>CM035410.1:90244315-90391815 GCA_020310875.1 Ceratopteris richardii
CTCATTCCTAAAAGATGTTTCATTTCAAGCTACTTAGAAATTGCATATTTTTCATAGTGATGTCTATGGTCCTATGCTAACACCCTCCTTTGGGAGCTATCTCTGCTTCGTGACTTTCATTGATGATGTTTCTAGGCATACATTGAAATATCTATTAAGAGAAAAGTCCAAAGTGTTTATGTGATACAAAGAGTTTTTGGTTTTGTTTTAAAATCTGTGAGTATGTAAAATCGGCTCCCCGTATTCTGATTTCGGGGGGTGGATATATATCTTCTCACTTTAATGCATATCTAGCTAAACATGGGATCAAACATCAGTGTACAATTTTGTATACACCTCAAGAGCATGGAGCTGCTGCACAGAAGAGCAGGTCACTCATGGAGTGGTGAGGTGTATGGTCAAAAGTCAAGATTCACCACAGTTTCTAGCTTGAGGCTATTATGTGTGTAGTGTATGTACTTACCAGGTGTCCCACTAAAGATTGCATTCTATCGCTCCATATGAGGCTTGGAATGGTCCCAAGTCATATTTTTCTCACCCACGTGTTTTTGGTTGTCTACCATATGCATTAGTGCCAAAGAAACAATGCAAAAAACTAGATGATAAAGCAGTGAAATGTATTTTTGTTGGATATAGTTCTGAAAGCAAAGGCTATCATCTAAATCATTCATAGACTAAGCACATTTTGGTTAGTCGTGATGTTGATTTTGTGGAAGATGCTTTTTGGCCATTACTTAGATGTACTAAGGAGACATTAGTTAGCTCCAAAGACATGTATGACACTTTGTTGCCTCTTTTTACAGGTGGATAGTCTACTGTTCATCCTAATGAGCCAACTTCTCAACCTTTGCAGGTTTCATGTGATGATGTAAATCATTCCATTTATGATGCAGATTTACATGATGCACTTGTTGATGAGAGAATTGATATTATGGAGGTGAAAACTCTGCCAAAATGGTTGGTATAGACTTTGTGTGACAACAAATTAGATGCACCTCTATCATATCGTACTCATTCAGGCTCTCATACTGCTTGTTTTGCATCAGATTGCTATGTTATGACTGCCTCTAGTCTCTGTAATGACAATGAGTCTATTTCTTTTGATGAAGCAAACAATTTTGAAAATTGGATGGCTACTATGCAATCAGAATATGATGCTCTTATGGAAAATGGTACCTTGTCTTCATGTGACTTCCCTCCTAGCAAGAAGGTCATTCGCAGTAAGTGGGTATACAAGCAAAAGCATAAGCTTGATGGAACAATTGATAGGTATAATGCTAGGCTTGTTGCAAAGGGTTATGCACAAGAAAGAGGCATTGATTTCAATGAGACCTTTGCACCTACATACGGAATGACTACTGCTTGTAGCATCTATGCACTTGCAGCTCATCATGGTTGAACTGTACATTAGTTAGACATTGAAATCCCATTTCTAAATGGTCAATTTCATGAAGAAGTGTATGTTTTTTAAGGATATTTGAAGGATATTTGAAGGGTTACGGAGCACATGAAGGATATTTGAAGGGTTACGGAGCACATGGTTTTGAGAAGATTCCAATTGAGAGAACCTTATATGTTAAGCGTGATAATGATGTGCTTCTAATCATTGTTTTCTATGTTGATGATATGCTCCTCATTGGTCCTATTGAGAATCATATTGCTGATTTTAAGGTTTATTTGCATGCCTCATTTGAGATGTCAGATTTGGGTCACTTGCATCATTATTTGGGCATTTAGCTTATACAGTTTGATGGAAAAATAGCTCTGTGTCAAAGGAAAAATATTGAAACATTATTGTAGTGTTTTGGCCTTGAACACTTTAAACCTATTGCCAATCATACGGAGACAGGTGTATGATTGAGTGTTCATTATGTTGGAGATGCATCTGTCACTACTTGAGTGGTACTTGACTATTTAGATTCTCTTATCCCAAAGGGCCGATCACCACTGCTAGATTTACATGCTTTTTCTCACCCTAACTCGGCAGATTGCTATTACACTCATGTCTCCACTAGTGGTTTTTGCTTAATGCTTGGAAGCTTATGTATATCTTGCTTGAGCAAGAAGCAACCTACTATGGCTAATTCTAGTTATGAGGTTGAGTATAGGGAAACTTTCACAAGAACTCCCGAGTGTGTATTGCTGAGATGCCTTATGGCTGATTTGGGTTCTCCTGAGTCTTCTGCCACCACCATCTTTACTAACAGTCAGAGCACATTTGCACTTACGAGGAACCTTGTGTTCCATGCTCACACTAAGCACATTGAGGTGCACTATCATTATGTTAGGGAGAGGTTCTCTGTTGAGAGATTAGTTTGCCATATGTGCCCACATGAGAGACCATTGTATACCTTTTCAAAAAGGCTCTGCCTAGGGAGAAGTTTGAATCTTTGTGCACAGTTGTGGGCTTAGTTCTTTTTCTAGATTGATTCCATATAGCTTGGCACTTCCTTATACATGAGTGCCATCTCCTTGTTCACCACATCACTCCCAAGGGGGATCTGTTGATATATTTAGGTAGTGATGTGTCTCAACACACTAGGACCATTAGGGAAATGTTTTCGATCTTTAGGAGGTTTTTCCCCCATCTTGTATATACGCCTATGGCCCTAATGAGCTACTTATCTTTTTACATTCTAGTGGTAATACATTCAGTATTGTGTGTTGTGCTCCAACCTACTTATTCTTCCTTGTGTTGTTTGCATGCTTGCACATACCTCAAACTCCAACATCCACATTATTTAATCCGCTTAAATCAAATGAATCCACATCATGAAATTCACTTAATTCAAATGAAACCACATAATTAAAATGAATCCACATCATTCAAATGAATCCACTTAATTCAAATGCATGCACATCATTTAATAAACATAATTCGAATGAAAGCACATCATTTAATCCACATAATTCAAATGAACCCACATCGTTTACTTCAAGTGATTCCACATCATTTATCCATTTAATTCAAATGAATCCACATCATTCAATACACATAATTCAAATGATACTACATCATTTAATCCACATAATTCAAATGAATCCACATCATCCAACTAATTCACATGGTACTAAATAATTAAATCCAAATAATTCAAATGTTTCCACATCATTTAATCTCCATAATTTGAATTAATCCTTATCATTTATCCACTTAATGCAAATGAATCAACATCATTTACTCCACAAAACTCAAATGAATCCACATCATTTGCTCCAATTAATTTAAATAAATCCACATCATTTAATCCATATTGTTTTCAATATGGTCTTAGCCCATGAGTAATGGATATCTTTAAACCATATACAACTAGATTTGAGAATACTCTAAGTAACTCCTATGTGTCTCCTATACTTGATACATCTCTATCACAAGTTAGTTCTAAAATATACTTAAACTTATAAACCCCATTTCTAGCAATGGGGTAACTATCTAAATCTATGTTTTTAAAAAGTTTCAATAGGAGTATTGACATCTTAAAGGTCTCCTAGACTTATATCAAATGGTGGTGGGCTAGTGGATAGCATTCAAGTACAATCCACTAAAACTTATGTCTCCACTAATTTCTAGTTGATATTTCTAGATTAGGTAGCTTTGTTTTTTTTTATCTTGGAAAATGTGTTGCTCTTATAGAGACTAATAGTGTGATATAAGAATGCTCGCTTTCAAATTGCAACAATATGTTGCCTACATGGGGATCGTTAACGAAATATTATACTTGTGTAGGAATTTAAGTGTTCACAATAATCCATTGACTAGCTTCAAGATGTTTGTCTTCAGTGTTGCTATGTCTTCTTCTATTCCTCTCATACTTTTCCTTTCTGGTACTTTTATGTACTTATTTTTCATTTTGTTGAGCCACATGTCTAAGGTACCACCATTCGAGAGTCAGAAAATGAGACATGGGCTTTTACTATGATGCTCTATTGATGCAAGGGTAAATATTATTCCATTAATGTGTAACAAGTAAAATGGTGGCCTCATTCCTAGCTTCCTTCTCTCGTGTCTCTGAGTCACCAACAAGTAGTTTAAATAATATTATGGAAAAGATTTTTTTGATGAATCTCGCATCAGTTATTCTTACATAATGAATCATTCCATATTGTCCTCCCCCATGAGAGCTCCATCTTTGAAATGAGTAGATGAATATGAGAGCAAACATGTGATTGGATGTTTGATATCCCATATTAATATGTATATTTGTTGCATATGGATCTACTATTGTTGCTATTGTTGGTCTCTCTGTTTGTTCAATAGTGTCAAGTCTCACTATTGATGTATGCTGCTCTAGCTAGCTATTCAATGAAGTCCTTGTAATTTGATATATCCATTGCTATAATGATTTGTTCTTCACTCATTCCATAGATGTATGATCATAGAAAACCTTCCAAAAACGTTTGCTCATGCTTATTTAATTTGCCTACCATCTATGCAAATATAAAAACTAGACTATTAGATCATTGGAATTCTGCTTGATATTAAGTTTTTAAACACACATCTAATTCATAAAAGCAATGATAAAAAATAAGACTCGTAAATAAAAGGATAGATACTTAAAATACATGTTAAGAATAGATACAAATATATAAATCAATAAGTGTATGAATAGGTAGATCAATATATAAATAGATAAATTATAGAAATATGGATAGATATTTAGATTAATAGATTTATACTTAAATAGAAATTACAATTATCATACTGAAGTGAATGTAAGTAGCCATTAAGAATGTAAGAATGAAAGAATCATGCATTCATAGTTGCTCATATTCTCTCACTAATCAATGTATGATTCACATGCCTATATATAACTATTGTGATAGTAAGTGTAAAAGAATCAGAAAATCACAATAGTTTCTATACATCTTATGACCTACACTAATAAATCTCACACCAATTTAAGTGACTATTGTGAGAGTAAGATTCAAAGAATCTAACAATCACAATAGTCTGTATACACTCCCTATACTTTTGAGAGAGTAGGAAATGAGGTAGGGATACAAATAATCACAATAGATATATTGCTCGATCCTATACTACTATGAGAGTAAGAATGGATGTAGCGAGTCACACAATCAATTTTGTTGTTTATTTAAATTTTTATTCATCAAAGTATAAAAGTAAGAAATACTTTGGGGATTCAAACATGTATATTTTTTATGATTAAAATACATAAAACCAATCACATAAATACAAACATATGTGAGTCATAACATATGCATCACATACAATAAACATAATAAAAAAATAGAAAATACATAATAAATAGAGGGATATTTGAATGATATGGTGAGGAACGGGCTTTCTTTGTAATATGGTAGTAGTATAGCTCTAAGAACGTTTTAGAAAGCATGTGTGGAATAATCTTTTTGATCGAATGGAAACACATACATATTTTTGCTTACAAATTAGCTTTTTATCAAAATAGTTTTGGATTGAAAGCACTTCTGATCGAAAAATTTTCAATCCAAAGACATTCTTATCGAATGTCTTTCGATCAAAAACATGTGCATGTCCAATTTTTTTTTGTATTTATTCAGAAATCTCGAGTAAAACAAACATATTCAATATTTTTACATGATTCAATTGAATAAATGAAACCTACAAAATTGGTCCATTTGGTTCAAAAAAATGTTCTTTGCGTACTTGCCCAATCGCTACTAGGTGACGATGTTGAGTTGATCCTTCATAAAAACTACCAAAAATTAGGTGTTCAAATTGGTGATTTTGGCTTTGTGAAAAATCTTTCCCACTAGGACCATTTTGTGATAGGTGCCCAGATTGGGTCACTAGAGGCTCTTTCTTCACCTCTCCATCTTGTTTCTTGCAATGCCCTAGTTTGTATCTCCATTTATTGTTCAAGGATAAATTTTCATTTTTTATCTCCTTTTTGCCTCCCTATGTTTCTTATGGAGATTCTTCATTTATTTCACTAATTTCAATCGTGCACCATTCTACACTGTTCATAATCCATTTTAACAGTTTATCTTTTTCATGGGGTAAAGGAAGCATTACCTCAGTATCCATTGTATATCGAATGGTCTTGATAGTGTCACATCTCTGTTGTATATGTATCTTCAACTTATTATTTAACTTCATGGAAATCCATAACCTATTCTCTCTCCAATCCTCTACTACTTTGGCTTGCCTCAGCCAAGGTCTTCCCAAGAGTAAAGGATAAGAGGTCTCATGAGGTTGGGCAATAACAACATAATTTAAAAGAAACTAACAACCTTGAACCATCATTTGTATCTTCTCGAGGATGCCCACTGTTGTGACTCGGTGTTGATGTCCTTCTTTTTTGCGATCATATTCACATCCATCTTTCCAATGCGTCTGAGAAGTGATGCATATGGTGTCGAAAACGAAGGACGAAAGTGTGTTGGGAAAAGGTGTCAATCTAAGAAGTGCTCGAATAGATTTAGCGCAACTTAGGCGACACTCAACAGAGCTGTTGGAAGTTTTATAGGTGCATCAGAAGCTAGAGATTATAAGCCCCACCCCCTCCCCCCCCAAAAAAAAAAAAAAAAAAAAAAAAAAAAAAAAACCCAATCTGTCAAGGTCTATACCTATCCTTCTCTCTTCCTCTCTGTCTGTCTCTCTTTTGATGCACATACCTATCAAGAAGAAGATCCCAAGAAGAAATCCTCACGCCCACACATTGTGTATATACATACACAGACGCACACATATACATATATACATACAAACACAGACACACACGTACATATATATATATATATATATATATATATATATATATATATATATATATATATATATATATCACGTATGCAAAACCTATTCATTCTCACTTACTCGATGCACGCCACCAGAAACCATGCATAACTCACAAGCTAATTCACTTACACACAAGGAAACATTCACTCATGTGTACACACTAACACTCTTACTAACACACACACACACACACACAATTACACTCAATGCACTTTACATTGAAATTTGTTCCAAGTTTTTTCTTTTCTTAGGTTTGTCTCTTTTCGTATTGTTTGTTTTCTTTTTTTCTCATGTTTCTATTCATTTTATTTGTTTATTTATTTTCTTTTTCTTTTAGTATTTTTCTTTATTTTTTTTTCTTTTTAATTAAGGTTTGATACTTTTTCCATTGGGCTCATATGCGTTACCAAAAAATCGTAGGTATCCAAAGTATAATGGATATACTTCTCATAAATACACACATAATTGAGATGCTCGTTTGTGGCCTTTTTATACTTCTAGCATGAGCTCACTCACAACCACCTGTTGATTGCACGCACATAGGTAATGGTAAAATCACTTATCAGAAACATAAACATGCATGGGTTCAGATGCAGTTTACAAATACACATGAGCAAACCTTTGTATCTGAACCCATTTACATTAGAACATACATACAAATACACATGAGCAAACCTTCGTAGGTGAGCCCCTTTACATTAGAATATACATACAGAGCCCAGATGTAGATATCTCTTTGATGAGTATCCAAAGAGAGTTCATTTTTCCCACTCTTCTCAAGGTGAAGTTTCTGTTCAAACTCTTCTCAAGTAAGGGTACCCAAAAAAGTACATAGATAAAGGGATGTGGGTGATCTTATTATTTTTGAAACAATCATTTGCTAGAAACAATCATTTGCTAGATAAAGGATTTTGTTCGAAGTAACGAAAGGAAATCTCTTAAATATTGGGAAGAAGAAGTTGGATAGGAGGGAATGAACCTTTTGAAGCGGAAACGGCATTAGAAGAATACTTCAGAACTAAAGAAGAAAATCCACGAAGGAATAGATCCGTTATCGATTCTATTTTTCCAAAAATCTATGCCATCAAGGTGTGCAATTTTAAAGAAAAGGCCAAGCTTGCCCTTACCCACCCTTAGAAGGGCATCATTAATGCCACTATTTCACAAACTATACAACCTTCATAGAGACAAAATTCAAATGTTGATTGCAACAAAAACAAAGATAAAACCCCATCTTCGAAACCCCTCTCAAGTCGATAAATTTGGTTCTTTCATTTAATTCTTGGAGGTCCCACAAGAGCCATGACCATTGATTGTTGGTTGAAGGAAAATAAGCTCAAACCTTAAACTTGAGGTGAGGACCTTATAAAAAGGGTAAAGACCTTTTCATCTCTTCACCAATGGATCTCAAGTACCCATCCATGGGTAGTGGCGGCGTGGTAATAGGATACAATCAAAAGTGGTCTTCATCTGTTGTTGCTTCCGTGCATGATCCTATTCATAGATTGGTTGGGATCAGAATCGGCAAGCCTCTCCCCTTCTCTAATGTGTTTGTTTATGCTCCAAACCATCTTTATGAAAGAGCACATACATGGAAAACTCTAGATTCACTCCTATGCAGCGAGATCCTTTTGTCGATCTCAAAAAGTTTGATTTGGTTCTTGATCGGTGGGAGCATACATTTCTACTAATTGATGGTAACAGAAAAGACCATTGGGATCATGATTGGTTCTCACCCTCATGTCTCCTTGAGGGAGTTTCCCAAGGATCCTCGGCACCATATGGCCGAGTGGATGAACTTTAGGATTCTCCCTGAGGCAAGATAACCCAATAGATGTTTGAGGATGCATGGTGTGCCTCATATAATTGGGGATTCTAAGGGTGCTAGTTTGAGGGACTAGGGGACTCAGGCTAGCCTTTCATTTGCAATGGTGTGCTTCAAGACCTTCAATCATACACATGTCATGATTGCTACTTTGGGCATTGCTCAAGATGGGAATCGTTTCTTCAAGATTGGTCATGAGGGGCAGATGATCAACTTTATGGTCGAGTTTAAGATCATCATGAATAGCACCTTTCACTGCATTTGGGTTGTTGGCACTTATGCTCATGATTGGCACATTGATCTTGCATCTATAGACATTTAGAGCCTTCCTTGTTTTCATCCTTGAGTCTAGGATCCTTGACCCTTAACTCGCCTCCTTTGGGACCCAAATGAGTGATAGTGGCACATCCTTTTCTCCCTAATATTGCCCCCACTTTTTCGTTCTCTCAGTACTCTATAGGAATAGGGTGGCGGATCAGTCAATTGCATCTTCTAGTCACTCCTATTGTGGGTGATGCCTTGTGTCACTCTAGGCTCATGGAGGAGTTCCTCTTTTCTTTTTGGAGTTTGGTTTGGGTTTCTCAATAGTTTCCTTAGGTTTTCCTCTTTCAATGGTTGGTTTCTCACAAGAGCATTCTTGATGGCACCTTGCTTAGATTTTGGGGTCAGCCTCTGCACTACATATGTTGTATCTTTCACTTAGCATCTCACAAGTACTTCCTTTAGGACTGCCTATTGGTGAAGATGATTTGGCGAGGGGTCTTGAAAATTCTTACCTTGCATATGAGGCCTAAAACCATCACTTAGGGCACATTGCTAGGGGCTCTCTTATTGTTCTACTCCTTAGTTATGAACATGAAGCTAGTAGTAGAATTATTGTAATCCACCATGGGCAGATTGGAACCCTCAAGATCTTAGGATGTCCCCTTGGAGCAATGGCATTGACTTCCACTTTGAGGTGATCTACAACCTTGCCACCTGGTTTATCTGGAGGGCTAGATACTAAAATATCTTTGTGTGGTGTACAATTGCTCGATATGATATTGTCCGAGACTTCTATCTAGAGCTTATCCACACTCTATGATGGTAGTTGGACCATCTTTAGGAAGAATCTGATGAAAGGACTCGTCGAATAGCTTCCCTTTCTTGAAGTGTCAAATAAAGGCCCCTCTCTTAACATTTAGGGTGCACTACAACAGATCGACCATATAACAAGGTTTATACCGAGGGAAATGAATGCGCAAATTTTTGCCTCGACATCGGTGTGGGTGTCAGTATGCACATCGGAATTAAAGCACCAGTATGGGCGTCGGTATAGGCATCAGTATGGGCGTCAGTATAACAGTTGGTATGGGCATCGGTATAATCGTTGGTATATCCGTCCGTAATACCCACGCTGATATCGGTGGTTATACCGACACCTCTGTTGGGTGTACCATCATGTATACCGGCATGCACTAGGTGTACCGACGCTTATTCCAAAGGCATTACTGGGAGTACCATCGCCTTTACCAATGACCATATCTGCAAAAATGTTTTTGGGTAGAGTGTGTTGTGTTTTTCTACAAAAACATTACCATGATGTTGCTTAGCAAAAGACAATACACTCTACCCAAAAATAAAAATCGAGTATATGTGATGTGTACTCTAATGTCAACCGATATATGATCTCATAAAATAGAATATTATTGGACACAAAAGAGATAATCATAATGAACCATGAACAATGAGCCATGTACAAAAAGAGTTATATATTTCATAAATGAAGCATGTACAAGAGTGTGGCAAACCACTGTCATATATGACGCTTTTACAAAATGTGGCAAAGCATTGCATTGCAATATAAAAATCAAATACAAAATTTTGGTGTGCCACTGCCATACATATGCAAAGAATGTTCCATATCAATAGTCCTGCAGCAAAGAACATAAATGAAATGAGATAAATACACATGAAATTTACAAACAACAAGTAGAAACCAAGTTTATAAATTCATCACCTCATCGCGAACGCTCCCACGGAATGACTACATTGCGTCTCTCCAAGTCCTCCAATAGTGCAGTCAATCCATGATGATATCCATACGCCTCCTTTGTTCTTGTTGGAGGACGACCCATTGCCAACTCATGCAACAAATATACAAAACATTAGAGGTTCCAAATGGTACTTACAAACTCGTGATGCATCGTGTCATATCCACTGCTACCCAAATGTGATAGTCCAACCATATCTAATCTGGTGGCTGTGGCATCTCCCTACTGGCAATATCGGTCAGGAGTCTGTTGTTGCTCGTCGCGAATCATGTCCCACTCCTTAGCCTCTAACCATACAGGCTTTGGTAAGCGTGCTCTACAAGCATCACGAGCC
This sequence comes from Ceratopteris richardii, assembly GCA_020310875.1. NCBI lineage: Eukaryota > Viridiplantae > Streptophyta > Polypodiopsida > Polypodiales > Pteridaceae > Ceratopteris > Ceratopteris richardii. Next base: position 90,255,250 of record CM035410.1, read on the forward strand.
TCGGATCGTTGATGGAACATAACGTCAGGTGCGATGTGTAGAATACAATATGAACTAACAAGACGGTGTCTATGTGTATGTGTATATATATTTATTCTGATTAAAATCCTTAAAATTAAACCTATTTTTATACATTTAATAATATATATTAATTTATTTATTTAAAACACTAATTCTTTTCATATTTATTTATCTATATAATTATCCTATTTTATATATATATTCATATTTTTTTTCTATATTTTCTCTTAATATAAATGTAATTAAATTATATGCATGCCTAAACCCTAAAACTCTAATATTAAAGATCTAAACCTAAAATATGTATGTTTTTGTATGCATGTGTATATACATGCATATATGTATTATATGTGTATGTGTATGTGTGTATATATGTTATGCATGTCTAAAAACCCTAAAACCCTATTCGAAAAGACCTAGACCTAAAACATGTGTGTATGTGTATGCATGTGTATATATATGTGTATGTGTATAAATACACATATACTTACACACACACACACACACACACACATATATATATATATATATATATATATATATATATATATATATATATATATATATATATATATATATATATATATATATATATATATATATATATATATATATATATATATATATATATATATATATATATATATATATATATATATATATATATGTGTGTGTGTGTGTGTGTGTGTGTGTGTGTGTGTAAGTATATGTGTATGTATGTGTAAATAGCCTAAAAACCCTAATCCCATTTTTATATATTTGATGTAAAAAAAAACTTTAAAATCGTAATTTTATATATTTAATTATATATATTTAATTAAAACACTAGCTTATGTGTGTGTATATGTGTGCATGTGTATGTATGTGTGTGTGAATGTATGCATGTGTGTATATGTGTATGTGTGTGTATGTATGCATGTGTGAGTATGTGTATGTGTGTCTATGTATGCATGTGTGTATATGCATTCGTGTGTGTGTGTGTATGCATGCATGCCTATATGTAAGTGTGTGTGTGCATGTGTGTGTATGCATGCATGTGTGTATATGTGTGTGTATGTATGCATGCATGTGTATATGTGTGTATGTATGCATGTGTGTACATATGTGTGTGTATGTATGCATGTGTGTACATGTGTGTGTGTATGTATGCATGTGTGTATATGTGTATGTGTGTGTATGCATGCATGCATGTGTATTTATGTGTGTATGCATGCATGTGTGTGTATGTATGCATGCATGTGTGTATATGTGTGTATGTATGTGTGTGTACGTATGTGTGTATATGTGTGTGTGTATGTATGTGTGTATACATGTGTGTGTGTATGTGTATGTATGCATGTGTATATATGTGTGTGTATGTATGTGTGTATGCATGTGTGTGTATGTATGCATGTGTCTATATGTGTATGTTTGTGTATGTTTGTGTATGCATGTGTGTGTATATGTGTGTGTATGTATGCATGCATGTGTGTATATGTGTGTATGTATGCATGTGTCAACGTGTATGTGTGTATGTATGCATGTGTAGATGTGTAGATGTGTGTGTGTATGTATGCTCTATCTTCCTATCTCTATCTTCCTCTCTTTCATCTCTCTTTATCTCTCACCCTCTCTCTCTCTCTTTATCTCTCTATCTCTCTATCTCTCTTTCTCTCTCATTTCTCTCTCTCTCTCTTTTTATCTCTCTTTCTCTCTCTCTCTCTCTCTCTCTCTCTCTCTCTCTCTCTCTCTCTCCTCTCTCTATTTCTCTCTGAATCTCTCTCTCTCTCTTTTTCTCTCGCTATAAATAGATAACAAAACAATCACTTACAAGTATGTCCCTCTTTTGGATCGTTGTTGTCAAAGCATAATGTATGTCGTCTATCGTCAAATTTCAAAGAATCAATGCCAAAGAACTTCTGCAAAATCAAAGAGAAGAGAAATTATAAGACCTAAAGCATAGAGAAAGATAAAGGCTAAGAGTAGGTGCACCACTTACCAAGATGTGAGATCTAAATAGAGAGAGTGTGTGTGTAGAGAGAGAGAGATCTCTATGTGTGTGCACAAGACAATGCAGGTCACAATTCGGTTCGCACACACAAGTTGGACAGAAGACAACCAGTACTAAAACATGCGCAAAATGTTCAGTGTTGCTCTCGGGTTCACGGTATGTTTAAAACACGGCCTTGATATAAGCATCAGTATAAGCATCGATATGGATATCGGTCATTTCTAGTAAATTACCGATGCTTATACTGATGCATATACGGGTGGTTGGGAGACATCCCCATGATCCATTTTAAACACTCATATTGACGGTCATTTGACCGTGAGTATCTTTAAGTGGAGTTTTCCAATGTTTATTCCGACACCGGGAGTGATGGTGGTGGGGGTGGGCCTGGAGGTTGTGGGGAAAAAGATGAGGGGGTGGAGGGGGTGGTGGAGATGGTGGTGGGGGTGGGTGTGGGGGTTGTGGGGGAAAAGATGAGGAGGTGGAGGGGGTGGTGGAGATGGTGGTGGGGGTGGGTGTGGGGGTTGTGGGAAAAAAGATGAGGCGGTGGAGATGGTGGTGGGGGGTGGAGTTAGGGTTGGATTTGAGGGGGGTAGAGTGGAGAGCGGCCGAGGGATTCGAGGAGGGAAGGAGTGGAGGTTGGTGTGATGGGAGGAGTGGGAGGGTTTAGAATTTCTCGTCGAAGATCAATTCTTGCAATGATCTATCCCCATTATGATACAATTTCAAAAGATTACCCGGGCCTATTGGCTAAGGTGGTAACTAATTGAATTTCTTAGTGTCGTGTGCGTGCGCCGAGAACATCCAAGGGCATCACAGACTTGTTATTGCCTCAAGTTGAATTCATCCATGTGGAGTGCTACGAGTGGGGGAGTGAGGGGGGCATGGCCAGAGGTGGGCGGAGATGGAGGCATGGGGAGGAAAGGAAGCGGGGGGAAGGCTGAGGGAGGATGTGGGGATTGCAGGGGGTATTAGCAGTGGGGTACGGGGTGGCAGCGGGGGCGCAGGTGGAAATGGGGGGCAACAGGGGCATGGGTAGGAATGGGGGGTGGCAGGGGGGGTGGCAGCAGGGGTATAGGTGGGAATGGGGGGCAGCGGGGGTCGCCGGTAGGAATGGGGGGTGGTAGTAGGGGGTGGCAGTGGTGGGCGGGGCTGGTGGGTGGAAAGAGGATGGAGCAGAGGGGCTGGTGGGGACTGGCAGGGCGGGGGGGAGAGCTGCAGAGGCGGGGGGCTAGCAGGGATAGCGGGCGGGGAGGGAGGGACTGACGGGGGTTAGCGGGCGGGAGAGAGGGATTGGCTGGGGTGGGGGCAGCGGAGAGAGAGAGAGAGAGAAAGAGAGAGAGAGAGAGAGAGAGAGAGAGAGAGAGAGAGAGAGAGAGAGAGAGAGAGAGAGAGAGAGAGTGAGAGAGAGAGAGAGAGAGAGAATTATGGCACTACGGACCCCCACATCAAGTCTTTGCACCATCCCGGTGCAAATTTTTCTTCTTTTGCTTTATTGAATAGAACAATTAAATTATGAACGCTGAATGAAATACGATATGTACAGTGAATGAAGTGCTTCCAATTTGACTTAATTCAGGTAATTCTTCACCCTAGAGATATTGACCAGGGGTATCCTCTTACGCTACAAATCCTCCAGATGCACTGCTCCATGTGGTAATACCTTTATCAATCTGTATGGTCTTATCCATTTGGGTGCCAATTAGGTTGAAACTGTTGGAATTTGATGCACCAAAACCAAGGATCCTTCGTGTACTTCATTGGACCTAAGATGCCTATCGTGCAACCTTTTGCGCTCTTCTTGTGTTACTTGAAGTTTTTGCATTGCTCCTTCTTTGTATTCTTCTAATGCCACAAGTCTCCTGATTGGAGGTTTAATTCCAATGTTTTTGGCTCCAATTTATTTTTTGATGATAAATTGAAATGGTCCTAATGCCTCTTTTCCATATACTAAGAGAAATGGACTCTCACCAGTGGTCCCCCTTCTTGTTGTTCGGAAAGCCCAAATCGCACCGATCAGTGCTTGTGGCCAGAAGCTTTGATGATCAAAGGATAATTTACACATCAACCCAATCAAAATCTTATTGGAGCTCTTTGCTTGGCCATTTGCTCTTGGATAGTAGGCACAAGACTTTTTATGAAAAACCTTGTACCTGTCAAATATAAATTGGAGCAGTTGATTTACAAAATGAGTGTCCCTATCACTACTGATTTCGAGTGGGCATCCAAATCTTGAGAAAATTCGTTTATACAAAAACTTAGCTATTGTTAAAGCTGTGTAATCCATAGTAGCTTTAGCCTCAATCCATTTAGTTGCATAACATGTGGCCATCAAAATATACTTTTTACCCCCAGGTTGACCAGTTGGACTAATTGGTCCTATGAAATCAAGACCCCAACGTTCGAATGGGAGCCATCCTGTGGATATGACTAATGGTTGGAAATTCAATCTGGTTGGCATAGGAGCACATCTTTGGCAAATGTGGCATTCTGTAGCAAATTTGATCGCATCCCAGTAGATGTGAGGCCACCATAATCCTTTGTGGATAATTGTGTGAGCCAATTCTTCCCCTTTTTGATGCCCTTTACTGTGTGCTGCTTCAAGCAAAAGGTTTACCTCCTCTAGATAAACACACTTTCTCAAGATATCATCCTAACAATATCTATGTAAATTCCCATTTATGAGTTAGTTTTCCAGTAGTAAGAAAATTGAGACTTCCATCATACCAATCAATCTGAGTTCCTACTAGGAAGAGATTACTATCCACCAGTTCATCATTAATACCTGTTGCCTTCTCGCTCATTGCAGCCCTGGACACTTGATCTACCATGTAGTGCTCTTTTCCTAGCTTAATATGATTATCAAAGTTAAATTCTTGAAACAGGAGTAACCATCTCCAAACCCTTCCAACCACTCTAGGTTTGTTTATCAAGTACTTCAAGGGCTGATGGTCAGATATGACTATAAAATGTACACCGAGAAGATAATGCTGAAACTTCTGAAAAGGAATTACAATAGCCAAACCTTCCCTTTTAGTCGTACTATAGTTCCTTTTTGCCTTGGTGAGCAATCTGCTGGCACAGGAGATAGGTCTATCAACCTTGTGTGATGATGGTTGAGCTAGAACTGCACCAACAGCATGAAGACTGGCATTTGTATGCACATGAAACTCCAATGACCAGTTAGGAACACTTAAAAGTGGAGTACTACATAACCTCAATTTTAGTTCACAAAATGATTTCTCAGCTTCAACACTCCATGAGAAGGGGACCTTTTTACCGGTAAGCCTTGACAAGGGCTTAGCTATCTCCGAATACATTTATATGAATCTTCTATGGTATCCTTTAAGGTTTCCAAATGATCATGGAAATCTTGAACTGCTGCTCTTCTATCTGTGCTTGAAAACACTGAAAATTCATCCATGAAAATGCGAAGAAAGGTTGTTAACCACTTGCCCAATATCAGATACATTGTTCTATTAAATGAAGCTGGTGCATTCTTCAAGCCAAAAGCCATGCGAGCATAGACATAAGTGCCCCATGGAGTAACAAAGGCTATTTTGTCCCTATCATCAAGATGGATCACTATCTGATTGTAGCCACTAAAACCATCCAAGAAGCTATACAAAGTGTGACTAGCTACTTCCTCAAGTACTTGCTCTATAAAGGGCTAAGGAAATCCATCTTCAACAGTCACTTTATTTAAGGCATGAAAATCAATGCAAACTCTTATTTTTCCACTATTTTTCTTGGGTACAATAACCATAGAAGAAAGCCACCTGGAATGTTCTACTGGAATAATTATACCTACTTCTTCTAGTTTTGTAATTTCCAATTTTACTACCTCTACATACTTTGGATTGAGTCGATATGACCTACTTCTTGCAAGCGCAGCTCCCTCAACTAAGGGTATTCGGTGTAATCCAATCTCCTCTGGTATTCCTGTTAGGTCTTTGTAGGACCATACGAAGACATTTTTGTAAGCAAAAAGTAAAGAAGTTACCTTCTGCAGTAAAGGGGGAAAATGCCATAGCCAAGAGGCCAAGTAGACTACTTGAGGATTCTCTTCATGCCCTAAATTTACTTCTTGAACCAGTGTTTCAGGACTTGTCTTACTTAAGAAATCATCTCCACTGTATGCAAGAGTGGAATTTAGCTTATATTCTGCAATATGTTCTCTGGTCCATCCTTGAGGTATATCTAAAAAGGGGAGATCTTCTATGCATTCAGGCTCACAACTTTCCTTTTCTAAAACTTCTACAGTTGTTGTCCCTACAATGTGTGTATTCTCCTGCAAACTCTCATTCTCCAATTCCTTGTGAATTTTATGGCCTTTTCGTGCAACTCCTTTATCTGCAACTTCTTCCTTTATTTCATTGATTTCTTGCAGACTTGTTGGTTGATCCTCTAGTGAACTAGCCATCCTTTCATAAGCTCCTTAAATATTTGCTTGGTCCTTCCAAGCAACCTTCTTTTCCTCCTCTTTATCCTGGAGTTCCTCTTGTTCCTCTCTACGAGTTGCTGCTGCTTGTCTGGCTGTAGTCATCATGGGCATTGAAGAAGATGAAACAACATAAGACTGAGTGGTCATACCTTCTTCTTGTGGAGAGACTACAATCATGTGGATTGGAGCAGGACGGCTTCTTGGGTAGTCTTTGGTGTAGTGATCCTTAGCCTCTGGACAATGCTAGCAAGGAGGTGCATCTTCTGGAAGGGAACACCTATTTTGCATATGGCCATACAAACCACAACGGTAGCACATCAAAGGCCTATTATATCTAGGCTTTGTTGGTACATTCTCCTCTCTATTAGGTGCATTTGAAGCACGAGCATAATATGAATCCAAAGCTTGAGAGTTACCTCGTTGTTGTGTACCCTTGAGGTAGTAATAGTCTCTAGCTTCATGGCCATCCTTCCCACAAAATTGACAGCTTACCTTGTTAGGACAATTAGCATTGGAGTGTCCATTGGTGTTACATATTGTGCACCAAATCTGCCTTCTTATATCCTCAGTGGTCCGCAAATCTTCTAACTCATAGAAAAGTTGGGCTTCTTCATCATCAGTGCGATGCAGTGGTGGCGAGACCTTCTCTTCCTGTTGATTTTGTTGCATTTTCAATGCCTCCAGTTCTTTCCTCAGTTTCCCAATAGGTTCTAGTTTTGTAACATAATTTGATTGTGTATCCCCTTCAAAACGTTGCCTAGCTTCTTCAATGCGAGAGGCTACCGCAACGAGATCATTGAGGGTTGCATCCATTCTAAGAGACTCACGTAGCTTCTACTGAGATGACCTGGGAAGAGCTTTTTCTATCCATCTTTTAACCAAGAAATCACCTAGAGCATGTGGTAGACGTGCAACAAGTGCTTTTGTCCTAGTGTGAAGTTCATGAAAGGATTCATTTGATCTTAGCCTTAGGTTCTCTAGCTGGTCTAGAGCCCTTTCTGAGGAGTCACTTGGTCAAAATGTCTATGAGAAAGCCGTCTTCAAAGCCTCCCATGTAGCAAAATGGCCATCTGCATATTGATTGTACCATTTTTCTACAAGGCCTTCCAATGTGGATGGGAAGAGTACGAGCATTGCATCCTCTCTATTCTGCAAACCTCGTCCATGGCATAAGGAGATGAACCTCCTCACATGATCATCAACATCCTCATAAGATTGTCCCTTGAAGGTAGGGAACTTGATATTGAGTCTAGAGAGTAAATGAGAGAGATCCTCCCTTTGCACTGGTGTTTCTTCTAACGTATCTGAAGAGAAGTCTAATGTTCTCCTATGCTTCTCCTTTGACAGTGGTGTCGCACCCAAATCAATACATAAATTCAAGGATGGTAGAGGGGAGGTAGGTTCACTAGTCGAAGATATAGCTGACTTGTTAAGGCTCCTTCATACACGAAGAGGCTCCTTATCTGCTCGTGTATGGTTCGTGTACCTACTTGCAAATGCAATAGGGCAAAAATACTGAAAAAGAGGAGTATTTACTATCCTCAGGGCCTCTCACAGAAATGCAAGTGTCCCACCGTGCATGCCAAATTGTAGACGAGGAACTGGGGTATCCACTTTTAACAAGAATAGAAAATATGCACTTCCAGTACTTTGCCTACTCAAGGGAGGTCCTCCTTAGGGAAGTATACCCTTTAACATTTCTGTGAGCAGGCATATCACAATAATTGTACAGTAAATGTAGATACTCAGAGAGAAGATCAATGACAATGGCAATAGTAAAGGATGAAACCACTCCTTAGTTCACACAGATGATTACAATATAGGCAAAAGAAATGCTCAAAATGTTGATGCTCTGGGCTAACATGCCACTCCACAACTAAACAACATCAATACAAGAAATTCATCCAATCCGTACAATGAAAACAACTAGATGCAAACTTTTACTGATCAGTACAAAGTGTGAAGACTTGCTCCAAGGGAAAGAGCACGAAAATACCACTAACACCAAAAATAGCACTAACTCACAATGAATAACAAAACCAAGCCACTTCCTTCACACTATAGTGATATTAGCCCTCCACTGGGAAGCCCACACTTTCTATCCTCACCACAGAGTGACTTCCTATAGTAGGCTTGTAGCCACCGAGTGCAAAGAGAGGACCCCTATATGTACATATGTATATGTGTATCAAATGAATACAAGTCCATTGCTTTTATAGGCTCCAATAGGCCAAGAGGGCCTTCCCGATTCCTCACGTCCATTGATCAAGCACCAATTGATTGCCCAAAATTGGAGGGGTAGATCAAATATACCACTAGATTTGAATTGGATGCTCAAGAATAGGTGGTCGTCATGAATGGTTGGTAGCAACAGTCATTTCTCCACTTTCCCTTTTACCACTTACACTTTTACTGCCACTTTTGCATGGAAGATGAGACCCTCATTACATGCCGCCCGTGCTATTGAAAAGACCGTATGAATGTGAGAGATGGTGGGTGGTGTGGATGGAGGGATTGAGGGACGGAGGGATGGAGGGTTGATTTTAATACCACCAATCCAAGAGCCCAAAGAAGTCCTGAATTGGAAGAGTAATCTTCTTCATACTCGAAAAGCACCAACGTAACAACATCAAAAGAACTTTTGCCAAAGCATGTTCGATGTGAAAGGGATGATCAGGGACGTGATTTATGTCTTTGGATATCTAACACATGAGGAACCAACTGAATTTCCTTGGGATAGTCATCTGAACTTTATCAAGCATGGGTGTGGAGAGAGGATGGGAGCAGAGGTAGTGGAGATGGAGGGGGGAAAGAAGGAGGTGGGTGTGGGGGTTGTGGGGGAAAAGATGAGGGGGATGGAGGGGGACGGTGGAGATGATGGTGGGGGTGGGGGTGGGTGTGGGGGTTGTGGGGAAAAAGATGAGGGGGGTGGAGGGGATGGTGGAGATGGTGGTGGGGTGGGTGTGGGGGTTGTGGGGAAAAAGATGAGGGGGTGGAGGGGGTGGTGGAGATGGTGGTGGGGGTTGTGGGGGAAAAGATGAGGGGGTGGAGGGGGTGGTGGAGATGGTGGTGGGGGTGGGTGTGGGGGTTGTGGGAAAGAAGATGAGGGGGGATGGAGGGGGTGGTGGAGATGGTGGTGGGGGTGGGTGTGGGGATTGTGGGGGAAAAGATGAGGGGGATGGAGGGGGAGGTGGAGATGGTGGTGTGGGTGGGTGTGGGTGTGGGGGTTGTGGGGAAAAAGATGAGGGGGATGGAGGGGGACGGTAAAGATGGTGGTGGGGCTGGGTGTGGGGGTAGTGGGGGAAAAGATGAGGGGGTGGTGGAGATGGTGGTCGGGGTGGGTGTGGGGGTTGTGGGAAAAAGATGAGGGAGAATGGAGGGGGACGTGGAGATGGTGGTAGGGGTGGGTGTGGGGGTTGTGGGGAAAAAGATGACGGGGTGGAGGGGTTGGTGGAGATGGTGGTGGGGTGGGTGTGGGGGTTGTGGGGAAAAAGATAAGGGGGTGGAGGGGGTGGTGGAGATGGTGGTGGGGGTGGGTGTGGGGGTTGTGAGGAAAAAGATGAGGGGGTGGAGGGGGTGGTGGAGATGGTGGTGGGGGTTGTGGGGGAAAAGATGAGGGGGTGGAGGGGGTGGTGGAGATGGTGGTGGGGGTGGGTGTGGGGAAGAAGATGAGGGGGTATGGAGGGGGTGGTGGAGATGGTGGTGGGGGTGGGTGTGGGGAGGGGATGGAGGGGGTGGTGGAGATGGTGGTGGGTGTGGGTGTGGGGATTGTGGGGGAAAAGATGAGGGGGATGGAGGGGGAGGTGGAGATGGTGGTGTGGGTGGGTGTGGGGGTTGTGGGGAAAAAGATGAGGGGGATGGAGGGGGAGGGTGGAGATGGTGGTGTGGGTGGGGGTGGGGGTAGTGGGGCAAAAGATGAGGGGGTGGAGGGGGTGGTGGAGATGGTGGTCGGGGTGGGTGTGGGGGTTGTCGGAAAAAGATGAGGGGGAATGGAGTGGGGGTTGGCAGCAGGGGTGCACGTGGGAATGGGGGGCAGCGGGGGTCACGTGTAGGAATGGGGGGTGCCAGCATGGGGTGGTAGTGGGGGGCAGGGCTGATGGGAGGCAAGAGGAGGGAGCAGAGCGGCGGGCCGGGACTGGCAGGGCAGGGGGAGAGCAGCAGAGGCGGGGGCCAGTGGGGATAGCGGGCGGGGAGGGAGGGACTGGCGGGGGTTAGCCGGCGGGAGAGAGGGATAGGCGGGGACGCGGGCAGCGGGGGGGGAGAGAGAGAGAGAGAGAGAGAGAGAGAGAGAGAGAGAGAGAGAGAGAGAGAGAGAGAGAGAGAGAGAGAGAGAGAGAGAGAGAGAGAGAGAGAGAGAGAGAGAGAGAGAGAGAGAGAGAGAGAGAGAGAGAGAGAGAGAGAGACTTCCATGGCAGAGAGAGAGAGAGAGAGAGAGAGAGAGAGAGAGAGAGAGACTTTCATGGCAGAGAGAGAGAGAGAGAGAGACAGACTTCCGTGGCAAAGAGAGAGAGAGAGAGAGAGAGAGAGAGAGAGAGAGAGAGAGAAAGATAGAGAGAGAGAGAGAATTGCAGCGCTACACAGCTATTGGCAACTTGCTTGACTCCCCCCATCCCTAGCTTGATATTTCCTGCTCTTAGAGCTAGATATGTAGCGGTGATAGGTGGGTGTGTGGGGTGATTTGTCCTTGTTGTATACATTTCATGTTTCCAGATTGGGATTGTAGCCCTTTGAGCATCTTTTACTAACTAATGAAATGATTTTTTTGTGGTAAAAGAAACCATTGGGATCATCTCAAGTTAAACTTGAGGTGGTAGAATTCAAGAACTAATAAGGTTAACCATGGTCTAATCTTGAGAGAGGCACCAATCTTCGTAAGGCAAAACTTCATAGAAATTAGGCTTCCTAGGACATTTTTCATCATTTTGGTTCTTCATCGATTATGCTGTGCATGAACATCATGGTTTCTAATCAGTCTCCTTTCATGGTTATCTTTACAACCCTTTGCTCTTGTTTCACGGTTTTCTTTACAAATTACTTGCTTTCGAAGAAGGCTTCATGGTTCCGTGTGAACTATTTTGTGATTATGTTGTTCTTTGTACACTAAGAAATTACTCAAGTGTGGTCCCAATCTATCTTAGACATAGCCTTGGCGGCTAGCTGCTTGGTTAATGTGCTAATAGCTACCCATAGTATCCTGTGCAAAGCAAAAACAAAGATGCAAAGGATGAACAAGGTAAAACGAGAATGACTATATATAAGGCTCTCAAAGCATCGAAATTTATATAAAAGACTTACCTCTTCAAAAAGATCTTCTCAAAATGAGGTGTAAGTTGACAGAGCATGAGAAATTACATGTAAGGCTCTCAGGCATGGAAATTACCTAAAAAATCTACGTCTTCAAAAAGGTCTTCTCCAATTGAGGTCTAGATTGACACAAAATGAAGAAATTCAATGTAACAAGCTCTTATCTTCTTGAAAAATTAATGGTAAGGAAAAAATGGACAAACCCAAAAAATGTGTAGAATATAAAACAAAAAATTGACCAAGGAAAATCCTTCCTAACATGATCATCGAGAACGAAGGTGAATGTAAGATGTAGAAGGAAGATCATGATTATCGAGTATAACATTTCATTGCAATCCTTTTTGTGGCAACTCCTTTTCCAAAACACAAAAAGTTATGTAAAGACAATATCTTCCCGATGAGACTCCAAAAGATCGTGCTTCTCAAGATCTATTGCCTAGATGAATTGCTTTCAATTGGTGAAGACAAGGCTTTGAACAACTCCCTTCCGTTGGGTAAGAACTTTTTTATCAATGGTCTCAATAGTGATTTTTTTTAGAGTCTTTAAAGAATGCTTTCCATTGGTTAATTCAAGGCTCCCTTCCGTAATTGGGTAAGAACTTATTTATCAATGGTCTCAATAATGATGTCTTTGGAGTCTTTAAAGACTCCTTTGGTAGTCCACTAAGTAATTTTTGAAGAGAATCTTTCATATTCAGGGATATCCCATTTTTTTAGAATGGAATGATCAAATTAATCTACAAGAAAGAAAAAAAAAATAGAATAGATAAATAGAGGCCAATAACTATGATTCAATTGTGCTACAATGCTCCCGAAATTACTAAGCAACTTTATGAGTTGATAAGAAACGATAAAAAACTATTCACCAAACGAATGTACATTTTGGTTCTATTACGCATGTATGGGAAGGTCTTGAGTATGCTAAAGAATCAAACCGAATTTTGGACTTTTCTTAAAGGTGACTTTGACAAGGATTATGAAAAAGTTGATTGTGATTTCATGTGATTTCATTTCATAATCTGTGAAGGACATGGGATTTGGCCCTAGGTTTGTGAGAATAGATGCCCCTCTTTTGGGCAATGCGATGGCCTTGATTAATACCATTGGAAATCTTTTTTAACCCATTTAGCTCAAATGTTCATCTACTAGGGCTTACTTGAGGTCCTATCTTATTTCCTATTGCCTTTTGTGGCCTCACCTATCTTGTTGCAAATTAGGTTCATTCTACTGTATTAGAGGTATTGTGCTCCCTTTGAGTTAGGATCCAATGGTTCTAGTAATGTTTGCTAAAAATAATGCCTTTATTAATAATGGGATGAAATTTATCCATAATTTTGGGTTTTTCCTTGATATCCGTTTTGCTTGCTCTACTTACAAAATTAAACAATCGAAGTGTTTCCTTAGCATCACTTCTCAAAGGACTCCCTGATTTCTCCATGAACAAGGATGAAAGAAGCTTGCTTGTGCTAGATAGTTAGATTGCTAGGTATTCCTTTGGGTTTTGAGGTCCTAATGGCTAGAGCTTGGACTAGGGTCTTAATAAGTTTGACTCGAAACTTCAATACTAGAAGGGTACGCAATTAAAGGTAATGGGTAAAGAGATACTGATCAAGAGTTTCTTAATTGCTACCATCATTTATTTTTTCACCACTGCGAGTCCAACCAACCCTCAATTGATGAGATTTGACAAAATCTATCACGAAAAAACTTGCCTCCAAATGAAGTGTTAAAGATTGGATAAAGAAAACAAGGAATTGTGGTTTGAGATATTCTATAGATATATTTGTAACCTCAAGTTGTTTGGTTTCGAAAGGTGGAAAGGTCTTATCCTCCTCACCTTTCTATTTTTGTTGCAACCGATTACCTTTAAGCGAAATGATTTCGTTGTCTCCCTCCAGTTTGCTTGGAATAAGATGAAGTGGCATTGAATAATTAGTTGTCATTTTAAGTGCCTGGCCCATATTACAAAAGGTGACTCCTTTTTGTAACAAATATCTCTCATCAATGAAATTCAAAAAGAGAAGCTCCAAGGGCAAAAGCACTTTGTTCCAAACGCCTTTAACAATGGAAGGACCTATGGTACTGAGCCAAAAAAGAAATTGGGTACGATTCAAGGAAATCGATCAGATCCGTAGATTTGAACACAAGGGAAAGGAAGTGCTGTGTGACTTCGTCTTGTATCTTATGGGATCTCAAAGTTAAATGATTTTTCGCATAGAATAGTGGAATGCAAGTAAGCGAATCTCCTTTTGAAAATTCTTCAGATAGGCATCTGGAGCAAGATGAAAGGTGCTAAAATTTTTTGCAAGCACTCGATGGTGCAAAATGTGCCATCGAAGGTATGAAGACCTCATATGTCTGTTCGTTTTGTTCCCAACAAGTGTCGTCATATGGAAGAGAGTCAAAGAGCCTCTTAAGTTTGATCAGTCGATTGAATCAGAACAAGATCTACTTAGTTAGGCAATTCGCATTTCTTTTCAATTCGGAGCACGATCAGAGGTGAGGTCATCTGCAAAATCTAGAGAGACGGCTATTGTACAAAATTTGACAACCAGTATCAAGAATGGTTTATTGAGTCCTGGACTTTAAGCTAGAAGGATGAGAAACACCAACCGCTCCCCCGACCCCACCACTCTATTGAGCACCATAGATTTTCTATGATAGAGAACAACAAGGTTAGAACAAAATGGCTCCTCCATGAAGGAGATTAAGCCATTAAAAAGGTCCTAGAAAAAATCCTTCTTCGAGGTGACAAAGGCCTCGCTTTCCTTGTATCTCCTTTTTTTCTCTTGTACTCCCTCCTATGGCAATATATTTGAACTTGGTTCAAGAAAAGCATGAGCTATGGTGTTATGACGTTACTGGAAAAAAGAGCAACATTATCTATTATATAGTTGTCTTAGAAACTACAATCAAAGAATGATTTGCATGATCGAAACGGCTGTCGAATTCCTCTTGGTTTGTTCCGCTTTTCATATCAGATAGGTGATATGGTAGACAGATGACCTTAATTATTAGACGTTATGCTTATCTCCCGCTGTCTGAGAATGATTGTATTCTCTATTTCCGTGTCTTTGTGTCAAAGAACAAACGAAGTCTGCGCCAATCTTTCTTTGTTTACTCTCTCTGCTAGTTTCACTATTTTCTGCCTACCTGATGGTGGGCTGGGGCATGCAGAAACAGGTGTTAAGAAATAGTCTCTCTCTCTCTCTTTCTCTCTCTCTCTCTGTCCGCCTAAGGAGGTAGTGGGAGATTGAAAAAAAGGATGTAATCCTTGTTACCGGATCTTTGCCTCTTCACTACAAGACGCCAATGCCATACGATGATCTCAGTTGACACAGCTGTAGTATGCAAGCGACGAGGATGACGAGTAAAAGACCAGAAAAATCTCGGTAAGAGAGGATGTCCTTCGGTAAAGAAAACGGTGAAACAATTCTAGTTGGAATCCAATCGCAGGCACCCAAAACTATCGTATCCACCACACTGACGACCGCACCACACCATCTTAATAGTAGGCAAGAAATAAGGCTTATACGAGTGATATCAGAGCTTTAAAAGTTCTCGAAGAATAGGAACAGAAATTCATATGCATAATCTAGAATGCAAACTTTACAACTAATACAAAGTTTGTGCCTCTATTACTTCTTATATTTACAGGAAACAAAAATAAAAAATATATTCATTTAACAAAGAATTCTTTCTTCAACACAGTTTCTTGAATAGAAATGGGCCATGAAAAATTAATGCTTGTTTCCAAGTTTCCCCCATGGGTTTATAGCATCTATGAAGTCCGTTTCCCATCTATCATTTGATAGCCATTTTGTCGAGAATAGTAAGGCTTGATAGCCATTATGTTGGTAATTGGTTAGTTTAAAGCCACATCTCTCTCATGTATCATAAGCGTTGCCATATTCTAATGAGTTCTTGAAAAGGTTACATCACTAATGCAACATGAATAATGGGAGGAGCTTGAAAATTCCATGTTCAGATGGAAGGTATTATAAAGAATAAAACATAGTTCCAAAGACATGCGGATTCATCAACAAAATATTTTTCACAACTTTTAACAACTTCAAAAATCTTTTTACTCTACAGAAGCAGGTCTAAATGACTAAAACTTGAAGAATAAACCAATTGATTGTTCTTTTGAAAAACCACTGCAGATATATTTCTTGAAGAACATGGAGTTCGGAAGAAAACGAGTAGCCTTCTTGATATAAATAATCTACTCACAAAGTGACACAACTTTAGTAAAAATACAAGAAGATCAAAATCTTACAGGCCAATTTTTTTCTTAGATTTAGCTCATAATTCCGCGGTTATATTCCAACCTCCAAAAAATTGCTCGTTGATTCTATTTGATTTTACTATGTACAGTTTTTTATATTAGGATATCGGCATTATTGAATTTTGATTTGAAAACCTTTTGTCTTAATTACGTTAAGCATCTTTTCATCATTTATCCTACGTTTGAAGCGTCTCTTTCAAGCACTAAATTTCCCACCGGTTCTAACTGGAAAGAAGAAAAATAAAAACGGGAATGTGATAAATCTTTTTAAAAGTCATGTTTTATGCTAACAGCGTGGTTGTAGGAGCACTGAAAATTTGAAAATCTGGAATGAAAAAGCTTCACATTTAAATAGTGAAGAATTCGTGATAGACCTCGAAAAGCCAGAGAGAGAGAGAGAGAGAGAGAGAGATGGATGGAGAGAGAGATCTGAATTTGACTCTCCCTCTAGCAGTATAGACCCTAAATAGTGGAAATTAGGGGCGAAGAATTCCGTTTGTTTATAGAGTTATTCTTTTTGAGATTTTCGTACTTCTAAAAAGAAAAAAGATACTTATCGCAAGTTAAGTATCATTAGTTGTGGCCATGTGACAAGAACTATGAAGTATTTTCTACGATTAAGAAACACTTGACTAAATCTTTCTGAAAGTAAAAACCAAATACATTGCAAATGCCCATGCAGCTAGCGAAAGCTTTCTAATTTTTCTTTCTTAAACTCTAGTTATACCTAGTATGGAGGTATATAAAGTAACAAGACATATGGTTCTAATCCAATTAATTCCATATTTGGAGTTTTGCTTTATCACTGCATTACTTAATTCTATAGATTCAGATAAAAAAATACGTATGTCTTTGTTATTGGTGATGTGATAAGATGCAGGACTACCTTATATTCATTGATCGTCAGCATAGATCTCAATATGTACATACCTCTTGCATAGAAACCTTGAGGTTATTTTCTGTTGTCGATTTGCTTGTTTTCCTATAGGGATTTAAGATTTCTTTCTTCTCATCAGAGTGTTTCTTTCCTGGGTCCTTAAAGATATGAGTATGCCTATCGTATGGATGAGAATTAAGCACCATTTGAACCTTAGAAAGTTTATTTGTTCTGTCTTTTCTTGCAAAAAAACTCCACAAAATGTTTCCACAAAAAAAAGAATGGATCTTTTCTAGACTATCTTGGAACCTTAATGGTATATGAGGTTATGGGGTCCCTTTTTTTTCGACTAATCTGAACAAAAATATCCTTTATTTGGATGACAATTTCCTTTTTCCCTAGCTCATATATAACGTTTCTTGATAATCGTTTGGGCTTGAAACGTTGTTTGATTTCTAGTACTATATTATGGACTAAGGTCTTGGGGTAATTTATGGCTTTCTTTTTTCATAACGGAGACCAAAAAAGTATCTATAATGCAAAAAAAAAATACATCCACCGAAAGTTCGTTCCATCTCATTCATGGTCAGTTTATGTTAATAATGTTGAATAAGTAGATATACCTTAAAAGGTTATGTGAAAAGGGATAAGATTTTGTATTTTCCATGAGTGTGATAGTTCATGGGATCCACTAATGTGAAGGAAGCAAAATCAAACAAAACAAAATCATGAATAAATTCAAAGACTCATGTTCACAATGTAAAATTATTTCAGACACAATGTGTGGATAAAATGTTTTATAGCCGATAGCGTTTATCTTAAATGTATGCCAACATATATAGTATCTCATTTTTCAAAGGAAACCCTATTAATCCATCTATTATTTATTCATTATACAATGGATCCCTTATTGAGCACGTAGGCTACGGTTATTACAAGTAGATATGCACAATTTCGCTTTGCTAATAATCATTGATACTTAAAACATCTCTCAGTAATTCTTATCTTTAAAACTATTAGATAATCTATTCTTACAGAGGTCAAGGTGTCCTTTGTAACATGATTTACAACCTTTCCGAGCAGATATCTGAATATTGTCATATTCATAATGGGCATGCGTAGATTAATAGTTTTTCAGTGAATAGCAATCGTTCATGGGAGTGTAGTGACAGGTTTCGAATGGATCAACACATTAAAAAAAGGATTTGAAACTAGAAAGAAAAATCAAGATTTCTTATTTCTCTATTGTTAAAGGTATTAATGTGATCCCGATTTCCAGTCTTGACAAGAAGTAGTTTATTTATGTATCGACACAACCACGGCAAGTGGAATCGAGATCAGATATTTACATAGTGCAAAATACTGCTGCAATTCTAATTCATCATAGTCTACAAAGAAATAAGTATGTTCGGAAAATGATATACGCAATGGATAAGAATATTAATTCTAACGCATTGAGAACTCATATTCATCATGGAGCATGTTTATACATTTCATTTCAAAACAAATCATTACGATTAGATTCCTACAAGATTAAATCGCTAATGTTGTGGGTAAATCATCTCCTAGACCAATGTAAAGGTTTTTAGGAAAATTATCAAACATTTAAAATAGTATATCTTATTTAAAAACTCAGTGTTTTGTTTACGTTTTCACTATATGTAAAATCAAAATGGGTCAAGGAGCTAGTGATAGTAGCCATCGCTATCTCTAGAACCTTTCTTTTTTTTTTGGGAGCAAGAAGAAAGATCAATCAAAGATCGAAAATGTACATGTGCCCAAGGTCAGAGACCACCTCTTCACAATCAGAGGTTCAACAAAGTACAAAAGAAACCAAGCTCAAACAAAGCTTACAATAACACGCAATAGAGTGAGAAGCACAAACTAGGATCTTATACAAGAGAAGATCATCTCAAGTCTGACACTAGAGTACAATTTCATGATTCCCATTGGCTCGGACGTAAATCTTGGAGAAATGTGTACAACTGAAAATTTGCAGCAGGAGCCTCCTTAATGGCTGAGAGACATTTCATAGAAATCTTCCTAAAACCCTCGTAGAAGGCTAGAAAGAAACATTTGAATCTCTTGTTGAAGGCAACTGCATTTCTACTTTTCTAGATGAGCCATAGAGTGTGGGCTCTCCAAAGATTCCAAAGAATAGGATCCATTCTATTGCAGGACCCTAGCAGAATCTCTCTATAGCTAAAGTGCAATTTGAGTTTGCAACAGCAGGCTTGAACAAGTAACCAAAATTGCTTAGCATGGTTACAATTGTAGAAGAGGTGGGGAAAATCCTCGAGAGTGCCACAAAATGTACATTTTCTATTAAAAATGATATCCATCTTTATTTTGGAGCCACACCAAATGTCATTGAGGATAATGAGCCACAAAATCAAGGACTGTTTGATGTTGTTGGGGAAAGCGCATAAGCAAGTGAATCTATATTGCCATTGTTTTGAAGACCAATTCACCATTCATCTATGTTTTAGCTTGTTCAAAATCCTATGCACTAAGCCTCTAGACTTCCTGAACTTTTTGAACATGTCCGAGGCCACCATGGAGAGCTTCACAGGTCAGTTGTTCTGGCAATGCTGGATCGTATCTTGCAATAGAGCTTTGTGCTTGATGAGGACCTGTAAGTAGGGAAGGGATAGATCAGAATTATCCATAATAAATTCATAAGACATGACTTCACCCTATAAGAAGAAGTCCTTCTAGGAAACAAATCCTTTATTTTTGCATTTTTGTTCTTTGATACCAATTCCCATATTGCTCTAGAGGGAGACCCACCAGTTGAGATGCCTTCCTACAAGTAAAACTTAGTGTACTCAAAAAACGTTTCAGTAAGAACACATTTATTTTTAATTTCCATCCATCCTTTCCCGATCCCACACATAAGGGGACTTCCCAAAGGAGTAAAGGAGTGGTATGAGACTATGATATGCCAAAGGGAGTGACCTTTCCAGGCTTTGTAGTGTTCTAGAGAGAATTGACTAGTGTTTCTTCTAGTCAAACAAGCCCAAATGTCATCAGATTCATGAGACTTTGCTATCCACTTGGTAGCCATATTGGTGGCCATTGTTTTAGGCCATATAATACCTAGGCCACCCTCCTTTTTCGAAAGACAATCGATGTACCAAGGAACGTTTTTGGGGATTTTGTTATGTTGGGGGATCCTCCCCACAAAAACCTTATTGCAAGAGTAATCACGTGACAAAAATCCTTTTTGTTACATAGCAAGACAAGAAATAGGTCAGACTAGGTAAGATAAAGTGATTCATCACAAAGACTATGTGAGTAGGGCACTTTGAAAAGCATACCACTTGAAAACTTTACACCTGAATTTGTTGAGAACCCACTCCCATCTTTGATTAAGGGAGAATTTAAAGCCAATAGGAAAACCCAAAAGTCTAAAGATTTCACCATCCTTAATGATATCAGAGTGCTAAACTTTGATACAAATAGGAATGGAATTATTGGAGTATCTAAAGCTTGTTTTTTTGTGTCATTAATAAGGGAGCCACTTGCTAAACAAAAGATGTTCAAGTAGTCCAAAAGTACCTACAAGAGCTATTGTTGGCTTTTAGGAGAATATTGGTGTCATCAACAAAAGCTTGGAGGCATTAAGGTTTGGAAGAACAGGGACATGAATACCCCCCAAATTCTTATGAGCAATATCATCATTAATATGCCAGTCAAGGGCATCACTAACTATGTGAAAGAGGAGGGGGGCAATAGGGCATCCTTGCCTAATGGATCTCCGAAGTTTAAAAGGGAGAGAAAGGGCACCATTAACAGAAACTCTGGAATGAGAATTACCAAAAAGGGTACTAATAGCTTTAATCAAAGCCTTTCCAGCACTAATGTCCTGGAGGGATTGAAGAATAACGTTCCACTCTATTCTATCATAAGATTTGCCAAAGTAAATTTTGAGGAAGTAGAAATCTTGGTTGGACACATTGGCATGCTCAATACCTTCCCAAGGAGAGATAATGGCATCCACAATGTACCTACCTTTTATGAATCCTTTCTGATCAGGCAATATGAGGTTTTTCATTATGGGTGGTCAAGACAAACATATCTAGGACAAAATCAAGCTTCACCTGGACCTAGTGGAGATTAAAGATACGAATGGCTTCTCTTGACTGAACCTCCAATCTAGGGCTGACTTGAGGAAAACAAGAATCGATAGAAGCTATGTCGCATATACCATTACCCATGAGTGGGGCTGGCATCACATCTCTCAACACATTGATCTTGCCATATCAGACCACTACCTTATTATTATCACTTTCAATCCGATTGCCACATTGAGAAGAGAACCTTGGTTTCATGCTTGCCCGATGTCTTTCTTAGTTCCCTTTATCCATCAAGAAATTACCCTAGTATGGAACTCAACATTTCCCAATGGTGGTGCACTAGCCAAATGGTGTTGCATTGCAATTCAGAAGACTCCTTGAATTTTGGTCAAAACTCATAAGATGCTTTGCAATGATTGATGGAGGCAGAGATAGAAGCTCTATCAGAGGTGATAGCACCTTGAGGAGGAAGTGAACAAGGGGAACTACCAATACAACACTTGACTATGGAAAATCAGAGGAATGCTGAAATGTGAGGATAATTTTCAAAAGAAAACCCTCCAAGCTATACTTTAAAGAGTGACAGGCATGTAAGACTGACAAACAAAGTAAATAGATATGTGGCATCCTCAAGTGGAAGAAAACTAGAGACTATATTCACTTCTTGATAGATAATAACATTGTTGAATGCAAAAAAAAAGAAGAAAATAGCGCTATTATTGTGGAACGTTTTACTCAACTCCTGGGGGTTTCGAGGCCTCTTTCTCCCCATAGAAGGGATTGCATGGCAACCATCTTGAGAGTCTCTCCCTTGAGAATACCCCGTAATCTAATGTCTTTCCTTGACACACCCATTTCAGATAATGAGATTCTCAAAGCCATCAATAGGCTCTCTAATGGGAAAAGCTTGGTCTTAATGGCCTCAGAAATGATTTTTTTAAGTCTTTCACACATGTACTGGCCACCCCATTGCACTTGGTTTGGCAAGAGGTGTTAGCTTTAGTGCCCTTCGAGAATGGCTAAACAATGGTGTCATCAAGCTTATCCATAAAAATGGTAACAAAAATAGGATTGAGAGCTACTACCAGATCACAATGCTTCAAACAAGGTAAAGATTCTTGCAAAAGTAATTGCCAATAGAATTTCTTATCACTTGAAGAGGTGGCTTAGCAAGGATAAAAAAAGGATTCATCAAGGGTAGATCAATACTAGAAGCTATTCTTGATATTTGGGACGGTCTAGATTTTGTTTATAAATATCAACGATAGTAAAAACTTTACTAAGATGATAGCTACATTGCAAGGGAACACATGGACGTAAATAGATATCAACGGCCAATTGCCAAAGGCTATTATATTAAAACGGCCTATTAGGCAAGGATGCCCATTGGCCCCTTTGCTCTTTGCTATTTGCATAATAGGGCTTAACCATCTTGTGCAACATCACATGAAAATGGGCCATACCAAAGGTCTCTCCCTACCTCTCAACCATGGATAGATGATCATGAGAGTATTTGAAATTGACATGAATGCATTGGTGCATAATGATGTGACCATCATTGATGCCTTTTGGGGGTGTCGTGACACTTTCCATGAGGCATCTAGTTCCAAAATCAACAGCTCCAAAACCACTTTCTGATCCATCATCGGACCTCCACCCCAACTACTTGTTGACCTTGGTTGCCAAATTATCGCTAGGGGTGGGTTCTTTTGCCTACTCAATATTCTGATGGTCTTTGGTATCTCGATGGAGAAACTATGGAATTGGGTCCTTTCTAAACTAGAAAAAACGTTAGAATATTGTAAGGGCATGCAAATTAACCTTGGAGGCTGACGTTAGAATATTGTAGGGGCATGCAAATTAACCTTCCTCTTATCCTTGACCATTTACTTTCTCTCTTGCTCGAGGCTGAAAAATCAAGAGCTTAGAAAATTTGAAAGAATCTACAGAAACTTTCTTTGGACATGGGAACACAACAAAATAGGGGTTCCCAAATTTAAATGGTCTTCGTGTATCAACCAAAAGGATTGTGGGGGTTTGGGAATTATGGATATTGAACACATGGCTGACAAGTTGGTCATGAAATGGATAATCTAGGCTTGGTGCAACCTTGAGACCTCTTGGGAAACTCATTTTCAGGAACAAGAACATGATTTTGTTGGTGTGCCTCCCTGGTTGGAAGGACTTGGACCTCCTTACCCTTTTATCCTCCCCGATTCCGGTTTCCCTAAAGGCTCAGATCTGGTATGCTCCCTCTCCAAGAGTTTGAACAAGTTCAAACAATTTTTCACAGTCAAAGAAGATTGGAAATGGGTAGCCGGTATTTGACAAAATGACTCAATCTTGGTTTTGATCTTGGGCATCAATGGCATGGCTTTTTGGAACCTCCAATATGCTAAGAGGCTCTCAAACAAGGGTTTTAGACATTATAAACACCTCTAGAAAATGTTTCAAATTCGGCTTCAGATTTCTATATGAAAGATAGAGCTGGCTTATTTGTTTGTTTTCAAATTTTTCTTCTATATGAATGATATTCCTTTGGATTGTAAGAGTACTTTTGGTGCTCTCAATAACACGTATATATATTCTTATGCCGTCAAGTTGTAACAAAGCGCACGAAACCTTCTTCAAGTTGTGATGAACTAGTAGAAACTATATTTGAGAGGACGAAACAATGCTATGTTGGAAACCCATGCGTCTTGCCCACTTGAGTCGCCTCCTTGATGGGGAAAAGTCATGCATGAAAAGGCTACCGATGAGATGTAGGACCTTCCTATACGACTTAAACCGACCAGATTGACGACCTTGCAGACATGTGAAAGTGATGGAGTTCATAGATATGAAGGACCGTTTAACGTAGCTTCCTTATCATTCGAGTGTCGTAGTGGTCAAAGGCTTGGTGTACACTGAACCAAAGCAGTAGCTTGGGAATGGACGAAATATGCGTACCTATGAGGAAAGAAAAACAAAGCGGCAAGCAAGAAGCATAACGGCAGGTAAACGTCAAAAAGACCAAATGAAAAGAAACACGCAAATGGGAAGAACGCAACACATGTTCTTTTCATGACTAGACCAGGAATGAAAAGGGAGGTACAAAAATGTCAAACGGTGCAGTGACATGTGTCTATTGATAGAAAAGAAAAATGCATTGTTTATATACAAAATTATAAAGTCCTTTGTACTGTAACAGCTCTTGCCTCCTTTTTACAATATTTATACTAAATGCAAAGGAAAACACCTGTCTAGGTCTGTCTTGCTTTAGCTTGGCCTTCATATCATTTAATCTAAGCGTTTTTACATGTGTTTTATAGAGAATGGCATGCATGTGTATGGATCCCAGCATTTCTTTGCGCATAAACAAACGATGCAGGAAAGCAAGGTACATGGAACGTTTGATAGACAATAGTTCTATGAAGTATTGAGGTAGACAAGATAAGATCATTCTTGGACAAGTTTTGAAAACACAATGCAAGAATAACCTTTTATAATAGAGTGAACAATAAATCGGAGATCCATTTGAAAGCATTGAGATGGACCTGGTTAAGAAAAGAAACAACATAACATACAAGGAGTAACTATTCATTTAGAAACTTCTTCAATTAAAAATGCTCTTAAAAAAGTGACCCAAGAATAAGTTCAACAAAGAAAACAATCGAACACATGAATAACCTTGATTCAAAATTCTATGGTCGATTATTTAATTGAGAAAATGATGTACTCGAGAAGAACCTTATTGTGGGCCGTTACGCTGAACAAATATCATTTTCCAAAGAAATGCAAAGGCTGACATTCAAGTTCAATCAGGAAAAGTATTGCAATATTACATGAACGACATAACAGATTGTCTCTCTCCTTTCTCAAGTTCCTCAGTAATACAGCTTCAACAAAACGAACAACTCCATATATTTTCAGCCATAACTTCATCTTAAGACAAAAAATGTAAGAACTGAGAGCCTTATTTGGAATCCTCCATTTTTATGTGCATGCTAGATCTCATGGTCACCAACTCCTGCGAAATGTTTTGAGAACTACGCCTTTTCAACATAGTTTTAAACAAATTCAATAGTTGTTCTTGCATAGAACCATGGGACAGGTCCCTAAACAGGTCTCAAATCATCCGGAGCACGTAGCCCAGACCCTTGGTACTCATGTTCTGATCACACTCATGCTGTGATCACACTTAATACCTAAACTAGTTTTCTGCTTTAAATTTTCATATCTTTGTTTTATAAAGTATCATCACATCGGAAGCCTTAATTCTAATGATAGTTTTTAATTTTTATGCTCAAAGGAAGCATGAGAGTTTGAGATGGCAATGGTTCGGAAATTTATTAAGATCTCTATAAGCAACATAAAGAAATAAAATTGAAACTCTAAAATCGTAACACCACTAGAGCAACATCTAACGCATCTAGAGCACGATTAATATTTGATTATAGATATGTGTGGTCGCGCGTTTGTGTGTTTTGGTGTTTTTAGTAGTGGGATCAGAGGACATGAAACATAGAAAGTATTCTCTATAAACTACTACATATTAGTAGCTTTACGGTCATATTTTTTATGCTCGTTCTTAAAAGCCATAGAACTTAAATATTTTATCATTTGATCGCATAATTAATAAGAACTTACGGTATTCTTTCTTCATCACAAGAAAAACTAAGTATTGGATAGTTAGCAAAGAGAAAAGAATATTGACAATACCATCTTTTTGATAATACTACTCTAAAAAAAAAAAAACTTTTCAACTCTCATTAGTCATGAACTTTATCACTATTATTGAAAATTCTAAAAATAAGGAGACTGGAAATATTTGAGCATGTTATACGGTAAAATAATCATTTAAAAATTGAGGAGAAAATTCAAAATAGAAGCAAGACGCAATGTTGTATTAAATAAAAACTATTAAGATCGGTGATGAAAAAATAAGTCCCATTTTTGTGTATGGCACATCGTTATTTTATGAGGTTTGTTTTATTTTCAGCTGAATGGGTTGATGATCTGACACGTTTTGTTGAGTAATGGACTCTCAACCCTATCATCTCTTTCATGCAAAACTCCTTCCGTTGTAGTTAGGAACATTCATGAAGATATTCTGTGCTTTCTAGCTCCTTTTAGAACATTATCTCACGTGTGACATATCTCGCAGTTGCTTTCATTTGTTGCGCATCTATCCCAAAATTTGTGTACTTATAGAAGCATTCTTGTACACAAACGTTCTAGCTTATGAGCTCTTCGTAATCTCTATAAGGTCACCCTAATGCATATATGATTTTCTTTATTTCATTGTCTACTTAATCGTTGAGTTTTTTTTGCTTTGGTTTTTCTTATTCCCTTTCATTTAAACATGTGCACTCTTTAGATAGAATTAAAGGTTTTTAATAGTTTTTTTATTTAGTTTCGTAGCTCATGTCAGGATGATGCTTGCTAATTGGCACTTAGTGGCCCATCAAATGAAAACCTCCATTCCTTTGAATCTACTGTCGATACTATACTTAATGCAATATAATCTGTCTTCAATATTTTAGTCATAAATGTTTTCAGTACATCAATGCGATCGTTCATTATCTAACTCATGGACATACTTTTGTCGATGTTTTATAATCTGGACATTTCAGTATTCACGAAAAT
This sequence comes from Ceratopteris richardii, assembly GCA_020310875.1. Classification (NCBI taxonomy): domain Eukaryota; kingdom Viridiplantae; phylum Streptophyta; class Polypodiopsida; order Polypodiales; family Pteridaceae; genus Ceratopteris; species Ceratopteris richardii. The sequence goes on from CM035410.1 coordinate 90,281,881, forward strand.
ATCCAAGAGGTCTCAAGTACAAACATTGGACCTCTCACAACATAATTTCCCATGGCACTTCTATCCCAATTATAATGTACATAAATCTTGGCACATATTTTGTGGGGCCCAGACATCAGTGTTGAAAAAATACTTGTTTTTACATGGATAGTATAGTAGCACCAAATATTTCTTTATATTTAACTCGATATTTCTGGCACAATAGTTTGTTTGGTAGTTCAAAAACCCATGTTTCTCATTTATCTCCTGCATTACGTTCACATGGACCATCTCTTTAAAATAATATAAAAAGAGCATGAAACAATCTATTTGGTATTTTAATTTGCCTACAAAGTGCAATAACGTATACGAAAGATGGAGAATATATGGACAGAAAGAATACAGAGCTAGGCTTAGAGAGAGAGAGAGAGGTGGGATGGGGAGATAAACAGGAGGAGAAACAGGCAAATTATAGAAAGGTACTAACAGAAAAGAGACCATCCAACACAAACATGTAGGGACTTAGATACTTGCAATAATCTACGATTTAGATCACCGATGTTTTTTATTGCATGTACTTATATACAACATTATCTTCTCAGCAGAGAAAATATCTGATATTAAAATTTCAAAAATGATTTTCGATTTTTTTTTTCTCCCTGCCTTTTCAAGGTGATCCGATTACAGAAAGTATAGTTTTTCATTCTTGAACCCGTACCTCCAACTTAGGAATCCTCATAACTAACAATTAAATTATTTTCTCCGCACGGTGTAAATTCTCATCGATACATTATTATTTTAGAAAATACCAAGAATCCAACACCCTTGAACACATTTTTGAATCAAGTGCCTCAAATTTTAACACCAATCCGACATCCATGTTGAGTCCTTAGTTTCACTTCAAAACTCTTCATCAATGTTAAGCTTTTTTTCTGCCCTCCGTGCGAACACATAGTCGACTTGTGTTTGTATGTGTACGTGTGTGTGTGTGTACTGTAAGGCCATCTATGTTTTTGACAACCCGTGCCAATTTTATCAACTTTTACTCGGCTCATGTACAATATTTATTTCATTTATCGCACTATTTTATGCACAACTTCTTCTTGCAGGTTTGTGCATATATGGATCTCGATGACTTCATTTACTCACTTCAAGCATCACCGCGTGCATGGAAGAGTGCAAGTGAGCATCAGATCTTCTTGAACATGCCTTTGTGCCCTGAAGGACCTTATGTTTGAAACTCTTGGACGTATTCAGCCTTTCAAGAATGAATCGTTGTTTTCTCTCAACACAGTTCTATATCTTTCTTGAATTTGTTTTCTTCTTCCAGCACTTGGAAAGGACATTCATTCATCTCTTTAACGTTTTCAATTGATGAAAACAGTTTTTTATTATCTAGACAATAATTCAATGCTTTCAAGTCGTAATGGACATTTTTTCTACATCAATGAGTCTTATATTCTTAAATCCCAAGTTCATCAAAGATATTAGTTACTTTCATGACAGAAAATAAAACTTAAGGACGGATATGCTGCAATCCTATTTATGTACAGTTTTTATATCTGAATGAGTCAAGGTATAGCTGGTTGGAACATGTGAAATAGCTGGTTGGAACATGAAAGTTCATGAAATAGCTGGTTGGAACATGTGAAATTTCAGAGACGAATATGTGCTAGGTAAAATAACTTAATATAATCCAAATGTATTTTTCGCTAGATTGTTTCCTCTAAGGCCTTGTCAAGGATCGCAAAATATTGTAATATGTATGTATGAAGGTAAAACCCTGTTGATAGTAAGGGACTAAATCTCTAAACAATAGTTATTAAGCATCTAGACGCTATCTCCAAGAGTTCAAAATTATAAACCTAGGCTGACTATTTTTGAGAACAAGCCAAGTGAGAATATGCTCCTAGCACCTTTTAGCAAGATGTATATCTCATATGATATACTTATAACCATATTATACAACCATGCTAAGGTACCCAATTCATAAGTTTTACATCACTGTCTTGTCTTAAATCTTTCTACACAAATTCTAGTCGACTCGATTAGGAGTAAAAACAAACCATCATGGGATTTTTAGATTATTTATTGAATTTTGAACGATCAATCAAAAGACGGTGGTGGCGATCATCTACACTTTATCGAATACTACGACAAAGAGGAATGGATGATATGTTTCTCTCTTATTTTATTCTTTTCTTCTAAGAAGAGAATGATTCTCGTAAGAAATATGGGTGCAATAAGTTAAAGCTTTAAACGTCTCACGTCAAGATGCTTCAATATATAATCCTTAAAAGAAAATTGGCAAACTTATGAAGCAATCCATGATTGTATTCAAGTTCGTATGGACTTTGATATCTAGTGGAAAAAAAATATTCCTTCAAGAATAAAAAGATAGCGTGATGGATTGCATTGAATAACATGTTCTTTAAATTTGAAGAAGCAGATTGGAAAACTTCAATACAATGGGATATGCTATAAATTGTAAGTATCATTCCAAAATTTTTAGTGGCTAGTGGCGTTGTTTCTTGCTTTGAACTATCTTCAAATACATTTCTTTCATACGATTAGGTTTCCTTCTATTTTGGGAGAGGCGAAATCCCTTCATAGTGTACAAGTACTTAGCAAGTTGCAGTCGACCAAGGCCTTGCATGAAAATATACATAGCAAAAATTTCATCACAATGTAGAAGTAGTCAAAGCATAAAGCTTTTGTTTCTCTGAAACGAAAACTGTGGTAGCCTATTGACTGTAGAGAATCTATTCCATTTTATAGAGCATCTTAATCATGTAGACATGCGTTCCATTAAAGGGGACATAAAATGAAACATGAATGTATGCAGGTAGCTAGGTAAAAATACACAGGAATCCGTACTCACAGAATATTTGAATAAAAAAGAGCGCCATTAATGACATATAATACTTCGATACAAAGGTCGCTGATTGTCACTGTATATTTTTCCTTTTATTGATTCAAGGGGCTTCGGACGAGCTTCCTTTTCAAAAAGAAAAAAATAGGCTCACTAATAGCTCAACACGTTTTCCCTCTACCAAGTAAAAGTTTAGATTGTATAAACTATACAAGACCTTTATTCATGAATCACATCTACGTCTCTTAAGTAAACGTATACCTATGGATGTAGTCATTAAACCACCCAAACACACGGCTCTCATCACCAAATACACAGTACATAAACATCGAAATATTATTTGAGGAATCGATTTTGGTATCAAGTACAAAACAATCAAATCAATTTATCCTCAACCCTTTAAAGAACTCTTTGCCGTTAATCATATCCATACAAAACACACATCCTTGTATGTAAACAATAGCACGCATAGTGGTCGGCCAGAGTCGTTGAAGTCTGCGTCACCTCCGTCGGTACTTGGTTGGACGGGAGTAGCGTACGAGTAGTGGCCGGAGTTTCCGTGCGTAGTGGCCACGCGTTTGTGTGGGATAAGTGGTGGACGGAGGGCCGGTGTCTGCTTTCAGTAGGTTTGTACTTCATGTCTTGTTGTTGTTGAGAAATGGTGATCTGGGGCAGAAGATAGGGGTTGCTGGTTCAAGTCGTAGAGGTGCCTCGTTTTGTCCTTGTCTGTATTGTGGGTTTCGGAGCCCTGAGTTTTGTTACTTTTGGGAGACAGAGTTCTCCATCCGTCGCTTTGGAGCAGTCAGGGGATTGAAACTTATAATGGTGTGGGCAATTGGTACTCTGCAGGCATCTTTGAAAAAGCCCCGCTTTTGCGTTGTGGCTGGCAATGGATGTTTGCATTATATGCGCTGCCTTCGTAACTGTTCTTTTATTTTCCTCTTTGGTGATCGGGTTCGTTTGGTGGGGCAATAGAATATTCGCTTTTGGCCCATCGAATCTTTGCACTGAGATTTTATGCTTCAGAATTTCATATGTCTTCAAGAGATTAAAATTGATAGAGAGGATTTTTTAAAGAGGTGAAATGTATTTCTTCATTCCATGTTCGACTCTTCTTCGTGCACCCTAGGGGCAATGGGGGCTCAGATATCGACATTAGTAATAGTTTATGTGCTAGGCTTATGGATACACAGACACATCAAAACCATCGACGAATTGGTGCTTCCTTTGGGGTTACTCTACACTTTAATATAGTCTCATTCTATGCTTCCATTATCGATTTGAAAAGAATTGCCACTTGGAAATCGTTGGATTCCATGCCCCTCAACATCCTTCTTGTTGATGACTTTAATATGGTGGAGGCATTTTCTAATGGATGGGGTAATAGAGGGCATGTGATTGATGATGATGAGGAGGATATATGGGATAGAGAAAAGATCCACCTCGATCTCATGGAGATCAAAGATGAGGATGTTTTTTCTTGGTTGAACCTCTAGTATGCAGTCCATTTCAGGAAACCTAGTCTCCACAAGAGCTACATTGTGCAGAATATCATTAATAAATGGGGCCCTCTTCCCTCTCCTTATGTGTTGACATCATTTTCTATGATCACTAGCAATTGATGCTTATCATCTCTTTTCCTTTTGGACAAAGTATTTCCAATTGTAAGAAACCCTCACCATTTAAACACCATAGAGTGTTTTTCCTCGATGGAAAGAAGACTAAAAGAAACTGGGGTCCCCATGAGGTGGGCGGAACGCGTATCAACCCTCTTTGTTGTTGATATATTTAGGTAGTGATGTGTATGAACACACTACGACCAACAAGGCACTTTTTTTCCTCTTTAGTTTTTTTCCCCCACCTTGTATACATGGCTATAGCCCTAATAGGTTACTTATCTTTGTACACTTTAGTGGTAATACATTTAGTATTGTGTGTTGTGCTTCAAAATTCTTCTTCTTCTTCTTCCTTGTGTTGTCTGCATGCTTTCACATACCTCAAACTCCAACAATTGGTATCAAACCAAGTCGCTACTTCATCTAGGGCATCATCAACACCCCTCTCGTCACAGTTTTAGATTACCAAAATCGCGAACTAAGCTCGTTTTGGCCTTAGAATGCACCATTGTAGTGCTTATGCACGTAATTTTGTCTTTTTGTGCTAATGATATATACAAGTTTCCATTTGGCAATATAAGCACCTTGAAGTCTACTACAGGTTTAACTGAACACGCTCGAGTAGTTCTACTCTACTTTTTCAAATATAATCATTTTTCTACATCAGCATATTTTAGTTAGTGGTGTTAGAGGGCCGCCGAACCAGGACGGATGAACCCGGACAGGTGCCGTAAAAAGTGGATTCGCGGAAACATTGTAGCAGACTTCTATTTAAAGCGCACAAAGGAAAGCGGTGAAGCCCGGCAGTTTTGGGAAGAGTCTCTGCTTCTGTTGGGTATTGTAGTGAATGGGTTGATTACGTCTCGAAACGAGGTGTTTGGAAATTGCAAGTATAGCATTGTGTGTGTATGTGTTCTGTCTGTCTGTTCTACTGATTCCATTTTGGAAATTGTGAGCATCTTGTTTGAGATCATGTATGAGGTGTTAATGAGAATATTGAATTCTGGTCTATTCTATTCGCATCTAACTATTCTGCTATTCTTCCTGTCGTGCCGAGTTCTATTCGGTAGTCTTGTGTTGTGAGTCTGTTTGGTGATAAGTTATATACGGTTCTGGATCTTTTTCGTCACGAAATAGTGTGGTTTATCATCCTGCGAGAGACTGTGTAAGGTCGAAGTGAATCATTTGCATTTTTGTATTTTTCGGTTAAGTGACCAGATTCGATACGATAGTCTACGTTCACTGAGGATTCCGATCTCAGAAAGAACTTATATCGGTAAAGGTCTGTACACGAACAGAAGCATTGGTAAAGTTTGTGATGAATCAACTGTGGTAGGAACTTGTGGCTTGAGTCGGTATACGATAAGTTTGCGTAATCTCGATTATAGTTGTCTGTTGTATTATTGTTCGGTATACCTATCTGTCACATGGAAGCAGCATATTGAGTAGTATTCAATTAATGAAGTTGAGTATTCTATTAGTTATAAGTCAGAACAGGACCTCTGCTCCATTACTATAGCAGATTCAGTCCAGAAGTCCTAAGTTTCCGCATGCCAAATAGTTGTCAGTAGTCAGAATCAACCACTGCGCTAAGACGTGATGGAGTATTTATGAGTGTGTGAAAAGTTGGGAAAATAGTACAGGGCCTCTGTCTAACAGACCCCTACCACTCCCAAGAACCCACGTGGCTAAGAGAACGATTGCGGTTAAAGATTTGGAACCAAGTGAAAGAGGAGCATTTGAATAGAACGTAAAGTAACGCTTAATCGGTATCAGTTTAACCCATAACCCATTTTTACATTTAACATTTGGCGCCGTCTGTGGGAAAGTGGCAACTGTTTAACAACCTCTGCGGTAAAGTAGTATTTAAATACGAGTTACTTGCAAGAAAGTGGCATTAGAGTGCTAAGCGGTTTATAAGAAGCAAATATCCAGTAATATTTGATTTACTGACAGTAGCAACAGACCCAGATTGTTGCAAACTGCTCAGATAATATTACTGGGCAATCACACATGCCGGTTACTCGGTCTGGTGAAACGTATCCTAGGACCTAGACGACGGGAACAAGAAAAGTACAAAAAACAACTCTAGAAGAAGAAGGTATAACACGACCGGACTCAGTGATCGAGCAAGTTAAGGACGCTAGAATTAATTCCGGTCATATTCCGGTGGAACGATCAATGCCTTTGGTACATACTGGTGTCACTTCGACCCAGCCTAACCAAAGTACAGTAGTTCTAGAATCTATCAAGGCACCACTGGAGATTAGACAAACTCTAGGAAAAGAAATCAGCAATAGCAAAAAACCGCTACAGTCTGGGAGACTGTTAGCTCATTCCGGTGATATTCCGGTGATAGAAACACCAACTGGCAGTCAAGGATTAGCATTTGTTGCAGAATCCTCAGCCAGACCCGCGTGTTTGGAAGAAAGATTTCGGATATTAGATATCCAAAAGGAAGGAGACTTATTCGAAGCAGAGATCCGAAGTATCCTGCGCAAAAACAGCACACCGAAAGGCACGCTGTCCAGCGATCCAGATTCTGATAGTTCAACTAATCAACCTCAAGATACAGGATCAGAGACACCCACGATGAACGGACAACAACAACAACAACAACAGTTAGGTCAACCTACACGAAATTTGGTGGATTCCCAGGAGATGACCCGGATGCTCACGTTCGCACTTTCGAAATCAGTTATGCAGTCCTCAACCATCCACCGGATCAGGCATACAAGGCCATTGTTTTTCAATCTACCCTGGTTAATGAAGCGGCTAGATGGATTACGGAATACGACATTAATCATTTCGGTACCTATGATGCAGTACGGGATGCCTTTCTACAACGATTCAGATTAAAGAAGAATCCTGCTGAAATCTTTGATTATCTACAGAACAACCGACAAAAGGCAAACCAGACTGTCTAGGAATACGCTACTCTCTTCAGAACACATTTACGGTAGATACCACAGGCACATGCTAATCTACCTGATGATGTCATCACTCAATGGTTTATCAATGGCTTAAATCCGCAATTGAAGCAGATCATGATTATTAGATGTGTCGGAGCAATGACATTGGATGCAGTAATCGCTATGGCTTTGCAACTGGAATCCAAGGTTGGTGGATTTTCAGAAGACTTGGAATGGTTAAGAACAAACAAAAGTATGACTGAAGATATAACCAGGCAAGTATATTGCACCACGTGCAAAAGTTCAGGGCATACAAGTGCTAACTATGCGCTAAATCAAACATTCTGTGCTATCTGCAACACTGCCGGACACTCCACCGGAAATTGTATCTAGAATGCTAGAATACAGGGCACAACAACAGTCAATGTTGTTATTCAAGAACATGGACAGGCAGCAAATCACTATGTACCTCCGCAACTGAGAAACAATCAACCACAGGGATATCGGAACTACCGAGGACAAAGGAACAACAATTATAATGCCAACCGATGGCAGAACGGACCACCACCGGAAAACCCCAATTTACCACCACCACGCTGTCATTTTTGTGGTGAATCCAGACACATTAGAAGATATTGCAAAGATGCAGCTGAGTATGATCAAAGGAAGAAGGAGTGGCAAAACCCAATGGCTAATATGGTACAAATTACTCCGGTAGAAACACAAACTGCTACAGTCCAGACCCGATCAGGTAAACAACTGCAGCCAGCAGCAGAAGTATTTGAACCAGGGATACGAGAACAGCATAGGATGTATAACAAGGCTAGTCACTAGACCACTACAGAACCACCAGTGTTCCCAGAACCCATTCCGGTGACTCAAACCTCGGCAGCAAAGGAAGGAATGCAACAAAAAGAAGCAACAGTAGAACAACCATCGTCAGAAGACATAACAACAGATACTTCAGCAACAGCAGAAACTTCAAGTTCAAAAGAGCAGGATAACCAATCTCAACAGGCCTGGGAAATTTTATCCAAGGCATCTATCACCCTACCTCTCGGCCAACTTTTGACGTTAGTACCCGGAATCCGGCAACAGTTTCAACAACATTTTACCCCGGCACCCTCTTGCATTCCAGCAACCGCTGCAGTTCAACCAGAATCTGATTCTACGGTTGATCATGCAGTGCCCTTGATTACAGTATGGTATAAGAATCAGAGGATCACGCAGGTATTAATTGACGGAGGCTCCGGCGTAAACATTGCAACCGCAGCATTATGTAAAAAGCTAGGCTGGACGGAAATCGAACCAGTTCAATTCTTTGTCAGAATGGCTGATCAATCTAGAGTCAATCCCGTAGGACTTGTACGGAATGTACCCATTACTCTACAAGGTACGACTTTCAAAATGACTTTTGTTATACTAGATCTACCCGAATCCACCTTGGATTACAACCTTCTTTTCGGCCGACCTTGGCTGAAGCATGCAAAAGTAATACAGGACTGGTCTGCACAAGAGCTCACATTCAAGGATGCCAATCGTAAATATGTGGTAAAACTAGATGCCATACAACCCTGCGAACTTCACGCCAGACCTTATCTCGCTGAACCAGTCCATATGTTAGATGGACTATCAGATGATGAAGAAGAGCAATTTCTGAAGAATAACGCCGATTTAATGTCTCTAGGAACTGTTGATCTAGAGTCAGTCATTAATAACTGGAACACTTCAGTTTGTGCAGTAGTAGCTATCACCGAACAGTCTGACCAAGCAGATACTGAATTACAACCATTATTCAAGCCAACAGAGGATACAGAGAACCCACAACAATTTTATGTCCCTGAAGACCAGTTGATCACGTACAATCTGGGAGACAAGGATAATCCTCGACCTGTAAAAATAAAGCAAAACTTACCGGAAATCTTTCAGACTAATTTGATTCAGCTCCTTCGCGAATTCTCAGACGTCTTCGCATGGGATTACAAAGATATGAAAGGATTAGATCCGCGCATATACCAGCACAGAGTCATGTTGAATCCTGAAGCTAAACCAAATAGGCAGCCCAGCTATCGGATGAATCCCAATTATGCCTCTCAGGTAAAAGACGAACTTGACAGATTGTTAAAAGTAGGATTCATCATACCAGTAGAACATGCAGAATGGATTTCACCAATTGTGATTGTGCCAAAGAAAAATAAACAACTACGAATCTCTGTAGATTACCAGAAATTGAACGCAGCAACAGTACCAGATCCTTTCCCGATCCCTTTTTTGGATACCATGCTTGATAGGGTAGCAGGCCACGAAATGTATTCATTCTTAGACGGATACAGTGGTTACAATCAGGTTAGAATGGCTGAAGAAGATATACCAAAAACTGCTTTCATTACCAATTGGGGTGTCTTTGCATGCACCGTAATGTGGTTCGGATTAAGAAATGCACCAAGCACATTTCAGCGATGTATGCAAGAGATATTTTCTCCTTATCTTACTTCATTCATGCAAGTATATCTTGACGACTTCTCGATTTTTGGGAAGATGATAGCACATTTAAGTCATTTACGATGTTGTTTTCAGAAATGTAGAGAATATAGACTCTGTCTTAATCCAAACAAATCCGTGTTTGCGGTTTCATGTGGCAAACTACTTGGGCATATGGTATCTGCTCAAGGTATCCGAGTAGACCCAGATAAAATTTCGGCAATATTAGAAGCCCCGGTACCAGCAACTCCAAAAGAAGTAATGCGTTTTATGGGTCAAATACGGTGGCATGGCAGACACTTACGATGGCTTGCCCACCTAGCAGTACCATTAAACAGGCTAATCACAAAAACTCCCCGACAGTTTGAATGGACTGAAGAATGCCAAACTACATTTGATCGGCTCAAGTATCTCTTGACACAAGCTCCAATTTTACAACCACCGGACTGGGACAATCCGTTCCATGTTTTTGTCGACGCTTCAGATATTGCAATTGGCAGTATTCTGATGCAGCAAACAGATAAGTGGTTTCGCCCTGTTTATTACGCCAGTAGAAGGCTTGCACCGGCAGAAAAGAATTACTCTACTACTGAAAGAGAATGCCTAGGATTGATTTACTCAATCAAAAAGTTCAGACATTATTTATTAGCCCGGAAATTTACCTTTCATGTGGATCATGCTGCCCTTGTTTATCTAGTAAGACAGCAGCATCTAGGAGGACGGTTAGCACGATGGGTGCTACTTTTACAAGAATTCGACTATGACGTCATTCACCGACCCGGAAATGCACATGCCTTAGCAGATTTCTTATCTCGCCTGGATTCCGGTGAAGCTCCGGTGGGCATAGATGACACGACTCCTGCGATTTATAATGCTGAACCACTATCCAAGGAAATGGCCAACCTACAAGCACCATCTACATACTATGATCAGATTCTAACTTTTCTCACCGAAGGATGCTTCCCAGCTGAGATGACCAAGGCAGTTCGAAGGAAATTGGCAGTCTTTAGCCGCCGATTCCGGCTAGTAGCAGGAGAACTATATTATGCAGATCATACCGGAATCTTACTTCGCTGTATTCCACCTCATGAGGTTAATTCAGTTATCACTTTGGCGCACTCAATTCCTTCTGGTGGCCATTTTGCAGTAGACTTAACTCACCGGAAAATTCTGCAAGGAGGTCTCTGGTGGCCAACGATGTATAGAGATGTCGCACAGTTTGTTAAACAATGTGATACTTGTCAAAGAACTGGTCAGCCTTTGCAAAGGCATCTTTTCCCTCTGCAACCTATCTTGCCACTCGAACCATTTCAGAAATGGGGATTAGATTTTATCGGTCCAATCACACCCCCAGCAGTTTTCAGTAACAACAGATACATACTAACCTGTACAGACTATGCAACAAGATGGGCAGAAGCATGGGCTTTAAGATCTGCTAGAGCGGTTACGGTAGCAAAATGTCTACTCACTGATATCTTCCCACGATTTGGCTTACCCCTAGAAATTGTCTCAGATCAAGGCACTCACTTTGTGAACAATCTAATGAAGGCTCTTACACAATCATTCCAGGTCACACATAATTTTAGCTCTCCTTATTATCCACGTGCCAATGGATTGGCCGAAAGTACAAACAAATCACTTTTGAATATCCTCCGGAAATTGATCATGGGAGCACCGGAAAGATGGGATCAACTACTACTTGCATTATTATGGGCTTACCGGACTACGTATAAGGTAACAACAGGCTTGACACCTTTCAAACTAGCTTATGGCTTAGAAGCAATAGCACCCATGGAATTAGTCATCCCAAGTCTGCGTGTAGCAATCACTCAGAAAATGCTACCAGAATATTCACTAACAGCAAGAATGGACGCACTCAGAGAACTTGATGAGCACCGATGGATCAGTTTTTTAACTATGCGCGAAGTACAACTAAGGCAAGCCAAGACACACGATCGATATTTGAAGACTCCAATCTTTTCGGTAGGCCAGCTTGTACTCTTCTATAATGCAAAATCGGATAGAGCAGCAGGAAAATTCAAACTACGATGGTTCGGCCCTTTCAAGATCTCAGAACAAATCGGTCCGCCAACTTTTCGGTTGACTACGTTGACCGGAAATCCACGTCCAAAGGTAATCAATGGGTCGAAGCTGCGGCCGTATTATCCCACTACTAGTACGCATTAAATTATTCGGTGGCGAGCCGCATTTTGTATAAATTTTTGTGTTTTTCTTTTTTCTTTTCTCCTTTTTTAGTAGTGTTTTGTACGAATCTTTATGTTACCAGCCGCCTCTCCCTACCGGTCACTCAAGCACACACGCCAGCATGCAAAGAGTACCTTTCCCGCACCGCACAATGATACCCACCCCCTTCCCCCTCCCACCGTGTTCTCCTTATTTAACCCCCTTGGTTGCGCCTAAACACTATTGTGTTCTCGAGACTATACATATTATCCTTGTCTTCTGTGTTACCTGTAAGTGTGCTTGTAAACACCATGGAAGCGCTAGCCAACTATGCTGCTTTCCGTGATGGTATCCCGACAGACGTCGGTGAATACCTGCGCTGCAGAGGATTGTCCAACTTCGCTGAGTTGCCTTGGCACTCAGTGGAAGCCCATCCCTTCTCCGCACAAATCATCCACGCCATCGCCCAATTCCCCATCACCGAACGACAGTGGGTCTTCCCTTGCCTCCCATATAGAACCGTCATCACCTTCCAAGCCTTCGCTGCAGCCTATCGCCTCACCCCGCAAGGACGCGAAAATGGTCCTAGCATCCCTGTCGCTTGCATGACCGAACTCTTTCCCCGCTCCTCATCAAACGAATATGCCATTCTCTACCGCCCAGAACTCGAACGATCCGCCCTACAGTTCCTCGTAGCAATCCTCAACCTGCAAAAACGAACCTACAGCATCTCTCTCCCCTTCTATTCCGCCCTAGAGTTAGCCACCCGCGAACCTGTCAACTTTGCCTCTTATTTTTTCCAACGAATCCATAAGGAATCCGTCGCTATAGTAAAACAACTCCAGAAGGGCAGCTCTCCGCGCTCTCGCCTTCCCCACATCATCTCCTTCCTCTTCCCAACCATTCTCGACGCACAACCCCCACCCACAGGCCCAGCACTTAGGCACGAAGAATCAGCACAGCCGCTCGAGGAAACTGAAGAAGACGACGAAGAGATCAATCAACTCTTCCGCACGAAGCGAATCAGGATCAGCTCTTCAGAAAGTGAAGTCCAAGGATCCACCGGAAAGAAACACGACGCCGAAGAAGATAAGCAAGAAGAAACTTACCACGACACCGCCACTTCAATACACAACGACACTTCGACAGAGCAACAAGACCAGTAAAACCAAGCAGATACAGAGATACTGTCCACCGAAAAGGAATCTGAGCATCAACAGGACGAACCGGAAACCGCCACAAAAGCACTGGATGAACTGATCGCGGCCATCAATCATACAGAAGCCGAACAACAGACCGTTGCAAAGGTAACCACAATTGACTCTGCTCTGCCTACCCCACCTGTCAACCCCGACCTCCCACTGGAACCATCCCGTCGACCCGGTTCTGAACCTACACCCTCCTCCTCTTCCTCCCCTAACTACTCTCCGCCAAACTCCCAAAACCTACTCACAGATACCTCCTCTCAGCCTCATCAACCACCACCACCACCCACCGTATTTTCGGAACTAGCCTCCATGGGGCAGTTCCTCATGCAGTTATCACACCAGCTGCCCATACAGTTTAAGGAAGCCACGGACAACCTGAAGGCCGAATATCAATACAAGGTCGACGTACTGGAAGCTGACATCACCCCCCTCCAGGAAGAAATCGAAGCCACAAAGATTGAGAACCATCAGCTCCAGACGCAGTTAGCAGAGCTCCAAGCCAAATTCTCGGTAGAACAGACCCTAGTAGAGCAACGAGATGCAGCCCTCGAGCAACTTCCAGCCAAAGATCGACTCCTACACGCCACGCATGAAGAAATCCGAGCTCTGAAGGTCACCCTCCACGAAAAAGAAGATATCAACGCCTCCCTCCAAAAATTGATCACAGAGACGAAGACTCAATTGCAGGAAGCCATCCAGAAGAATCAGGATCAACAGAAAGAAACCGAACAAATCCAAGAACAGTTACGGCGAGCCGAAGAATGCGCAAATGAAGTTAACAGTATCCTAAAACGCCAGCTGATACGGGAAGGACAATACCTCAAGGATATCGACAAGACGCGCAGAGAACGAGATGCATTCAAGAAAACTCTTGATTTCCAAACCCAGCAGTTTGAACGCCAAGACAACCAATTGCGCAACCAGAAGGAGTACATTACAGAGCTAAAGACCAAACTGGACGAAATGAAGACTTCCAGGGACGTCGCACTATCCAACGATTTTTATCTACACGAAGCTTTTGTGCAGACCCAGGCCGAGAATGTGCTCACCGAAGCAATCGCACTTAGCTCTGCTAGAATAGATGCGCAGCTTCTAGAGCCTGATACGCTAAAACAACTATTAGAAACTCTTAAGAGAAAGATAGCTCGAACATTTAGATCAGCTAGGAGTATGTATCTCGAAGGTCTCATCGACAAATAAGTATATTCGCCCATCCAAATTCATAATGTATGAATATGATAATCAACTTTTGGTTTTCTGACATTTTCGCACATGAAAAGTCTTGTTCAGTCTAGCACCAATCTGCGGTATAACACGCGGCATAATGATTTTTACTCTGATACAAATATTATCAAGGAAGGGAAGAGTCATGTCCTACTCACATACAATCAGTATAGAAAATGGCCGTTCAAGCACCATTGTTTATAAAATGCGTATACAGAGCATAGCTTTCTTCATTAGTATTCTTCGAGATTCAGCCCCAATTAGCAACTTCCAGCATATTCTTCTCAGCAACCCTTAACCAAGCATGTCGGAATCTGACATTCTCCGCTGGCAACTCAGAAAGCGCGCCCATACGCAGACCCATGTGGTAACGACAACAGATACTACCTTACAAGATGAAGCAGATGACGTAGTAACTTCTACATCAGAAAAGACTCAGCATAAATTCTCCACCGAATTCAAAATCGAGCTCGACATCAAATCACAAAAAAATGAAGACTGGCTACGAAAGATAGGGCTCCTCCAGTTTGCCCAATTACCGTGGAAACAGTGGATCGCTAATGACGACGCAGAGGACCAATTACATAGCATGCGACAAACTAGCGGCTTCATTCTCAATCAGGTACGATTTTCACCCCAGCTCGTCTCAGCCGTATTTAAACTACCACTCTATGATGGTGCCCGATATCTTAAATGTTCAAATGAGGACCTGAAGAAGGAATTTGGCGACTGTGAAGGCTCCCGACGGTATTACATGTTGAAAAACGCCACCTATCACCGACGAGAACAATTTAAATGGTATTTAGAAAAGCTTTGTTTACTAGTAAAATTCGACTTAATGTCGAAAGAAAATTTTTCCCCCCTATTGCATGCCGAAGAAGGAGGTCCGGTTAGCTGGACACATTGGCTCTATAACCACCTCTACGCACAAATCATTGTCGGGGATAAGAGAAGATCCCACACCAACAGCAGAGTAGCAGCTTATTTAGCTGCTATATTTAATTTTGTCCAATCTGTAAAGGATAAGCAGCTACACTGGTCCCCCCCTTTTTACCCCGATGAACATGGTCAAATAAATTCTGAATACCACACAGAGCCTGAGGAAGCAGCTCAACCCTCCACATCGTCTGCATCTTTCTTTCACACAGATAACAGCGCACAGAATCAGACAATAGGAACGCCGTTTCGGCTGTCCATTAAACGACGAATGACAGACAATTTGCCAACTGCCAGTCCAGAGCAAGCACCGGACGACCCCCAACCCGATTTTGTCATAAGGATGCAAAACCAACTCCAACAGGTTTCTCAATATTTACGGCAACAAGAACAAGCGATTCAAAAAAAAAACGAGTTATTATTGGCCACGATGACTAAGTCCAATTCAGTAATGACACAGATGCAAAAAGAATTGGATGACAAAGAAGCTTTAATACAGGTGTTACAGAGTAACAACCGGCATCTAATGGCAGAATTGATCACCACAAAAAGGTGTGTCCAAGACTTTAATCAGTGGCAGCAAACTATCCAAACACAAATTCAAACAGAAATGTCAAGTTTTTCTACCCTGAATGCTCACCTGCAAGCCGAAAATGAAATTTTGCAGTCAAGGATACAAGTATTGCAGGAGTTCAAAAAGCAGATATTAAAAGATGAGGGCGTAGAACTAAATGCCACATTGATGACAAATGTGGACATCGACTTATTAAAACAACAGTTGGATAGCCGTGTTCAAAATAGCTGGATACTTTTTCGCAGGAGATGGCTGGCTATACTTGTTCCGCCACTAGAACAAGTGCGGTCAGAAAGGATTGGGGAGTCAAACCCTGGCATGGACCGACAGGGAGTGCAAAAGGATGTTGCCGACAGTAATGCACCTGCGGGTTCGAGTCCACCGTGCGTGCCAGTGTTAGAGGGCCGCCGAACCAGGACGGATGAACCCGGACAGGTGCCGTAAAAAGTGGATTCGCGGAAACATTGTAGCAGACTTCTATTTAAAGCGCACAAAGGAAAGCGGTGAAGCCCGGCAGTTTTGGGAAGAGTCTCTGCTTCTGTTGGGTATTGTAGTGAATGGGTTGATTACATCTCGAAACGAGGTGTTTGGAAATTGCAAGTACAGCATTGTGTGTGTATGTGTTCTGTCTGTCTGTTCTACTGATTCCATTTTGGAAATTGCGAGCATCTTGTTTGAGATCATGTATGAGGTGTTGATGAGAATATTGAATTCTGGTCTGTTCTATTCGCATCTAACTATTCTGCTATTCTTCCTATCGTGCCGAGTTCTATTCGGTAGTCTTGTGTTGTGAGTCTGTTTGGTGATAAGTTATATACGGTTCTGGATCTTTTTCGTCACGAAATAGTGTGGTTTATCATCCTACGAGAGACTGTGTAAGGTCGAAGTGAATCATTTGCATTTTTGTATTTTTCGGTTAAGTGACCAGATTCGATACGATAGTCTGCGTTCACTGAGGATTCCGATCTCAGAAAGAACTTATATCGGTAAAGGTCTGTACACGAACAGAAGCATTGGTAAAGTTTGTGATGAATCAACTGTGGTAGGAACTTGTGGCTTGAGTCGGTATACGATAAGTTTGCGTAATCTCGATTATAGTTGTCTGTTGTATTATTGTTCGGTATACCTATCTGTCACATGGAAGCAGCATATTGAGTAGTATTCAATTAATGAAGTTGAGTATTCTATTAGTTATAAGTCAGAACAGGACCTCTGCTCCATTACTATAGCAGATTCAGTCCAGAAGTCCTAAGTTTCCGCATGCCGAATAGTTGTCAGTAGTCAGAATCAACCACTGCGCTAAGACGTGATGGAGTATTTATGAGTGTGTGAAAAGTTGGGAAAATAGTACAGGGCCTCTGTCTAACAGACCCCTACCACTCCCAAGAACCCACGTGGCTAAGAGAACGATTGCGGTTAAAGATTTGGAACCAAGTGAAAGAGGAGCATTTGAATAGAACGTAAAGTAACGCTTAATCGGTATCAGTTTAACCCATAACCCATTTTTACATTTAACAGTGGTCATGGCTCACAAGAGTGGTGTATTCTGTATGTTCACTGCTCAAGAAAAGTTGGACGATACAAATTACCCATTGTGGGCTTATATCATTTGTCATGTATTGGTTGCAAAAGCACTATGGAATATTCTGTAGGGTGTCAAAAAACATCCTATTTCACTTGCAAACACCATTGCTACAGGTGATTTAGATGGTGTTGAAGACGGTGATATTCTCCATGTTCTTGTTTGTGATGAAGTTCCTACTGTGCCTACTATAGAGAAAATTCGTTGGGATGGTAGATATGCTCAGGCACATGCATTGATAGCCTTGTCTGTCAAACATGCCATTATTCTTAATATTCACACTTGACGAATAGCTAGGAATGCTTAAGATACACTTATCACTTTATACCAAGCAAGGAATGAGGCTCGTATTGCTTACCTCTGAAAATAGTTGGAGAGTGAGCACATGAATGAAGGAGATTCTGTGGAGAGTTTTCTAACAAATATCAAAGATTTGAAGGCATAGTTGATTTCTACTGATCAAGTCTTGCCTAACATTTCACTTATGTAGACTATTCTAAATGGTCTTCCTAATTCATATCAAAGTTTTCTTCTACTCTTTGTTTTATGATGAAAGGCAATCCAAATGCCTTAACATTTGAGGAGTTAGTCTCTATCATGTTGCAGGAAGATCAATCTAGGTAGAACAGGTCCATTATGCATGTTGCAGATCAAGCTCTCTTGGCTAATCAGAGGGGCAAAGGTAAATGGATCTCTTCTACTAGTAAGTAGGAATCTGCAAATTCTACACAAACAAAGAAAATGAAGAGAGAGAAGAGTAGAAAAGAGAAAAGCAGTACTGCAAAGGAAATGATCATGTAATAAAGAGCTACACAAAAGTGGTTGTTAAGGAGGCAAGGAAGAAGGAGGTTGGAATGGTTATTGGAGAGGCCTCTACACCCAAAACAGAGTCTTCTAATCTTTTGGATAATGAAGAATAGTCATTTATCCCTGTTTGTAGTTATGAACCATCTTCTCATGAATAGTGTACTTAGATGTTTGGTACTTTGATAGTTGAGCGATCAAACATATTACCTCATAGAAAGTTTCGTCACTTCACTCAAGCTTGCCCCTATAGGGAATACTATCACATGCACCAACAACTCCTCTTATCCTATTATGGGAGTTTCAACATTAGCCAAGATTGGCTTGGTTGTAAAATTTGTTGATGATAGATGTACAAATCATGATCTTGTTGGGAAAGATGGATGGATGCTCCAAGAGACTGAGTAGGTACTGCCAAATTTGCTTTCTACCAGCCCTCTTTTGCGTTAGTCTTGATAAGTAGACCTCCTTAGCTTTCCAATGACACCATAGAATGGCCTATGTACTTTGGAAGTGATGTGTGCAATGATTGAATCAAAACAGATAACTTTAAAACTCACAAACTCAAGAAAACCCTCTATTTATCTCTTGACACCTGCTGAGTATTTTGCTCAGTATAACTAGCACAGTAGGAA
The DNA here is from genome assembly GCA_020310875.1 of Ceratopteris richardii. Classification (NCBI taxonomy): domain Eukaryota; kingdom Viridiplantae; phylum Streptophyta; class Polypodiopsida; order Polypodiales; family Pteridaceae; genus Ceratopteris; species Ceratopteris richardii. The sequence goes on from CM035410.1 coordinate 90,300,888, forward strand.
TTGGAAAAATTCCTTTTAGAGGTATCTAATTAGCTTAGTAAGCTAACTATTCCAAGTGGAATGATGTAAAAAGATAAACTATGCTAAGAGAAATCAATTTAGCAACTTAAGCTATACCCCTACTTTTTTAGGACTGTAGTAGATATTGACTAGTGATCACCTCAATGCGTATTTCTCTGAAATGGCTGAATATAATCTCATCAAACTTTTTTAATATGTAGAAAACTTTGAGTTGAATCCAACAAGCTTTGAATCACTGAATTTGATTGAGAAATGACTGAGATATGCACTCCACAAGTTTAGAGACTTTTGAGTAGTATGACAGAGAACTCAAAGATGAACAATGTGAATGTATGTATTAATGAACACTTGTATACAAATCCATTGGCATGAAAATCATTGCCTAATGGTGTAGATAGGTGTGGGCTATAGTATAGGCCTCACACACACTCAAAATCAGTAATAAGAAGCTTGGGAGTGATCAGTTCTACCCGCGACTTTTCCATGTCCATTTTTATAGAGAATGAGTAAGAATTTGAATTCAAATTCAAACTTTTGGCTCCCTATGATCAAGCTCCTATACCTAGGAGATATTCCTTCAATCAAAGCTCTAACGTTTTCTACGAACCCTTTTAGTAGGGCATTACAAAAGATTCCAAGTCAATTTGACTTTTACAATGAGATAAAGTGGTAATTAACCACTAGTACTAGTTCCTATGCTTCTTCACATATGTAGGGCCTTCAAGATGGCTTTCAAGCCAAGTGTTTAGGCTTGTGATTTACACCAACAGCTCCCCCTCAAGCCAAACATTTTGGCTTGGTTGAACCTGCAAATTTTGGTTCCATCCAAAGCTTTAGTCAACAAATTTGCACATTGCATGTTGGTTGATACATAGGTGAGTTGAATATCTTTGCTTATCAACTTCTCTCTTACATAATGGTTATGGACCTCTATATGTTTGGTCCTAGCATGATATATAGGATTTGCTGCAAGGTGAAGAGAACTTGTATTATCTCCAAAGATTATTGGAGATCTATTATATAAACCCAATTCTGTATACAAAAGCTTAATCCAAATAGCTTCTTGTGTGGCATTAGCCAACCCTCTATACTCTGCCTCTGTAGAAGACAATGCAATAGTTGGTTGCTTCTTTGCAGACCAAGATATTGGCTTATCACCTGCAAAAGAAATATATCCAGAAGTGCTCCTCCTATCATCCTTGCATCCTGCCCAATCTGCATCTGAATAAATTTTGATATCAATATCTGAAGTGTAAGGGAAATACAAACCATGGTTCTGTGTACCCTTGAGATACTTCAAGATTCTCTTGGCAGCCTCTAAGTGAGGTATCCTTGGCTTGTGCATAAATTGACTTAGCACACTAACTCCATATGCAATATCTATCCTTGTTAAGGTCGCATAGTTCAAACTACCCACCATACTTTGATAACCTGTAATGTCGTTGACTTCTTTACCTTCCTGGGCACTTAATTTTAAGTTTACCTCCACTGGAGTGCTTGCTACTTTAGCATCCTGCAAGAGAAACTTCTTCAACATATCCTGTATGTATTTTTTTTAGTAATGTATATTCTTGAGTTAGTATAAACTAACTCAAGCCCAAGAAAATATTTCAATAGACCAAGATCATTGATCTTGAACTCCTTCATCATTTGGCTCTTGATTTGTCTGATTCCATTGACATCATTACCTGTAATTATGATATCATCAACATAAACACAAAGGTATATTACCTCTAAATTACTTCTCTTAATGAATAGAGAAGTATTTGCCTTGCTCATAAAAAAACCTTGATCTTGGAGGTATGTAGTTAACCTATAATTCCATGCCCTAGGTGCCTGCTTCAATCCATATAATTTTTTTTTTTTAATTTGCACACATATGTTACCTTCTTAGGGTCCTCATAGCTAGGAGGTTGCGACATATATACCTACTCTGAAATCCATCCATTCAAGAAAGCATTCTTGACATCCAATTGGTACATATTCCAATTTTTTGATGCATCCACACTAACCAACACTCTGATAGTTGGAATCTTGGCCACAGGTGAGAATGTCTTCTCATAGTCAATGCCTTGGGTTTGTGCAACCCTTGGCTACCAATCTGGCTTTGTACCTATTAATTCTGCCATCTGAATTTCTTTTAAGTTTATAGATACATCTGGATCCTATTACCTTCATGGAGTCCTTCTTGGGTACTAACTCCCATGTATCACTTTCTTTGAGTGCTTCAATCTCCTCATCCATAGCTTCTTTCCATTCTGATTTGGTTATGGCTTCCTCATATGATCCTTGTTCTTCATTTGACAAATCTTTGGCAAGATAAACAGAATGTTTAGTAACAAGAGATGTATCATACCCATATCTGACAGGTTTTTTGCTTTCTCTTTGTGATCTTCTGATTGATTGAGTTGAAGATTTAGGTATATCTTCAAGCTTCTTCATCTTCATTTTGCCCTTGGACTTCCATGCCTTTAACTCTTCAAGATTGATAGTGTCTTCATCATCTGAACTTGTGTCTTCATTATGAGTTGGTTCCTCCTTAGCAAGACTTGGAAACTCCTCTTCCAAATCATAGGGTAATTTAACCTTCCTGCATTCATTCTCATACCAAGAATCATTTTCATAAAAAACAACATCTATGCTTACCATGAATCCCTTATTGGAAGGGTTATAAAATGTGTAACCTTTCTGATTTAGATCATACCCAATAAAGATGCACTTTACAGCCTTTGGGTCTAGTTTACCTCTTATCTGAGGAGGAATGTGTACATATGCTACACATCCAAATATCCTGCAATGGTCTAGTGAGGGTCTCTTACCATGCCATGCTTCATAAGGTGTCATCCCATCAAGGGATTTAGATGGTAACGTGTTTATGAGATAAGTGGCAGTAGAAACACTCTCTGCCCATAGATAATTAGGTAACCTTTCTCATTCAACATAGACCTAGCTGTCTCAACAATCAACCTATTTCTTCTCTCAGCTACCCCATTCTGTTCAGGAGAATACCTTGTGGTGATTTCTCTTTTGATGCCTCTATCCTGCAAGAAGTTTTCAAATTCATTGGAGAAGTACTCACCTCCTCCATCTGATCTTAGTCTCTTCAAATTCTTTCCTGTCTGATTCTCAAGAAGTGCAAGGTATTTCTTAAAGCAATTAAACACCTCATCTTTATGCTTCATGAAGTACAATATACTCCATCTGCTATAATCATCAATGAAAGACACATAGTACCTTGATCCTAAGACTGGGGGGTCTTTTCTTGGTCCCCATACATCTGTATGAACAAGCTCTAGGTAATCTTCATGCATGTAACCTTTCCTTGAGAAGGGTAACCTGTGAGACTTCCGAAATTGACAAGCACCATACTTATAAATCATATGTTGCTTGGATACATTAGGTATTCCAAGCACACATTGGTCCTTTCATATTTGCTTCAAGGTTCTTTCTCCTATATGCCCTAATCCTTTGTGCCAAATCTCAAGTTCTAAAAGTGTTTGATCTTTATAACTGTATGGTGCAATATTTTTTGTGTCTTCCAACTCGAAAGTGAAAAGTCTACCTGATTTTTCTCCTTTAGCAATCCTCTTGAACCCATGTCTTGGATCCTCCACAAATGCTCCATATTGGTTGAATCTAACCTACAAACCTTTCTCCACAATTTGTCCAACACTCATCAAATTTTTGGTAATGGTTGGTACATAGAGTACCCTGCTTAACAAATTCTGATTTCCATCACAAGTCTTAACATTTCCAACTTTAACTACTAAGTGCTTGGTGTCATCACCTGTTTGGAATTGATGCTTACCTTTTGGCTCCTCAAGATCAGAGAGTAGTGCTACATTGCCGGCTACATGATTTGATCCTCCTAAGTCGATGTAGAATAGGTGATCTTCATTTGTACGTGATTTTGAAGTCATGTTCATGATCAGAAGAGACTCATCGTGCTCCTCTATGTAGTTGGTGTAGTCCTTCCTAGATTTGATTCCTCCTTGGTAGTTTCCATTGTAATTATTGTTGTAATTGTTGTTGTTGTAGCCTTGGTGATGATTGAATCTTTCTCTTGAATGTGAGTATCCACCTCTTTGGTATCCTCTTCCTCTCTGATTCTTGTAATTCCTGAAGCACTCATTTGTAGTATGATTTGATAGACCACAAATGGTACATGGTGAGGAGTTATAGGATCTCCCCCTACCTTGCTTACCTCCTCTGCCCCTTCCTCTTGATGATCTACCTCTCCCTACATAGTTGGCTTGGGAGGTAGAGCCTTCATCTTCCACCTTTTTGCTCTTGCCTTTATCCTTAGACTTCTTATCAGTGTATAGGGCAGAAGAATTATTACCTTATATATACTCCATTCTTGTTGAGCTTTGCTTCATAATTAAACAATTGTCCCATGAGAGTTGTAAGATCTGTAATTTGCATGTCCATGTAAAGGTCGATGGCAGTGGTGAAGCTTTCCCATTTGTCATTAGCCTTGATCTCATTGATCACTTGCCTTACAATCTGTTCTTCTTCAATCTCTTCTCCTATCCTTGCTAACTAATCTGCCACATCTTTAATCTTGGTCACAAATTCTGAAATAGCTTGCTTAGGTTGCTTCCTTAATGTTGTGAATTCAATCCACAACTGATTTTTCCTAGCCCTTGTGTTGGAGGAAAAATATGATGACAAGGTTTCCCAAGTCTCTTGGGATGTCTTACAATTTCTAATATGTGGCAAAAGAAAATCAGAGATGGAGTTGAGTAAATAAGACCTTGCCAATGCATCCTTAGCACACCATGTGTTGAGCTTTTCATGTTCTTCCTTGGTTGGTAATCCTCTTGTTTTGAATGAGGGCAATTCCTCATCTCCTCAGATGTATCCATAGACTCCTTCCTTGTAAGTAGGTCTTCATCATTAGAGACCATGATTGATAGTTTTCCCTATCCAATTTAGCAATAAATGAAGGAAAACCATCTCCCATTTTACCTTAGTTTGCTCTGATACCACTGTTGGGAAAGATGGATGGATGCTCCAAGAGACTGAGTAGGTACTGCCAAAACCTGCTTTGTACCAGCCCTCTTTTGCTTTAGGCTTGATAAGTAGACCTTGTTAGCTTTCCAATGACACCATAGAATGGCCTATGTACTTTGGAAGTGATGTGTGCAATGATTGAATCAGAACAGATAGATTTGAAACTCACAAACTCAAGAAAACCTTCTATTTATGTCTTGACACCTGCTGAGTATTTTGCTCAGTATAACCAGCACAGTAGGAGTTGGAAAAATTCCTTTTAGAGGTATCTAATCAGCTTAGTAAGCTAACTATTCCAAGTGGAATGATGTAAAAATATAAACTATGCTAAGAGAAATCAATTTACCAAGTTAACTTGTACCCCCGATTTTTTAGGACTATAGTAGATATTGACCAGTGATCATCTCGACGTGTATTTCTCTCAAAATGGCTGAATAGATTCTCTTCAAACTTTTAAGTATGTAGAAAACTTTGAGCTGAATCCAACAAGCTTTGAATCACTGAATTTGATGGAGAAATGACTGTGATATGCACTCCACAAGTTGACAGACTTTTGAGTAGTATGACAGAGAACTTAGAAATGAACAATGTGAATGTATGTATTAATGAACACTTGTATACAAATGCATTGGCATGAAAATCATTGCCTAATGGTGTAGATAGGTGTGGGCTATAGTTTAGGCCTCACATACACTCGAAATCAATAATGAGAAGCTCGGGAGTGATGAGTTCTACCCGCGACTTTTCCATGTCCATTTTTATAGAGAATGAGTAAGAATTTGAATTCAAATTCAAACTTTTGGCTCCGTATGATCAAGCTCCTATATCCTAGGAGATATTCCTTCAATCAAAGCTCTACCTTTTTCCATGAATCCTTTTAGTAGGTGATTACAAAAGATTCCAAGTCAATTTGACTTTTACAATGAGATAAATTGGTAATTAACCACTAGTACTACTTCCTACGATTCTTCACATATGTAGGGTCTTCAAGATGTCTTTCAAGCCAAGTTTTTAGGCTTGTGATTTACACCAACAGATCTATCAAATGGAGATTTCATTATTGCTTCTAGCATTTTATGTCATGGGTTGTATAAGCTCATAGACTATGAGGAATCTGTGAATGATTTAGCATGTGTAGTATGTGATTCTCAAGCTATGTCAAATGCAAAGCTTTGGCATGCATGCTTTGGTCATCTGAATTTGGCTAGTTTGTTACATCTCCAGAAAACTAAAGTGGTTTCCTCTTTGCCCAAAATTCAAGCATTCGGTAAAGATTTATTTGAAGTCTATATTTTGGGCAACATGCAGTGTTCCTTGTTCCCAAAAGATGGTTCAATTCGAGCTTCTCAAAAATTGGAGCTCATTCATAGTGATCTTTGTGGTCCTATGCAGACATCCTCTTTTGGAAACTATCTTTACTTCGTGACTTTCATTGATTATTTCTTTAGGCATGCATGGTTATCTCCATTGAAAGAAAATTCCGAAGTTTTAATGTACTTTAAATAGTTTCTAGTTTTGGCTGAAAATTTTTCAACATGAAAAATAGGCACCCTCCATTTTAGTCTAGGTAGGAATATAGGTCTTTTGACTTTAATGCATTTCTGGTTAAAGTTGGGATAAAACATCATTGTACAATGCTGTATAAAACTCAACAAAATTGAGTTGATGAATGGATGAATAGGTCACTCATGCAGATGGCAAGATGTATGATCAAGAGTCAGGCTTTACCACATAGTTTCTGGCCTAAAGTTGTTATGTGTGCAACATATGTACTTAAGAGGTGTCCCACTAAAGCATTGCACTCTTTCACTCCATATGAGGCTTGGCATGCTCACAAGCCATATCTTGCTCACGTGCATGCTTTCGGTTTTTTTGCATATGCACTAGTGCCTGAACAACAACGTAGGAAACTAGATGATGAAGTCGTGAAACGTATTTTTGTTGGGTACAGTTCTCAAAGCAAAGGCTATTGTTTGTATCATGCACAGAATAAATGCATTGTGGTTAGCCTTGATATTGTTTTTGTGGAAGATGCTATTCAGCCATTACTTCATGTACTAAGGAGACATCAATTAGCTCCAAGAACATGTATGAAACTTTATTGCCTCTTTTTACAGGTGGACCGTCTAGTGTTGGTCCTAATGAGCCCACATGATGTAGATCATTCTGTCTCTAATGAAAATTTATATTATGCACTTTTTGATGAGAGACCTGATATTCAAGGCGCAAAAACTATGTCAAATTGGCTAGTGCAGACTTTGTGTGATAGAAAATTAGATACAACTTTGTCATATCATACTCTTTCTCACTCTCATAGTGCTTTCTTTGCATCAAAATGCTATGCTATGGCTGCCTCTAGTGTTTGTGATGAGAATGAACCTATTTCATTTGATGAAGCACAAATATCCAAAAATTGGATGCCTCCTAGCACAAAGGCCATTGACAGTAAGTTGGTATTGAAGCTCAAGTGTAAGCCTGATGGAACAATTGACATATATAAGGCTAGGCTTGTTGCAAATGGTTATGCTTAGGAAAGAGGCATTGATTTTAATGAGACCTTTGCTTGTACCTGCCGAATGACTAATTTTTGTAGCACCTATGCACTTGGAGCTCATCATGATTGTAATGTAGGTTAGTTGGACATTAAAAATGCATTTTTGAATGGTTGATTGCATGAAGAAAGTGCATGTTATTCAAGCCCATATCTTTATGTAGAAAGGGCATGAAAACCAAGTGTGCAAATTGAAAAAGGGATTACATGGATTGAAGTAAGCATCATGTGCTTGGTATGAAAAGATACATTCCTATGGACTAGAATCAAATCATAAGTAAATATGTTTGTAGGTTAAAGAGGGAATTATATGGTCTTAGGCAAGCCCTAGGAGCATGGAACAAGAGGCTTGTAGAACACTTGTTCAGTTGTGGGTACAAACAAAAAAAGTTCTACAAAATAGAACTTGAGGCTTATGTATGTACATGGGTGACTTAATTATCATAGGTTGTCAGACATTGATCCACAGGGATCAGTGCATGTGATCCACAAGGATCATTCATCCACAAGGATCAGTCTATTTGATCCACAGGGATCAATCCATGTGTGTGAAGGACAATGGCAAGCTAGCCAAGGTCCCAACCTCAAGGGATACCCCAAGGTACTTTTGTAGTAATGGGAACTTGTTTGGTAGTAATGGGAATAAGTGTTGCATCATGGCCACATGTTCACACTAGACTATTCGAGATCATTACTATTTTTAGAGTATACCATTGCTATTTTTAGAGTACAAGAGGATATATATGAATGGGAGGAGAGTCACACACATCATTCAAGCAATTTCTAACACTTGGTATAATCAATCCATGTGTGTGAGGGACAAGTGCCAGCTAGCCAAGGTCCCAAGCTTGGGGGATACCCTAAGGTACTTTGGTAGTAATGGGAACTGCTTTGGTAGTAATGGGAATAAGTGTTGCATGATGGCCACATGCTCACACTACACTATTCTAGATCATTACTATTTTTAGAGTATACCATTGCTATTTTTAGAGTACAAGAGGGTATACATGGATGGGAGGAGAGTCACACACATCATTCAAGCAATTTCTAACATAGGTGATCTTCAAGAAGGCATCAAATGAGTAGAGAAAGACTTAGGAAGGAGTTTAGGAACTCATAGCTTGGAAATCTAAGAAAACTCTTAGGTCATGATGCCATATATAATGATACTAATATTTGTCTCATTTAGAGAGTTTACATCTTGGCTTTTCTAGAGAAGTTATGGATTCCCAAGATCAAAACCATTCAGCAATCCAATCAAATCCAATAGAAGGTAATCAACTCCAAGATGCACTCTTATACATGTCAATAGTGGGCTCTCTAAACTATGCCACTATCACAAGGCCTGATCTAGCATATAGAGTTTTTGTGCTATCTCAACTTATGCACCCACCTAGGATTCCTCATCTAATTGTAGCTAAAAGAGTACTCACATATCTAAAAGTTCCTTTGAATAAAGGTCTTTTCTAACCTTCTAAATCAAGTTAGCATGAGTTAACTTGAGTCCAGTGAGACTTAACTCAAGAGGTGATTACAACTACCACTAGTGCACTCTAGTTGAAGGTACTAAAGCAATGGTTGATATCACTCCAGCCACTAGTAGACTCTAGTGGAAGATATGAAAGGAGTGGAGGAGATTGCACACGCACTTGTGGGCTCTAGTTACAATTGTGGTCCTCGTTGATTCGTGTAGCTATATATATATATATATATATATATATATATATATATATATATATATATATATATATATATATATATATATATATATATATATATATATATATATATATATATATATATAGGCATAAGGTTGGGAGGAGAGTCATTTCTCTATAGCTCGTGGTGGTCGTAATTCTTAGGTTGTTACATCGGCATTGTCCTCAAATCTATCCATGGAGACAAAAAGAAGAACATCAAGAAGAATTTTGAGGGAGATTGTTTCCACTACAAGAAGAAATGTCAGAGATTCCAAGATTATCGCATCAAGAAGATGGAAGAGAAGAATGGCTCTTCAGATGGTGGCAAGGGCAAGGAGTCCCCCAACACTGCAAAAATAGAGGTTGAGTTATTTGTTATGATAGAGGAGGTATGATCCTTGGCAGAAGATTGAGGAATGGATGAATCATGGGTGTTGGAATGTGTTGCATCTCATGACATGATGAGCAGAAAAGATCTTCATAGTTCCTTAGAGCCTCTAAAGAAACCCATCATAGTAAAGGAAGGAAAAAAATCCAAGATGTCATAGAGAGGGCAAATGTAGGTTTTTTCTCATTAACTCTAATGGGGATGTCACAAAGATTTTGAATGTGTTGTATGTACCACAAATCAAACAAAATTTACTTTCATTAGCTTTTATAATTGATTAAGGTCATCAAGTGTCTTTCAATAAGATAAGAGCTAAGATAATGGAAAGTAACAGCATTTTTATCGAGACAGTATGAGGGGCAACCTGTATGATTTGTCTACTCTTAAAGCCACTAAAAGTGCGGGCACAAGTAAGCTATTTCATGAGAAATTCGACCACATAAAATATTTTGTACGAAAGGATATGCATTATAGGCGTATGGTTGCACACCTACAATGGATTGCATGGATGAAGGAACAATGTAAAGCTTGAATGATAGACAAGCAATAGAGGAAGATATTTCCACATGAAGTCAAGAATAGAGTAAGCTATCCTCTAGCATTGGTGCATGCTAACTTGTGTGCAGAAATGCCTACAAAAGCCTTGGGTGGATCTTCCTACCTCATGTCACTTGTCAACGTTTATAGCAGAAAGATGTGTGTGTACTTCCTTCAGGATAAGGCTCAAGATTTTTGTAAGTTCATGTTGAAGAGAAAGAGTCTTTCTAATCAAGTTCATGCAGAGGCTCTCAACACTAGTTTCTACATCTTGAATCAAAGCTACACCAAGGCGCTTGATGTATAGACTCCACAAGAGGCCTACACTGGTAAAAAGCCATCTATTTCTCATTTCAAAGTATTTGGAAGTAAATGTCATGTAGATCTTCTAGATAGGGAGAGGAACAATCTTCAACCAAAAACCATCAAACATATCTTCATAGGGTACAACAAAGATAAAAAGGCTTATAAGCTTTATGAACTTATGCTAAAAAGATCATTGCTAGTCGTGATGTGGTGCTTAAGGAGGATTAGCCACATGTAGTGGAGGAGGAAAAGAGAACTTCCACTTTATCATCGTACAAAGGGGCAATCTAATATGAACCTAGCCCAAGAGCTATCCATTCTACACAAGAGAAGGAAGCAACATCTTTAGATGACGAGTCTAAAAGTAACAAACCTATCATCACCCAAGAAAAAAATCCATTGCCACATTGGGTGAGTCACCTCTACAATTCAGCAAATTGCATCACATGATCATTAGAACATGTTGCCAATGGACAAAGGTGATCATATAGAATAGAGGAACAAAGATATTCAAGCACCCATATCATAAGTATAGCGCTCATGGATGAGCTCATTCAAAATCAAGGAAAGAAACAAACCAATGTGGAAAAGGCACTCCATGATCTGAATTGGAGGACTTCCATGCAAACATAATCCAACAATATCATGAAGAATGGAACTTGGGAACTAGTGGATCGAACCCCTAACCATAAATTCATCGGTACCAAGTGGGTCTTCAAGCTAAACTATAAGGTTGATGGTAGTCTATAAGAGTAGAAAGCAACTCCTACTACATAGGGCTACTCAAAAGTTCAAGAAATTGATTTTTGTGAATCATTTTCCTCAAGTACAAGCATGACTACTATTTGAGTAGTACTACTTGTAAGTACACATAAGCAATGCTTATTTTATCACATGAATGTCAGATAAGGATTCTTGAATGAAGACCTAAACGAGGAAATATATATGTCTGAGCCACAAGGGTTTGAGGATCTTGATTTAGAGAACAAGGTATGAGAGATAAAGAAAACATTATATGAGCTGAAAGAAGCCCATAGAGATTGGTAGCACTAGATAGATAAATATATCTTGGATCTAGTTTTCAAAAGATGTGCTACTAACTTGTATGTTCTAAAGAGAGGATGGAAGACAATTCTACTTGTATTCTATGTAGATGACCTTGCAGTGAGTTCAAATTTGAATGGCACACTTGGTCTTAATGCATTATTGCTTAGGCCTTGAAGTTTAAGAGGAATAAAGGAATATTTTTCATCTTTCAACAAAAGTATGGATGAAAGATATTGAAGGCATTCAACAAGGAGGATTGCAAGGAAATTCCTACACCTAAAGAACTCAAGAAAAAATTATCTATTCAAGCTATTTCACCTCTAGTGGATATTGGAAGGTGCATGAAATTAGTTGGAAGTCTCGTCTACTTGTGCAATAGCAGACTAGAGATCTCTTATGTGGTTAGAGTAGTAAGAAGGTTCTCTAATAAGCCTTTCCAAACTAATTGGAGGGCATGGATGCAGATATGCAGGTATGTGAAAGGGACCATTGATTATGGTATTCTTTATGAAGAAGGATCATCTCTAGTTGGATACTATGACTCAGACAGGGTAGAACATAGTGATACTAGAAATTCCGTTTCAAGATATTTCTTTTCTTTTGGATCAAGGATTTTTTTTTTACATTAGTAAGAAGCAATCGACTAAAACATTTTAATATCAAAGTTGAGTACAAAGTAGCATGTGTTGTAACATGTGAAGTAGTATTCTTGGGGAGGATATCATAGCACATAGCAATACGAGGACATGAGTCTACATGGTGGAAATGTGAAAACCAAAGTTTCATGGCCATCACTAAGAATCCTCTTTTCCATGTGTGTACCCAACGCATAAAAATTCAGTATCTCTATGTGCACGCGTTGATTGAGGATGGGTTTCAGGAGTTAAGCTATTGTCCAACTCAAGAAAATGGTGTCAACATATTCACCAAGGATCTTGGGAGGGAGCAACTTCATCCACACTTTCCAAAGCATGGCATTGGACCAAGGAGGTAGTTCACCATAGGGTGGACATTGACGGGGGATCTTAGATATGCTCCATTTTTAATAACTAAATGACCAAAAATGATCCATGGTGCTCTAAATTTTAAGGCCCATTTTATGAGGAGAAGCCATTCTAAGAGCCCAAACATTTGTAGAACCCTAATTTCAAGCTACCATTGGGTTTCCTTTCAAGGTAGAAATAAAGGCCTTGGTGTGCCATGCAGTTTCCTTATAGAAACTTAATAGGGGAAGAGCAAAAGGGGGCTTGCCCGCTTCTAGGAGGTTAGTGAACCTATCTCCCCAGTCCATTGGGCTGAGATTTTAGGACTTCTAGTTGTTGAGATATTTTTCAATTGTATATTTCTTCAGATGTGGTGCTTTGTATGCCTCTATGTCCCATGCAAGATGCTCATGCATTTCTTTGATTATAGAGTCTTTAAAAGCTTTTGTAATGCATAATATATGTTCAAAATTAAGGAAACTAGTATGAAATGTATAATGTTTACTAGTATATAATGTATAATGCTCATAAGCTTATGCCATGCAAATGAGAAATACAAATTAGATGCATAAGTGTAAAACATTTCTTGAAACCAATGAATTTGGAGGACATAAATATTATGTAGAAAAATTGAATGTAAAGGAAAACGACTAATATATGGATCATATATTAAGGGCTGAGTTTTTTATGAATCTTTTCAAATGATTCTTTTTGGGTAACGCTCCATCCAAAATTAATTTTCTTTTTCAATAGAAAAGTAAGAGCCAACGATAAATAAGAAAAAAATTGGACACATATTCCTATAGAAACTAGCCAATCTAAGAAAAGAACATACATCAATGACTAATTAAACTATAGGATACTGTACTTTGACTTTAATATTTTTGGATCTACATGCATGCCTTCAGTAGGAATAATCTATCGTAAATATTCAAGCTTCCTTTCGAGAAACTGACTCTGTTCAAGAATAGCATAAAGTGTGTTTTTTGGTAACAAATGAAAAAATATTTTGAGATGCTTCTCATGCCATTCATTCTTATTATAAAAAAGTATATCATTGAAAATAACTAGAACATAAGCTTCAACAAAAATGTTGTTCATTGTTTGTGCAATTGTAGCACAAGCATTGGTGAGTCTTAAGGGCATTACCATAAACTCATAGTGGCTAGTTTGAGTCCTAAATGGGACCTTAAAAATATCATTATGTGTCATACATATGTGATAGTAACCTGATTTAAGATCAATTTTCTAAAGCTATGATCTTCTTGTAGTTTATCTAGGAAATCATCTATCAGAGGAATAGGGTATCTATTGTTTATTGTGATCTTATTGAGGGCTCTATAATCAATGCACATATTATAAGTTTTATTGCTTTTCTCCATTAATAGAACTAGTGCTGGAAATGGGAAGGATTAGGCCTTATAACTCCTTTGTGGACTTAGTCTTTTACTTGGTTTCCTATTTTCTTTTGGTCAATTAGGACATGCCTATAATGTGCTTTATGAGAAGGATAACTACTAGGAATTAAATCTATACTATAGTGAAAGGATCCTTGACACAATGGTGGCTCATAGGGATAATAAAACATAAAACAATCCTTATGGGTATTCATAAAAGGTTTGTGTTCATCCAAAAGGGTATGAATATAATTTTTTATGACATTTACAAAAATAGTGCATGAATTGTAGCCTTTCCAAAAATCACATTCTACTTCAGTATGAATAATCAATGGAAATGTCTGGAAATCATGCCTGTAGGGAAAGTAATGTTTTTACCTTTAAATTCAAAATTAAACATACATGTTTGATATTCACTGTGTGAGTTATAATGATAATGAAAAAAAGGCATACCAAGTATATCATCACAAGATTGCAAAGGTTCAATTAGAATTTTTGTGCATCTCCATATGAGCCTATGCTAATTTGAATGTTATGCACTTCTCTTCTTACATTATAACTACTACCCTAAAATTCAACTCTCAATTTATAAAAGGAAGGCAACATCTTTAATTTGAGCTCTTGCATTAATGAATGTGAACTCAAATCATGAGAACCACCATCACTATGTGAAATATTAATAAGTTTACTATTAATATTACCTTGCATGCAACATAAACAATGAATAGAAATATCATTACCCAAGTCATTTGAGTCCTTCTCCAATTTTTTCTTTATGAGAACATTATTTTTATGTATAGGTTAAGCTACAAGTTTCAAAAAATGTAAAAACCTTTAAGATCTATCAAATCTCTTCAAAAAGGCTCATATAAATTATTAAATATGGCCAAAATACCACGTGAGGTCTAAAAAAGAGTGAGTCACAAGGGAGCTTCCGTGGTGTCCTAGTGGAAGGTTGATGTGGCTAGTTCTCAAACTTTGGCCATATTTTGCTTATTGAGCACTTAATTGATGTAATACTCTTATCCAAGTATCTAACATGCATTTAGATTTAGGAAGCTTTTGGGTGAACTTTTCATGCTATAATAAAAGGGGAGAATTCGTGATTGTTTTTTGAAGTCCAAGCGAGTCATGTGTCTATCTCTTTACTATAGTTTTGTAGACATAGAGTGTAGAGCTTGTACCTCCCTCATTATCTTTCCAATTTACATCTCTGATGGTTCATTCGAAATATCATTTTATCTACCTTCATTCTTTAAATATTTATATTTATTGAAGTTTTGAGCTAGGAGTAGTACTCTCTACAAATAGTGTATGTTTTCGGGTTTATCAAAGTTCTAAGTCTCCATTAAATCTTCAGCTTTGTAGAGGTCATATCTCCTTGTTTATCCAATTTGATTTTTATATAGCTCATTGGAATGCTCATGGTGTCTAATACATGTGTATCAAAGGGTAGTTAAAAATTCTAAGGGAGTGGAGAATAGAAATCTCTACAAGTACAAGTGTTTTTTTATATATAAGTTCGTGAGAAGATCAATTAGATCCTAGGGGGTCAGTAAAGTCCAAAATTGGTATCATATCAAGGAATTGAGGCTTGGAGAAGGTTAGTATACCTTGATGAAGACTTTGAAGTTTTTGGAGCAAAGGATCATCATCAAGACTACAAGAAGGTAGAAGGAAATAGCAAGGAAGTATCTCAAGCAACATCCAAGCAAAGAAAGGTGCATAACCTTCATTCGAAAGTTGAATCTTATACCTATTCATATGACACACATCAAAAAGGAGTTTTTTTTTTATTTAAACAATGCAAAATCAACATGCTCAAATAGAGAAGCTTGATAAGAATAACTATCAAGCATGGCAATTTAGAAACACAACATACTCTCAAGACAAAGTTTTGTATGGTTTGATTGATGGCATATATATATCAAACCTATATTATTAGATGATCCAAATCAGCAACAATTAGGAAATTTAGACTTTGTAATGAAAGTGAGAAAAGGTTTATATTCATTTTATCACAAAATATTCAAAACAAAATCATATGAAACATTCAAGATCTAGACACACGTAGGGATGTTTCCTTGCTTTAGAAAGGCTATATGCTAAGGGTAAAAGAGAAAATAAGATATAACTAAGAATAAGTTGAACAACATAAACAAAGATAAAAGGACATTGGTCAATGATTACTTATTGAAGCTTAAAGAGATTGTAGCTCTACCAAGATCAATTCAAGCTCATGTGAAGGACAATGACATTGCACAAGCTCTCAATTTACTCAAGGATGATGAGAGATGAATGAAACCATTCATTACTTTTGGTTATGTCACAGAAGAATTACCAGATTTGGACTAGCTTTTTGATCTCATGGTTATGGAAGGACATGAATCAAAATGTGTCTACTTCACATAAAAAGGGATCTCAAGGTCAAGCTCTCTATGAAGGATCATCAAGAGGAGGAAGCAAAGGTAGAAGAGGTTTAAATAGAGGTAAAGGAAGAAGGAGTGATGATCAAGGGACTTCAAGTGCCTCCTTCAAGCCATTAAGAGGAAGATTAACTGCTAGCGGCAAGAGAGGCTACCACAATGTGTAAATATAATGTGAACATAATAAAACTATAAAAACAAGAACATGTTCTTGGACACTTACTTACAAAGACTTTACAAAAAAACCAACTTTCTAAGCTTGAGAGCCAAAAGATATATACAAAAAATGTATGGTTCTAAATGTCTAAAACAAACAATGTCTTGTTTCAGAATTACCATCAAGGCACAATGTATTGTCTCAAAATTATCATCATCACAATATTTATCGAATATTTAGAGAGACCAAGGGCCAATAAGAGTTAAGAAAATGCCAAAAAAAATCTAACAAGCATCCAAGATCCAAAGAAGAGTATTATGAGCAATCCCCTAAACCGTATTGAAAGTGAGTTGAAGTATGTATGTATAAGTGTATGTATGTATAAGTGTATGTATGCATATGTATCTATGTATAACTTGTTGTAATGTGTGAAGGTAATTATCTTGAAGATAGATTGCATCAATCTAAGTTCAGAATACAAGGGCATAGATTAAAAACCTATGTGAGGTTTTCTTTTATTTATACATATTATTATATTCAAATATATATATATATATATATAATTTTTTTTGAGATCATAAAGAGGTTGGAAAATAAAATTTATTTCCCTTCTTGATTGCAGTTTAGATGGAACACAACATTCATTGTGATAGCTCATGTCATAATGCGTACTTGAGCAGACATATAACTCATTTTTCATTTTCGAAATCCGTCCTCTACCTCAGGATTTCTTGCATATCAAAGAAATGAAAATTGTAAAGCTTTTTTATCTCAATATGATGTACAAATTTTCCAATCATCAATTTCTTTCATTAATGTATTAGAATTAGAGAATTTCAATATTTCTATTTTTCTATTATGTAGATATGGTTATTCTTATCATGTTAGATTATACTTTCCTTAATTATTTTTATGAGCCAATTTATGGTTGTAGGAGCTATGCGCATGACTTTCGTGTTTATTTACCTTTAAATGGGTCCCACTCATGTGAAAAAAATTGAAACTACTATTAAAGCAAGACATATTCTCTCATTTCTCACATTTGTAACCAAGAAGACCTAGAAGCACTACTTGAGCAAGAGAATATTATCAATTATGTTGCATATCTGTGCAATGGTTTCCTCCACCTCTACTATCATCACGTTCAAAAGTCCACAGAAAATCTTCATAAAGTTCTTCGAGTCAACACAGTACAAAGGTCAAACACATTTGTGTGATGTTTTCTCTAGATTCCCATATCTTAAGTTGCAAATCAAACTTATTTGCGATATGCATGAGGAAAACATGGACTTCCTTGAGTTGTATATCTTGAATTTTTCAAGAGATATCACACCTTATGAGGGTATGTGGGTCGTGTGTGAATTTTTCTCTACACTCATAAACGTGATGAATCTTTATTGGTAGGTGCTTCATGGCGCGTGTTGAGGATGCAAGGTATTTGTTGGATGACATGGTCCCCATAATAAATCACTAAAACAAAAAGAAGAGGGCAGGTATTAGGTACCTTTCTTACACTACCACAACAAGGAGCCCCACCCTACACCATGGATATCTCAAACATTGTCTCACGTAGGTTTTTTGGTGGAAAAATATGAGCCTCAATTAGAGGCCATTAACTTAGCAAAGGAGAGTGGAATAGTTTAGTGAGACTTATGTGGTGGTGTGGAGGAAAAAAATGTGTAAGAAATCAAACATGGAAGAGCACCGACCATCAAATCTCAACCCCGATGATCCTAGAATACCACACCCAGGAATTGAATTTCTCTCTATCATCATTGTGGATGGAGATGAATTTATATTTCTTTCTCAATATTTAGAAGACATCTGGACTCTCTCTTGATGAATGTCTTAGTCTTTTTTTTTTGACAATGTGAGATTTTTTACTTCATAGCACATCTACTATTCTTGAAAACAAATTTATTCTATTAGGTGATTCTATGGTAGACACCATCATGATGGTGTGTAAGACATTTTGAATGATGATAATAGTTTGTCCATGGAAGAAGAGTACAGTGCAACAAGAGAATGAATAATGAAGAATAAAGTTCCTACATTCCTTGTTCTGAAATTGAGTGGGATGGCCATTTCTAACATAGATCTTGATATCTCTAAAAGGGTGCAAGGACAAGAAAGGATTTATGATGTATGTGGAATAAATGTATTGAATAATTTCTCTTAATAATATTAGAACCTGAACTTATCCTTTTCTTCTCTTATAGGAAGCCATTGAAGTTGAAAAGTTTGCTTGAAGATATGATGGAATCATGCATCTCACAGTGCTAGCTCATCCTTGCCAAACTACTGTGGAAATTTTCCAAAGAAAGATTCTCTTATCATTCATAAAGATTACACTCCTGAAAGACACTTCATGAATTGGTGCTTGATCGGCTTGTGAAAAGCTTTGTGTTTGTCTTCAATCATGCAAGGCACTAATTGTGTCATTTTGGTTAGGAAAACTCTAGTTGTAACTACACTCAGAGTTAACTTCAGAGAAAAGGCTATAGGACAATTAGGTATTTCCATGGGTTTCTCATTGCAATAATCTAATGTAACTTCTTAGTTTTTATTAACCTATAAGTTACCACAATCTCTCCAAAGGAGAAAGGAAACTATATAAAAATTGAAATCAACTAAGTATTGTTATAAGCTTCTGAATGAAAGAATATTGTCTTTCTCATATGTTGTGTAATCCATTGTGAATTTGGGTAATATTTGAGCAATACAAACTGTTTGTTGTGACTATGAGGACTTGGCAAGTCTGTTTTGTCTTGTAACTAACATATGTGGAGATCTCGTGAATGCAAGCTAATACTTCCTTAGATCGAGGTCTAAGCACCTTCAAAGCTTAAAAGTTGAAAATCACAAAAACACGGAGTTCATCCTCTTAAGATTTTGTATGAACTTTTCTTGCATTTCTATGGTTGGGCGTTTTTTGGAACTTTTAAGTCTAGGAAAGCGCTGCATAGAAATATGAGTTCCATATGCGAAGAGAATAATAGAGAGGTGGTGTAGAAGGGTAAAAGACATCCACCAAGTAGAGACATAAACCGTGAGCAATCTAAATATAAACATTCAACATTAATTTAAGCTAGCACATCTTGAATGCATCCTAGAGCTAACAAAATTATATCTCTTAGGCTTTTCATGGATTAGTTAACCCAAAAATCCCCTAACTAGAAGAGATGAGAGTTTAGACCTTGACAAGCTTTTTCAAGGGATTTTCGTGCATTTCTATCACTAGAGATTTTTTAGCTCTACTAGGGAATGAGGCTTACTTGAACATATTTTTTTGAGTTCCAAAGGGAGTAAGAAAGGGAAAAAATGATTCTTTTTCTTTTCAAAACATAGATACAAGATAATTAAGAAAGAGAGAGAGAAATCATGAAAAAATATAGGGTAAGACGAAACATTTCATTCATCATTGAATAACATTGAAAAATGTGTTTCTCAAAAGATATTTATTACATAGCTCTTGTGTTATTTCCTCTAATTCTTCTAGCTAGTTCACTATCTTTGGGTTGTGTGGTCGCTCTCTTGACATGGATAGCACATAGAATGGCATCTTCAAGTTCGAAGATGAGGCATGCATCTCCTACCACTTTGAGTTCCTCAAGCGTTATTTTCTATATTCATAGACCCGCACAATAGATCTATAGTTCTTGCGTAATAAAGTCATACGTAGGAGATGGTTGAACCACACTCTTCATAGATATGAGATGGTTGAACTACAACCTAAGAGAGCAGATTAGGAAGTAATCCTCAACCATGGCTTTTGGGGCAAGTGGTCAGCCCATCATATTCCTTACCAAGAGGATGTGAGTTCAATTCCTTACATTGGTATCAAAGCTTGGGAAAGCTGGGTTGACCTAATGGCCTCTTAAAAAGTCACTTGAGCATCCTCTATATGAAAGGCTACAAAGAAGTGCACATCACATTCACAATTTAGCCTCACAAAGATTGAGATGTATCTCTCAATCCGTAGGTTGGATTGAGTCATATAAGATATCCTTGGAAAGCTCTCAAAAGGAACTCTCCAAATCCAATGGGATAACTAGAAACTATAAAATTCTTGGGAAAGAATGGGTGGCACTTGATTGAGGGTTCAAGATACAAAATATGGGTGAGAACAACATTCAAGACTGAGGTTGAGAACAAGGGCCCAAGACACCAAGGCTACAAACAAGAAGGTTCCAGACACCAAGGTTGAGAGCCACGGTTCAAGAGACCAACGTTGTGAAAAAGATTCAAGAAAGTGTGCAAGGTTGAGGACATCAACGCAAGGGTACATAGGGAGTTCAAGGGGTTGATCAACGAGGCTAGAGGGATACAAGAGCACATCATTGAGGAGAATGATTGACCAAGGGGGGAAGAATGTAATAAAGTGATCAGTAGGAGATGGTTGAAATACTTCCTAAGAGAGAGGATTAGGAAGTAATCCTCCACCATGGCTTTTGGGGGGTCCCTATCTGACATCCCTATCTAAAAGTATGGATGTCGGTAATCCATGCAATCTGAAGACATGCTGGATAAACAACTCCACCAGTGATGGAGCTGTTATCATTACTTGCATGGGTATGAATTGATCCCTTTACCATAGGCATGCCAAAGAACTATCCTAGTGCTTTAGAGTTCTTAGCGAATGGCTAAAAGAGTTTAGAAATAGCTAAAGCCAAGATGCAGCAAGCAACTGATAGGGCTAAAGAGTATGCTGATAGGAAGAGACATAGAGTCTCTTTAGGTACCAGCTAGGTCTACATCACTCTCCATAGGGAAGTATAGTAAGCTATCACCAAGCTTTTGTGGACCTTGGAAGATAGTTAAAAAGCATGAATCATTCTTAGAGAAGATACTAGATCAGAGACAAAAGCAATTGACAAGTCTGTCATCCAAGAGTATCTAGTAGCCTAGAGAGGATTACCACATACTAAATCTACTTGGGGATCAGAAGCTTTGGTTCGCAAGTGCTTTCCCTCATTGATCATTGAGGACAATGATCTTTAGAAGGGGGAGAGAGTGTCACACATTGATCCACAAAGATCATTGATCCAAAGGGATCAGTGTATTTGATCCACACAAATCAGTCCATGTGTGTGAGGGACAAGGGCCAGCTAGCCAAGGTCCCAAGCTTGGGAGATACCCTACAGTACTTTGCTAGTAATCGGGGTACTTGGGTACTAATGGAAATAAGTGTTGCATGATGGCCACATCTTCACACTAGACTGTTCCAGGTCATTCCTAGTTTTAGAGTATATCATTGCTAATTTTAGAGCACAAGAGGGTATATATAGATGGGAGAAGAGTAACACACACAGTATACAAAGCTCTTTCTAACATCTTTCTCTACCACTTTTCAAAATCGTCTTTATGGTATGAGAATTTCAATTGACTTTTGATAAGCTTTTTATTTTTGAAATGTACAATGTGTTTAAAATCTTTGTGCAACTCTGGCATTTGGAAGAATATTGGGTTGTGCCTGTTGTGGTCTACAACATGGTTAATAAATCTTTTTTCAATTGCACATGCCTTGAAGGTCCACCTATATCTTCCACATTCTCTTGTGAAGTTGTGTGCTAGAATTGCTTCCTTCCCTCCTTAGTTGGTATGTGGCCTTGTCCATGGGTAAGTCGCTTGATTGCGTTTGTTTCCCTATGGTTTCTTGAAATGTTTTTCTCATTCCATTCTTGATGAGTGTGTCTTCCTTCATTGAATGAAGAGTCTAGATCAAAATAACAATAAAGTAGAACCCTTCTCCTCACCACTTATTTGGGTCTTACCTTGATGGGTGTCCTATGCAATGGCTCATCCCGCCACTCTAAATTTGAATGTTCTTGAGAATAATCCTTTGTTGATTTGTAATCTTGTGTTTTCATGATGGACTATTCCTAGAGGGTGTGCCATCATGTGATAGATGCCTAAAAATGGTGTGGGAATCACTCAAAAATCTCTTTTTGTGAGAAGTGGAGAATAGCATACCTGATACTTACCTTCGAGCCTATTTATAGCCCTTGCCTAGTCACCATCTAGGGTTATCTCTAAGGTCCCTCTACTCATCGGGCCATCATGAGTAGGTACCTCGTATGAACTCTCTGGCTTTTGGCCTTGACTATCCCCCGAGCGAGGAAATTCTCGTTACTCAAGACATGTACATCTCTGAAATATTACACTCTCTCCCCCTTCTAAAGATCATTGTCCTCAATGATATAGAAGGACCTATAAACCTAGGAATGAGAATCTATGATTCGAAATAATAAGAGTAGAGTGTGCTAGGTGTCTGAAATACTAGATACTCAAAAAGTTGACAACTAGACTTTGTGCTTTCTATCTAGCATCTCCACCAATAAAGAGTAGTCCTTGCCGTGGGCATACTATAGGAAACCCTGTAAGGCCCAATGAGTCCATATGTGCATAGCATAAGTACTCAAAATATCGTCGGACTCCTTATGCTTAGACCTTCACCACTAACTTGTGATGGCTTGTCAGTTGTAGAGACCTTGGCGGCTTGCCTTTGTCTCTCTGAAATAATCATTGATAGCTTTTCATATGGTATAATTGTGAAAAATCACTTCCTCCACTAAATTAACAAATAATATTTTCCTCATCCAAAACAATCTGACTATCTCCCCAATCTTTGTGGAAAAATACTAAAAAAAAGGAAATATTTTCCAAATAATTCTTAATCTCTAAGCTCAAGTAGATCTACTTGATTTACTCATTGTAGTGAAATGAAAAACAAGAAAGACTTATCATGAACCAAACTGTAAATCCAAGATTACAATTTGTCAATGATCCAGACTATGGACCAAGATGTCAATCAATCAATGATCCAAACTATGGATCAAAATCTCGATCTATCATATATAATAGTCCAAACTATGGATCAAAATGTTAATCTATCTTTTTTAATAATACAAACTATGGATCAAAATCACCCATACAAAGTAAATCCCAATCCAATCGGTGGAACTAGGTCCATCATGCCAAGTAAAGATGTGCTAAGAAAGTATATCAACTAGTGGAACTACCATCACCTTCTCAATGGAACTACCATCACCTTCTCAATAATAACATGCAAGATGTTCTAACTGGATGAAACTTGCTTTATCCTTGACCACCATCTGATCATCACTATAATCAAATCATTCCTAACTAGGAATGAGGTGTCTCTAGTAAACTACTCTAATAATCTGGCACTCCCATATATAATGAGGACCATAATATGATTCCATTAAATATACTCAACAAATGGTAAGCAGATGTGTGCACACCCATAGGCCACAAGGCTAAGCATCTAGCTCACCTCATACACACTATGTATGAACCCTTGCCTATCATTAGGCATATCAAATAGATTATTACATACTTTATGAATTTCTTCTTAACACCATTGCCTATTCATAGTTGTTGTATGAAAACCTTGCCTTCTGCTTCTATGCTACTTGCCTGCGGACTTGCCTTGTTTGCGATCACATACAGAGTGACTCTCTCAACTCCCCTTTGTTGTCTAATAATAAAAAGATCATATGAATGAACTCCAAATCATATAAAACACACAATCTGAGAGACTTCTCTTCCATACCATCTATACAAAACCTAAGTAGAATATAATGTTTGATGTCCCATACCACCAACTTTATATCTCACATAGATACATGTATGAGATTAAAGTCAAAAACTTCCCTCAAAAAGACAAGACAAAATTGGTGAGTACTCAGCCATAAATAATAATAATGAAATCATGAACAGTTCGTGAAGTGTTTCATTTCCCTTAAGGAAAGAATAGAGTCAATTCCTATGACTCTCACTCATAACTATTTGTAACATCGACTCATCTTGAGTTGATAAAGGAGAAAATATACAATAAATGAAATCAACTAGAGTTTTGAAGGATGTGTCTTGCATCAAAGATCAACTTAGGTCACTTGACTCAAATATATGAAATGAGAAGAACTACTAAAGTTCTCATGTTCCATGCTCTCATGGCTCTAAATACCTTATTGAAAACTATGACAGAGTCTCCTCTATCCTATTGAGAATGGTCACCATAAACCAATGATGAATAAACAAGTATCTCCGGCATGGCTAGCCCATGGTGATGAGACCATCTCAAAATAGTATCATAGAAACCTATGGAAACTTGTTCCTTTAAACAACATCTCCTCTGTAAACAATTTTCAACAGCTGCAAATTAAAGATTAGTGTTATAGCCTTAATGTTAAAGATTAATGTTATGAAATTTTACAACCTTATGATTTGGACATTTTTGTAGATTTTTATCACCATTTTATTGGAAGGGTCGAACATTTGATGACCAACTCTTGAGATGTACATTGTCATAATCTTGAAGCCTTTAGACTAGTCCAATAAACTCCAAACTTCATTTTCTTTGTGCGCATATCTAGATGAATTTATGTAGTTTCTTTGCACGAACGTTCAACTTAAAATTCAATAAAATTTGCATTCCAATTAATCACTTTATCTCTGCTACACCTCCACTTAGGTGAGCCTAAACAAAATGTAGGTGCACTTTTAGATTATCTTCTAACTATCAAGAAAAATTCCAAGATATTTGAATTTTAGGTATAATATATGGTCTATACTAGAATATCTTCTCCAAGAGAACTGTTTTGATTTTTGAGCTTCCAATATGAAACAACCATTTATTTATCAAACACATGTGGTGATCTTTGGCAAATCCTCACAAGAGATTATTCTGAGAAGAATAGGTCATTTGACCCATCAATTGACTTCCAATTTCTTCAAATTTTTAATACCATAAAGCTATTACTATCTAACTCTATTGAGATGGACTTCATAGTATTTGGACATTTGAGGCTTTCTCAATGACCAAAATACTAAGCCTCTATACTTGATATATTTTAAAAATTTGTTGATTCTCTCTTTTATTCTTTTCTTTATAGCTCCTAAATGGAGACATATTTCATCTTGATATTTTTTAACCACCATCTAGAGGTGTTTATATAATATTAAGAAGAAAAAACATCAATTTCAGTAAATGAGCTAAGAGAACCAATCACCTATAGGTGACATGGTCTTTGGTCATTTGATAAATTCCAGATGTTGCACTTTCATTTGAGAAGATTCTTGGACCTAAAAAAAGATCTTTAAAAGTATTGAAAATTACAATGGACAAATTACATCTATAAGCTTTCATTTCCATCAAAGGTCATGCAATTTTGATCTACCAATGAAGAGAAATGCCCTTTACAACAGGCTTATGTCACTAGGTTCAAGCCTCTACCTCTATGAGCAGCACTTTTAGTGCAAAGGTCGTTTGAACTTTGTAGAAGTATCCAAATGACATGAAAATTGGCTAGCTTAAATAAACACCTATGTCCTATCTGCCCTCCAAATTTCAATAAATTTGGGCATTTGCGTAAAGAGCAGCATCCAAATCTCTATGAGGCTTCGACCTCACTAACTATTTGCTCAATATTTATTTTTTTAATTTACCTTAAAATAACGAGTCACGCTAATCCTTATGATTAGACAAACTCATTCATTCTCTTGTATGAATTATTACATGGAGACATATCCATGCATATAATGATCTTCTATATCATTGCAAATGCATTAACCATCCAAATTGTGTCATAGAAAATAGATCATTTAGAGTATCCACCTTTCAATGAAAGTGAATATGTATGGATGTCATTCTAATCATTGTGCTTCTAGCACATTCATTAGCCTCATCACAATTAATTATATACAAGCATTTAATACTTGTAGTAATGATCATAACCATAGCACTAACTTGTGCTGCATAGGGATCGAATTCTATTTCAAGTACATAGACTCCCATGAAGAACAATTCATGTGCTCATGAGTTACTAGACAAAAACACATCTTAATTGTGCTTGAGGGATGTACCTTTGTTGTTTACTTTCTAAACGCAAAAAGAGCCTATGCATGGTTCCTAACTCACATACGTTATGCTCACCCCAACTCACCGTGGTGATACATCAAATGATCTTCTATGGATAGAAAATGCATCATGCATTTCACCTTTCTCAAAATCATGTTATCTATGTATGCATCCTTTCTAGAAATCATGTCATCTATGTATGCATGCATCCACTCATGCATATTATTCTCTACTTCAATTACTTTATATGTTTTCAGTTATGTTGCATAAATAAGAATTCCTCTCTCTTACAACGGCATATAACGCCATATGCGGACATAAATTTTAGTACCACTTCTCAAGGAAAACGAAGCCTAAGAAAACAATAACCATGATACAATGATGAGAATGAGCTTAGTCGTAAGCAAGCCACTTTCTTAGCTCTAGAAACTTGTAAACAAGAAACTTTACCAATATGTGTTGTTCGGCACTACACGCCCTCATAACAATGCCCTTTCTTGTTCCAATACCTACAAAACATTCTTAAAACACACAAAAACAACTAATACATGCTTCTATAAACCAACATAAGTTAGTCTAACTTCATGTGCATATATGAATTCATATAAAACTAACTTTTATGCACATTCCAATGTAAGTTTCATAACATTGGAAGAGAATACAATGCAACTAAGCTTTGACACAAAAATTACTAATGAATATATTTGGGAGCAAAACTATGATTTAAAGGTTCTAAAAGAAATTCATTTATATGGAAAATGGTTCAAAATATTATTAGGAACTCTTAATTATCATAATTGGATACTCAAGTAAATCAAAAAGAGTTTCTCACTAGCCAAGAACCATATAAAAGCTTTCAATGGTCAAAATATGGCATCTGGAATGTCAAAGAAAGGGTTGAAAGTATAGAATCTATAGCTATTTGAATTTCTTGATCTGGAACTTCCATGAGGAGGTTATGGACAAAACAATGAAGCTAGGAGGATATGTAGAGAACTAATTGCTCTATATAGGTAAATTTTAGTTATCGAAAGATAGCTTGCAACCACGCATTAGAAAGGGCTTGGAGTCTTCCTTCTATAACTCGTGGAATCCACCAATTTGGGCATCAGAGAGTTATATGCATTATAGTAATAGTAGGTATGCTAACCTTGCTCTTTCTCTTACTTCTTATCTTTGTTTTTTTTCTCTTTCTTTACTCTTCTCTCTCTTTCTAATATTTTCCTTCTTCCTCTACTCTTCACTTTATCTCACTCATGATCTCCCTCTTTTTCTCTCTTTATCTTCCTTCATCCTTCCTCTTTCACCATCACATGCTTTCATCTATTTCTCTCTACCTCTCTTTCCTAATTTATCATTTATCCTTTCTCTCTATCTCATGCTCTTTCTCTTCTCTCTCTTTCTACTTCTCTTTCTCCTTCTCTCTTTCCTTCTCCCAATACTGAATCTATTACCACTAGAGTGTACAAAGATAAGTAACCTATTAGGGCAATAGGCATATATACAAGCCAGGGGAAAGAAACTTCTGAAGAGGGAAAAAAGTACCCCAACCATGCTATTGTGTTTAGAGACATCACTACCTAAATATATCAACAAATGCCCCCTAGGAGTGATGCACTGAACAAGGAGCTAGCACTCATGTATAAGGAAGTGGCAAGCTATGTGGAATCTATCCACAAAATGAAGAAAGCCCAAAGCTTTGCGGAAAGCTTCAAACTTCTCTCTAGGAAGAGCCTTTGTGAAAAGTTCTACAATGTTCTCCTACATGGGCACATATGTGAAGCTGATCTCTTCAACAAAGAACCTCTCCCGGACATAATTATGATGCATATCAATGTGCTTAGTGCAATCATGGAACACAAGGTTCCTCGCAACTCCTAGTGCACTCTAAATGTTAATAAAGATGGTGGTCGCAGAAGAGTAATAAACATTTTTGGGGGATTATTGGACAAGAAGGGATTTGAGTGTTTCTTGGAGAAAAGGGAAAGACAAGAAGAAAGATACACACTAAAAGCCTCTGTCAATTGATTATAATAAGACAAATACAATGGTGATGCACAATACAATCGAATGCTTCTGTGAAAAATCCCACAGAGTGCGCAATTACAAAATACCTAATACCCATGGTCTTGTTGCTGTTGGCCTCCTCTCCACCAAACCTCCACCTTCTCCAAGCCTGCACTTGTGCACACCTTGCAGCAAGCTTCCATCAAGGGGAGGGATTGGATACCTTCTATCGCCACACGCACACTACAATGTGACCTTGGGATCCTTGGGGGGAATAGCTTAACACTTCTCTGCACACTTCTTGGTCACTTTTCATGCACATCTTGCACTTCACTTCTCTGCATCGCACACTGTGTGTCTCCTGCACTTCTCTCTCTTGCCTCACTTAGACTATGCTCTCTCTTGCTTAGTCTTATAATTGTCCAAGAATAGTCCTTGCCTTGATTTGAGTGTCGATTCATATACGTTCCTAACTGCAAGAGTATCTTGGTGCTCACTTTTACGTCCCAAGATTGTCTTCAGAAGTGGGCAGCAAACAACTCCTTGTTTTGTCTTGTAGTGACTTTAGACTAAAACCAAAAATTTTAATTGGGGGGCATACTTTCCCTTCTGCGTACGCTGTCGCTTCACATACCTTCACATTTTCATTTTGAGTCTTCACTTGTGCACTTAAGAGAGGGTTCACCTGAACCTTTCAAAACACTTTAAAACACTTTTTAACCTTAGGGAAATTAGAGAAATACCTCTGCAACCTACAACCCACTTTCTCCAATTTACCCTTTGTGGACAATTAATTGTGCACTACCTATGCACTTTGACACCTAAGCTTTGAATACTTTGACTTTGCCCCTATTGACTTTGACCTTGACCTTGTTGACTTTGATTGTTTTGACTTTACCTCTTAACTTTGATTGTGGTTGACTTTGACTACGGTTGCCTTTGACCACTATGACTTTTATGGGCTCAACAAACACCAAAATTAACCGTAAGGCATCTGAGCCAAACACGCTCAATAGTCACTGTGAAAGTATAGACCCTATTTTTCGTGTAGAGGCCTCTACAAAAACCATTCTAATCTCTTTTTTCTTTGCCTCTTTACGAGCTAGTTTTGGCCAATTCTTTATGATATGATCCCTTCCTTTACATTACTTACAAAAGAATTTTTTCTTTTCTGATTTCTTCTCATCTTTGTCTTCCTTCTTCAAATGAGCAACATTTGTAGATTTTTGCTTACTAGTGGATGAGCACCAATTATTCTTGCCGTTCTGGCTAGTAGGAAACCTTGATCTGCAACACACATAATGGACCTATTCTACCTATAATGATCTTCCTGCAGCAGAATAAAACCAACTCCGCAAATGTCAAGGCATTCGGATTGCCTTTCATCATCAAACAAAGATTAGAAAGAAAAACAATGATATGAATCAAGAAGACCATTTAGAACGGTCTACACAAGTGAGCTACCTTGTATAAATTCATCATCAAAAATCAACTCTTCCTTCAAGTCTTTGATCTTTGTCAAAAAACTGTCCATGGAATCACCTTCATTCATATGCTCACTCTCTAATTGTTTTTAGAGGTAAGCAACATGAGCCTCATTCCTAGCCTGATACAATGTGGTAAGTATATCCCAAGCATCCTTAGCTGTTTTGCAAGAGTAAATGTGAAAAATAATGCCATGTTTGATAGACAAGGCTATCAATGCATGTGGGTGAGCATCTTTGCCATCCCAACAAATTTGCTCTATAGTAGGTGCAGCAGAAATCACAACACGAAGACGAACATGAAGAATATCCTCATTGTCAATAACATCTGGATCAACTTCAATACCTATATTTGTAGGTGTAATAGGATGTGTTTCAACACCCTACACAATATTCATAAGTCCCTTTGTGACCAAAACATGAAACATCATATAAGCCCACAATGGGTGATTTGTACCATCAAACTTATCCTCCACAGCCAACAATTGAAATACATTACTAATTTCAACCATGGCCACTAACTAAAATACCCTCATGCATCAAAATGAATGTATCCGAAAAAAGTTTAATAGAACTAGTCTATTGACTTTTGCTAAACTTGTACTAGAATTTGAGACGCTTATATTGGAAAACTAAAACTTGTATATATCTTTGGGATAAAAAGACAAAATAGCCTGCAGAAGCATTGCGATCTCATAATCACCTTGAGTATGCACACCAAATTTTATGCGATTTTGAGATTGTGATCAAATGGGTATCTATGATGCCTTGGATGAAGCGAGGACCTACTGTGATACCAATTGTTGGAGCTCAAGGTCTCCGGAAGCACGTGAAGAACACAAGGAAGAAGAATAAACTTCAATCACAACACACAGAACTGAATGTATTACCACTAGAATGTACAAAGATAAGTAACCTGCTAGGGCAATAGACGTATATACAAGCCGGGGGAGAAAAATCTCCTAAAGAGGGAAAAAAGTGCCCCGATGGTCCTAGTGTTTTCACAGAGATCACAACCTAAATATATCAACATTTCTTTCCCGCTTTTTCCATCTCACCCTCTCTACCTGTCAAATAGGTTTAGTAAGAATTCATTTTAAAAATAAGATCGTTTGATTATCTTCCATCCAGCTTGTTTACCTTAGTCGATAGGTCATTACTCCATGTGGGAGAGAGACATCTTGGGGAGAGCTTCATGGGGATCAAAAAGAAATCTTCTTGTGGTGACTTTATGGAAAGAATGCGTGCTAATTATTGGCATATTCATCATCTATGAGACCATTGGAACAGCCATGGAGAAATCAAAGAAAAGAAATACAAAAGACACCTCCAATTTTGTGGAGAGCCACACCCGTGAGGTGGCAAAAGGACATAAAGGAGGTGGCACTACTTGCAATTACATTTAAGTATGATCCCTTTAATTTCTCATAGAAGATAGAGAATGAAAGGTGCAACACATGAGAATCAACCAAATGTGAGAAGTGGAGAATGACATACCTGGCAATCCCCTCCCGACATATTTATATCCCTTGCCTAGTCAACATCTAGAGTTCTCTTTAAGGTCCCTCTACTCATTTGGCCTTCATGAGTAGGTACGTTGTATGAAATCTATGGCTTTTGACCTTGCCTATCACCCGAGCAAGGAACTTCTTGTTCCTCCACGCATGTACATCTCTACAATATAGCACTTTTGGGCGTTTATCAATGGATGGATTTTCAATTTAGTTAGTGTGTGCCATATATCTAGTTGTGAAGTGTGAAATGGAATAGTTCTCTTCATTTATAGATTTTGTTTTAAAACTATTTATTCACATTTAAATGGGCAAGAAATAGTTTAGAAATATAGAAAAAAGTAATATAAAGAATAAAAAATTGAAAAGAAGATTGTATGTAACCCTATGATTTATCATTAAACACTCTGTCATAACAAACAAGAACAAAGACATATTATCTTATTAATTTAAGAAGAAACACATGAAATGATGCAAAAAACCTCACTTTCTTATCCCACAACGCAGAACCTAGTTTGTTTTTCAATAAGAGCCATTATAAACATCTAGTTGTTGTAGTTGATTCGTGAAGTAGTTAGGAAAATTATATTTCAAGATGCAAAAAGCTACCAAATGAACAAATACCTTCCATTAGAGCTTCAAATATCATAGAGTAGCAGATATAGCGCCAAAAAAAAAAACCTCGATATATTTCTTGCCCCGCATGCATAGATAACTCTTCTCATTGCTATTTACCATTTGTGCAAATCAAGATGGAAAAATAAAATAGATTTTTCAAGGATCAACATGTAGAGTACAACATCACTTGATACTACATAACTTACAGGAATTTTTACGCATATCGATATTGATATTCATAAAGGTGTTCCAATTACCAATCAAAGAATATGATTTTAACGATTCATATATACACACACACAAACACACACACACACAAACACACACACACACACACACATATATATATATATATATATATATATATATATATATATATATATATATATATATATATATATATATATATATATATATATATATATATATATATATATATATATACACACACACACACGTGTGTGTGTATGTATGTATGTATGTATGTATGTATGTATGTATGTATGTATGTATGTATGTATGTACGTATGTATGTTGTTGGAAAACAATGTTCCTATTGATCCATTTTGTCAAGAGACTATAGCATAAGTAGTCTATTTTACTAGTCCTTCTAACAGAAAAAGCGCTTAGGCGCTGTGGATATGGCAAAAGCCTCCTAACGTGCCCACGCGAGTTCAAATCCCACGGCGAGCAGACGGCAGCGCGAAGCTTTTATTTTATCATGCTTTTGACGAATTCCGACGGAGAAAGATTTTCTTTGTCTACGAATTGCGATCGTTGTTCGTTCGTAGCTTTATTAGAAGCGATTGCTTTTGGAGGGGTGCTTTTCAAGGACAATCAAACACTATAAAACAAGAGTCTTGGGCTCATTGTAATCATCCTTCACCTAGGATCAACACAAGCTTTCTAGAGCTTGGACCTCAATAGAGGTGATGTTTCTTCTAGCACATGGGGCAGCCATGGTGCTAACTTGAAGCATGTTGAGGAGTAGCTATGGAGTTCTTCTTGGTGATTCTTCTTGGAGAAGATGAAGGGTGTGCTCACACTCTACCTCATGGAGAGGAGGTTATCTCTTGTTCATGGCAAGAAGACTTGGTCATTAGCAGCTTGAAGGTGAGGATCGCCCATCTACATAATGCCTTTGAAGATTGTCTTCCACAGGAAGATATTAGGTTGAAGATTCTCTTCTACAAGAAGATGTCTGGCTACTTCAAAGACATTGGATGGGACCATCTACATGGCGTATTTGAAGATCATCTTCTACACGAAGATGTTAGGTTGAAGATTGTCTTCTACAAGAAGATGTCTAGCTACTTCAAAGACATTGGATGGAGTTTAACATAAGATTCACATCTTATGTTAAAGTATTCAGGTACATATTCTCTTTATGCACACAGGTACTACTTGAAGTTTATGGAGGCTGTGGCGTTCATATCAGGAGGAGTCCTATTCGGCATAGGTACAAGAGAATCAGTACGTATATGCTTTATGCATATTTTATGAGGTGTTTAAGAAGGTGTGTTCACATGAGTTTGAGGATTTCTGTTCACACTGATCCTTCCTCTTTCAGTCACTCATATTCACTCTTCTATAACCTATAAGGTCACACATCTCATGTATATTCAGATTACTGCCCATACATCTGAATATGTTTGTTACATTGTACATTCACTCATTCATATATTTCTCATATTTCTTCTTTATCTAACTCTTGAGATAAAAGAGTTTTTTGTAGCAGATGTTGAAGACTTGCGTTGAGGTTTTATGTTTGGAAAAGGTTACCTCATACTCAGTATTTTTAGAAACTTCAGAAAATTCAGACTTGTTGATGTACCAGTCAGTTGAAGAATCTACTTTTTATGATTGTCTTGATTTTTTGGATACATGCTTGTATTCAAAAAGGTGTTCCATCATATCCTATCACTTGATTGAAAAGTGGAGTTAGCCAAAAGAAAATCAAGCAGGTACTATCACATTTCACCCGGGTAAAATATGAAAGTTATGAAGTATCAACTTGCAGCTTTTGGAGTTCTCAAGGTGAGAAGTTTGTCCACTTATGTTTCAAGTAGGAATTACATATTCCTTGAAGGATTTGTTTAAAGAAAAGTTTTACAACTTTTTGAGAAGCATGGACACTTGGAGACATTCAGGTAACAAATCAAACATTCAGTCATGAAGGTTTGATGAGAGCAGATTCTACACAGGAGAGATCATTGATCTTAAATAGATCTTATATGATCTTGAGTATTTATGATTCAGTTGTCTATCCTTTGTTTGTGAAGATTCTTAACATTGGAAGAAGTAAGTCAAAGATTCAGATTCTATCAGATTTGTGTTGCAAAGAGATAGAAGATACTTGTTATGTTACAGAAGGTTATGAATCCTATAAAGCTTTCAGCAAGGTTTTGTTATGTTAGGATCAGCTAACCTTATTCTAGATTTTGGAAAGCTGAGGAATGACATGGAAAGCTATTGGCATGTGTACAGTGCTAATAAAAAGGATTCAGAGATTTTGTTCCAGATACAGGTATTGTTCACTGAACATCAGATTTATTGAAAGAAGGAAGACGTTCCAGATTTCATAAAGTCTGATATATTTGAAGAATACTGGATACTAGTGTTAAGTCATCCAGGGGGGTGATGAAACATGAAGACTTATTTTCAGCCATATGTAAAAGAATACAGAGTCATACCTACAGGTATTCCTATTTCAGGTATTCCTATATTTCCTTTGTCAGGTTCTCTTTATGTTCCAGCTTTGAAAGAAGAAGGAAGAAGAAGAATGTTTGGAGAAAGTTCCTGTTAGGATGTTCCTGTTCAGGAGAAGGTTCCAGAGTTCTATTTGAAGAGAAACTTGATATTTCAGAGAGGTATATTTCAAAAGTGCGCACATATATGTTTATACCAAGTTCTGAAGGAAAGAGGTATGAAGGATTTAAAGGATGAAGACATTATGACATCATAGATTTTTTGACTCATATTGAGTTGAGTACAGTCAGAGATGAACCAGCAGTGTTCATAATACACTAAGTTGTGAGTTGACAGTCACAGGTTCCAGGATTCAGTTCTTGATTTTGTTTAGTGTATTTACATGACACAGCAGAAGTACGTTGAGAAACCTTTTTGGAAGGTAAATGCAAATATATGGATCCTAGTGTAAGTTTTCAGGTTTTTGAAGACAGGAGATAGCAGGTGCAGAGACAGTTCATGCTATATTTGTTGTCAAGCAGTGATTGCTTGATAAGTACACTATTGGATATCTAGTTTGCATATTTTCTCAAGTATTATGGTTCATATTCAGCAAGTTCAGGTTTTTTTGAAGGAAAGTCAATTTCAGTTTTGAAGAAGACTTTTTCTGAAGGATCGGAAGTACAAGCTTGAAGCTTGTGGTAATTTGCAGATTATAAAGTTTGCAGATTCAGTTCAGATTGTACCAATATGACATTGCAGGGGGGATTGTTGGAAAACAATGTTCCTATTGATCCATTTTGTCAAGAGACTATAGCATAAGTAGTCTATTTTACTAGTCCTTCTAACAGAAAAAGCGCTTAGGCGCTGTGGATATGGCAAAAGCCTCCTAACGTGCCCACGCGAGTTCAAATCCCACGGCGAGCAGACGGCAGCGCGAAGCTTTTATTTTATCATGCTTTTGACGAATTCCGACGGAGAAAGATTTTCTTTGTCTACGAATTGCGATCGTTGTTCGTTCGTAGCTTTATTAGAAGCGATTGCTTTTGGAGGGGTGCTTTTCAAGGACAATCAAACACTATAAAACAAGAGTCTTGGGCTCATTGTAATCATCCTTCACCTAGGATCAACACAAGCTTTCTAGAGCTTGGACCTCAATAGAGGTGGTGTTTCTTCTAGCACATGGGGCAGCCATGGTGCTAACTTGAAGCATGTTGAGGAGCAGCTATGGAGTTCTTCTTGGTGATTCTTCTTGGAGAAGATGAAGGGTGTGCTCACGCTCTACCTCATGGAGAGGAGGTTATCTCTTGTTCATGGCAAGAAGACTTGGTCATTAGCAGCTTGAAGGTGAGGATCGCCCATCTACATAATGCCTTTGAAGATTGTCTTCCACAGGAAGATATTAGGTTGAAGATTCTCTTCTACAAGAAGATGTCTGGCTA
This sequence comes from Ceratopteris richardii, assembly GCA_020310875.1. Classification (NCBI taxonomy): domain Eukaryota; kingdom Viridiplantae; phylum Streptophyta; class Polypodiopsida; order Polypodiales; family Pteridaceae; genus Ceratopteris; species Ceratopteris richardii. Next base: position 90,337,050 of record CM035410.1, read on the forward strand.
CTTCAAAGACATTGGATGGGACCATCTACATGGCGTATTTGAAGATCATCTTCTACACGAAGATGTTAGGTTGAAGATTGTCTTCTACAAGAAGATGTCTAGCTACTTCAAAGACATTGGATGGAGTTTAACATAAGATTCACATCTTATGTTAAAGTATTCAGGTACATATTCTCTTTATGCACACAGGTACTACTTGAAGTTTATGGAGGCTGTGGCGTTCATATCAGGAGGAGTCCTATTCGGCATAGGTACAAGAGAATCAGTACGTATATGCTTTATGCATATTTTATGAGGTGTTTAAGAAGGTGTGTTCACATGAGTTTGAGGATTTCTGTTCACACTGATCCTTCCTCTTTCAGTCACTCATATTCACTCTTCTATAACCTATAAGGTCACACATCTCATGTATATTCAGATTACTGCCCATACATCTGAATATGTTTGTTACATTGTACATTCACTCATTCATATATTTCTCATCACATAGAGTGGTTGAGAATTTTGCTCCCACATTGTACATTGAACATTGGTATATATGATACTATGAGTAAGCGATGGCTTACGTAACACCTTACACATGTTGTCTATTCTTTCTCTATCTTTGTCTCATCATTTGTATGATTAAGTTGTTGTATGTTCATGTTTTGTCAATATGGAAGATTGCTAGAATTAATGTTGTATATATACTGGACCTATGGAACCATGGACATATGACATGAGCTAAGGGCCTACCTCACTTCCAACATATGTATGTATGTATGTATGTATGTACGTATGTATGTATGTATGTATGTATGTATGTATGTATGTATGTATGTATGTATGTATGTATGTATGTATGTATGTATGTATATATATATATATATATATATATATATATATATATATATATATATATATATATATATATATATATATATATATATATATATATATATGAAACCACACAATGATGGATCAAAATTGATTAGAATTTGGATAAAGATAAGCACAAGTCAAAAGATAATTTGTTCATCATATTACCATGAACAAATCATTACACAAATCTATGTTTACAAAGTTGGAGAAATGTTTTGCAATAGAGGCTCATTGTATGTTTGCTCTCCCTCATGCAGAACATCATCTTCAGGCACTTGAGAAGTCTCAACAGTCTTTTCTTGCTCCAAAATTGGACTCAAGATCAACTATGTCTCCTAACTGATTTCCAATGGTGGCACAAGCTTCATTAAGGCAGGCTAGAATTTTTTGTTTGAGCAATATGGTTTTTTCCCAACCTCTTGGTCCTCCTCTCTGCAATCATTCATGCCATTGATCCACATTCTAACAATGTTGACTGTAGAGGAGGTATTGGGGTATCTACTTTTAACAGGAGCATGCAGCAAGCACTCCAGTACTTCACCTACTCAAGGGAGGTTCACCTTAGGGAAATATACCCTTTAACACTTCTATGAGCAGGCAGATATCAATGATTGCACAGAGTTGTGAATCCTCAAGAAAATATTAATGACAACTGACAATGAAGGAAGACCAATCACTCCTTAGTTCGAACAAATGATTACAATATAGGCAAGAGAAATGCTCTAAGTTGATGCTCTAGGCTAGCATGCCACTCAAGAACTAAACACATTCATTACAAGAGATTCGTCCAATCCATACAATGATCAGAGCTAGATGCAGGTTAGCACTGATCAATACAAAGTCTGAAGAATTGCTCTAAGGAAAAGAGCATAAAAAAACCACTGACTCACACTGAAAGACAAGGCCAGGCCACTCTCTTCACACTATAGTGCTATTAGCCCTCCACTGGGAAGCCCACGCTCTGTATCCACACCAAAGAGTGAGTTCTTACAACAGGCTTGTAACCACAGAGTGCAGAGAGAGGACCCCTATACGCATGTAAGCATATGTGTGTATGTCCCAAATGAACACAAATCCATTGCTTTTATAGACTCCAATAGGCCAAGAGGGCCTTGCCGATTCCTCACGTCCACTGATCATGTGCCGATTGATTGCCCAAAATTGCAGGGGTAGACCACCAATCTTAAATTGGATCCTCAAAAATAGGCAGTTGTCATGAATGGTTGGCGGCAACAGTCACTTCTGTTGAAGAATCACTCACGAATTCGATATACAGACATACATAAAGATAAAGAAAGATAAAGAGAAGCAGAATCAAAGTATTCAGAAAATCAAAGCCTAAGTGAAGGGACAAATTCACGTCTGAAATGTATAGCGTAGAAACTTCCAGAATTAGAGTTTGTTAGAGTTTGTTACACCGGATCAAAACTGTATATGAAGAGGAGAGAGAAACAACGTGAGAAGAGCGCGTAGTGCGAATAGAGCACATATAGAAATCAAGAATAGGTTTAGAAGAGGCCAGAGATTGCGTATGTAAAGATGAATAACAGAAACCTGAAATGTCATGTATTCATCTGAGAGAGATGGTAAGAAGAAACTACTCAGTATAGGAGAGTTTCTATAGCTTGAGCAAGAAGAGGCCAAGCTAGTTTTGTACACATCTTCTCTAATAGAAAACACATGTTCACGTGGAAGCTTGCGCGCATTCTTCGTATGTGAAGAAATCTGAGTATTTTCAAGTTACGGTATAAAGTTAGTTAACAGTTACAATTCTCTCAGTAAATGTACTTTTCAGTGAGTTAGAGTTCTTTTCATTAAAGGTGTTTTCCGGTTAAACAACGAAGTAGATCTCGCAAAATAATGTAAAGTTGTGTATGAGAGATAGCTTATCTTGTAGCTAAACATCTCTCCTATCAGTTCATCAAAGATTTCGGTGAAATGGATATGTACACATAGTACAAAGTCTGACCCGAAAGAGTCATTCTGAACTGGTGAAGTTTTTCCTTAAGCTTCAGAAAGAGTTCATTCACTGAAGGAAGTTCATGCATCACTTCCTTATATACTTGAAGTAATTACAAACAGAATAGTAGTTGATTCCGGTAAGATTCCAGTGTAATTACGGTGAGAGTCTGGTGACAGTCTAGTGAAGTTCAAGTGATATTTTCAGTAAATTCAAAACACATTCTTATATGTTTTGAGTGTCACTAACTTTGCTAAGCTACTGCTGATTATGGAGGTGTTCTAATATCACTCTAGCTTAGCCAACTCCAAATTGGCGCGGTGCATTCCGCAGGCTTGACAAGGTTCGAGTCTTGGCCGCATCATCAACAAGTGGTATCAGAGCAGGTTAATCGATAGTGATATCAGAGTGGCAAGATCCACAAGTGGTGTCAGAGCCAAAAGATTCTGAAGAGTAGAAAGATTCTCATAGCAAAGGGAAGTAAAGACACAAGAGAATTCGAAAGAAAAAGTTTCATAAAGAAAGGTGAAAGCTGAAGAGATCGATAGCAAATGGCATCAAGAAGTGTTCTGAAGTCATTCTCAAGGTAAAGGCTTACAAAAGGTAAAATTCTTTAACGATACACTCACCAGAAGAAACAGAAACAAGAAGATTATGGTAGATCATGTTTCGATTGACAAATTGGACAGAGATAATTATCCCACATGGGTAATGCGTATGGAAGCCTTACTTATGAGTAAGGACTTAATGATGTATGTGACCGGAGAAGAAAAGAAGCCAATCTTTGAAGACAGTAGACAACCAGAGGAAGAAGAATTAGAAGCCTTGAAGCTGTGGCAAAAGAAAGATGCAACGACAAGAGCTTACATTTATAATACCGTTACAGATCATCTACTACTGCACATTAGAGGTCTGGAGAAAGCGGAGGACATATGGAGTGCATTGGAAGATCATTTCCAAAACACTACGAAAGCTAGGAAGGCTAGCTTATGGTCCGAATTCACAACGTTCAAAAAGAAGTCAAATCAAAGCATTAGTGACTATGTTAATAAGATGAAGGATCTAGCAGATAGTCTTGGATCCATAAATGAAGATATCAAAGATCACAGATTGATAGCGCAAGTGCTCACAGGTTTGAGAGGAGATGAAAGGTGGAAACCTTTCGTACTCTCAACTGAAATTTCTTTAAATCATTTTATACCAGATTTAAATCAGTTGCTTGGGTTGATGCTCACATATGAGCAAGACCTGAAAGGAGATGGAGATAAAGGACAAAGTTCTGCAATGTACATGAAGAACAAGAAGAAAGGAGATAAAGGTAAGTCAAAAGACAAAGAAGAGTCGAGTTCTCAGGCTTATTATGCAAGAGGTAAAGGCACTAGCAGAGGAAGAGCAAGAGGTTTTGGAAAAGGAAGAGGTAGTCAGAATCTCAACAAGAAGGCTTGCTGGATTTATGGATTAAGTAATCATCTGGCTCATGATTGTTGGCATAATCAACAAGGATCAAATCAAAATCATAACAGTAATAGCAGAGGCAGAAGCGGAAGACATTAGAGTAATTTTCAAACAGGTAGACAGAATCAAAGAGGAGTCTATGGTAGAGGTGGAGCAAGAATTTGGGGACAGAATCAATCTTACAACACCACCTACAACAACTACGCAAATGACACACAGAATGAAAGTCCTACATCATTGATGATGAGCTCAATCGGCACATCAGATAACGAAGATCTAAAGGTATTTTACATTGATTCTGGATGTTCTAATCATTTGTCAGGAAATATAGAACTGATGTCAGAATTGGAAAAAGGTAGTTCTAGTCATATTGTTCAAACAGGTGACAATAGGAGACATAGTGAACATTCAATTGGAAAAGTGAAATGTAAGAGTGGAGCAGATTTGCTAACCAATGTTTTGTATCTTCCGACAATACCTTAAAACTTGATTAGTGTGGGACAGATAGTTGAGAAAGGTTTTCAGGTCAGATTTACAAATGAAGGAGTATTTGTAGAAGATCCCGAGAATGCATATCATCAGATCGTCTCTGGTAAGAAAGAAGGTAGAATCTTTACTTTAAGAGTACAAGGGAACATTGGTCAAGCGTTGCTCACACATGGTGAAAAGGTGATTAAAGAACTTGATCTCTCGCATAAGAGATTAGGTCATTTTAATGAAAAAGGAATTAAAGCTATGATTTCAAATCAGTCAATACTGGGATTACCGAATGTACAAAACCAACATATGATTCATAAGTGTGAAGCATGTCAAATGGGAAAAGCCCATAGGTTACCTTTTCAGAAGAAAGGATTCAAACATGATGGAGTACTTGAACTCATTCATACAGATGTATGGGGTCCAACAAAAGAAGGATCAATCTGTGGCTCAAGGTATTATGTTTTATTCATTGATGATGCTACAAGATGGATAACGTTATATGTTTTGAAGGAAAGATCAGAAGTATTTGAAACCTTCAAGCACTTTCATGCATATGCTGAAAGACTTACAAGACAAAAGCTTAAGAGACTGAGGTCTGATGGAGGGGGAGAATATTTTTCCCAAGAGTTCAATGATTATCTTTGGAATGCAGGTATTAAGAGAGAAATAACAAAGACTTACAAGACAAAATCTTAAGAGACTGAGGTTTGATGGAGGGGGAGAATATTTTTCCCAAGAGTTCAATGATTATCTTTGGAATGCAGGTATTAAGAGAGAAATAACCTGCAGGTATACACAACAACAAAATGGTGTAGCAGAAAGAAGAAACCGAAGTCTAGTTGAGTTTGCACGAGCTATGCTAAAAGAAAAGGATTGTCCAAATTATATTTGGGCTGAAGCTGTAAATATAGCTACATACTTGGTAAATAGATTACCGTGTACAGCTTTAGATGGAATGACTCCTTATGAAGCTTGGTGGGGAAAGAAACCAACACTTGATCATTGCAAAGTGTTTGGATCAGTAGCTTATGCTTATGTACCATCACAACTTAGACATGAGCTTGAACCAAAAGTAGAGAAATATGTGTTCGTCGGATATGATGAAAACCAGATGGGTTACAGGTTATGGAGTCCTCTAACAAAACTGTTTACTGTTTCCAGAGATGTTACATTTGATGAACAGAAAAGTTGGTATGCAGATCAAAGTCATACAACCAAAGAATTCGAAGAAGAGATAAGAAGTAAAGAGAAAGGAAAATCAATTGTGTAGGTGAATAGAGATGAAGACTATATGCAAGCAAGTACGTCCAGAAATGGATTAACAAGAAGGAATGAAGAAATTCCTATAATTGATGAAGAAGTGTATTCAGACACTTATGAATAATGTGAACCAAGAAGGTCAAGCAGGACTAGAAGACAACCAGAAAGGTATTCTTATGATACTTCGTACATAACTCAGAAAAATTATGCATATATGGTCAAAGATGATGAACCTTAGAACTATGATGAAGCTAAAGGCAAGAAGCAATGGGAAGAAGCAATGGAAGAAGAGTTCAGCGCACTGGAAGAGAACAAGACATGGGAACTTGTTCCTAAACCAAATGGTATGAAAGTAATTGGAAATAAATGGGTTTTCAAAGTTAAGAAACTTGCAGATGGAAGGATAGGCAGATACAAAGCTAGACTAGTTGTCAAGGGCTATGCTCAGACGCATGGCATAGATTATGATGAGACGTTTAGTCCGGTGGCAAAAATGTCAACCATAAGGACAGTGATTGCTATATCAGCATCAAAAGGATGGAAGCTAAGTCACCTAGATATAAAGAATGCATTTTTGAATGGATATATATCAGATGAAGTCTACATGGAATAACCTGAAGGATTTGTAAGTTCCAGATACCCAAATTTTGTTTGCAGATTAAGAAAAGCACTTTATGGATTGACACAAGCTCCAAGAGCTTGGAATTACAGACTTGTGAAATATCTAAATGAACTTGGATACCAAAGTTCGAAGGCAGATGCAAGTCTACTCATCAAGAGAACAAAAGACGATATGATCTACATTTGTATTTATGTAGACGACATTATAATCACAGGTACCTCAGATGAAGGAATTAAGGAGGTAAAGAGATTACTTGAAAAGGAGTTTAAGATCAGTGATCTAGGAAAGTTATCATACTTTCTTGGAATGGAAATCACATACACAGATCATGGTGTATATGTTTCACAAGAAAGGTATCTCCTAAACTTACTCAAGAAGTTTAATATGGAGAATTGCAGAGAAGCTTCAACACCGCTTGAAGTAAATCATAAACTCAGTAAATATGGTGGTGCAGAGTTTAAAGATATGAGGAAGTATCATTCGTTAGTGGGAAGTCTAATTTATGCTACACTAACAAGACCGGATCTTAGTTATGCAGTGGGAGTTCTCTCACAGTTCATGCATTGTCCGAAGGATCAACATTGGGTTGCAGGACAAAGAGTTCTTAGATATATCAAAAGAACTATAAAGGAAGAATTATATTATCCTTTTACGTCAGATATAAAGTTGAGAGCATTCAGTGACGCAGACTAGGCAGGAAGTCAAGATGACAGAAGATCAACACATGGGTATATGATATACCTAGAAGATAAGCTAGTGAGCTGGTGTTCGAAGAAACAACACACAGTGGCTTTATCCTCAACAGAATCCGAATATAAAGGACTTGTAGAAGCAGCCAAAGAAGCGATATGGATGCAGACCTTGTTCAAAAGCATGGGAATTGATCAAGGTATACCTATCATACATGGAGATAATATGAGCTCATTGTATCTTGCAGCAAATCCAGTATTTCATGCAAGAACAAAGCACATAGAGATTCAGTATCATTTCCCGAGGGAAAAGGTAATGGAGAAGGAGATAGAAATAGTATACACTCCAACAAAGGATCAGATTGGAGATATTTTGACAAAGATCTTGGATGGAACAAAGACAAGCAGATTCAAAGAAATGGCAGGTATAAAAGAAAGAGAACTATATGAAAGACAGGAAGAGTCAAATTAGTGATTGAGGGGGAGCTGTTGAAGAATCACTCACGAATTTGACATACAGACAGACATAAAGATAAAGAGAAGCAGAATCAAAGTATTCAAAAAATCAAAGCCTTAGTGAAGAGACAAATTCACGTCTGAAATGTACATCGTAGAAACTTCTAGAATTAGAGTTTGTTAGAGTTTGTTACACCGGATCAAAACTTTATATGAAGAGGAGAGAGAAACACCGTGAGAAGCGCGCGTAGTGCAAATAGAGCGCATATAGAAATCAAGAATATTTTTAGAAGACGCCAGAGATTGCGTATGTAAAGATGAATAACAGAAACCTGAAATGTCAGGTATTCATCTGAGAGAGATGGTAAGAAGAACCTACTCAGTATAGGAGAGTTTCTATAGCTTGAGCAAGAAGAGGCCAAGTTAGTTTTGTACACATCTTCTCTAATAGAAAACACATGTTCATGTGGAAGTTTGCGCGCATTCTTCGTATGTGAAGAAAACCGAGTATTTTCAAGTTACGGTATAAAGTTAGTTAACAGTTACAGTTCTCTCAATAAACATATTTTTCGGTCAGTTAGAGTTCTTTTCAGTAAACGTGTTTTCCGGTAAAACCTAGAAGTAGATCTCGTAGAATAATGTAAAGTTGTGTATGAGAGATAGCTTATCTTGTAGCTAGACATCTCTACTACCAGTTCATCAAAGATTTCGGTGAAATGGATATGTACACACAGTACAAAGTCTGACCGGAAAGAGGCATTCTGAACCGGTGAAGTTTTTCCTTAAACTTTAGAAAGAGTTCATTCAGTGAAGGAAGTTCATGCATCACTTCCTTATATACTTGAAGTAATTACAAACAGAATAGCAGTTGATTCCGGTAAGATTCTGGTGTAATTACGGTGACAGTCCGGTGAAGTTCCAGTGAAATTTTCAGTAAATTCAAAACATAGTCTTATATGTTTTGAGTGTCAGTAACTTTGCTAAGCTACTTCTGATTATGGAGGTGTTCTAATATCACTCTAGCTTAGCCAACTCCAAATTGGCGCGGCGCATTCCGCAGGCTTGACAAGGTTTGAGTCTTTGCCGCGTCATCAACAATTTCTCCACTTTCACTTTTACCACTTACACTTTTACTATCACTTTTGAATGCAAGCTAAGATCCTCATTTTGTGCTGCCTGTGATATTTGAATGACCTTGAGAAGCACATCCTTCACCTAATTTTTGTAGTAGCTTTTGATCCTTACATATTAAGTGGGCGGTGTGGGAGGTGAGTTGTGGGGAGTTGAGGGAGATTATGGGGGGTGTGGGAGGTTGTGGGTGGGACTAGGGGGTGCGTTGTGGGGATTTTTGGGGTGTGGTCAAAATTGATTCAAGATTTCAAAATTATTATTGCAGCATTGGAAAGTACTCGTCGAGAGCTTTCCAACGATATAGAAGACTTGTCCATCAAACTTTGCATGAGAACTTTGTGGGAGGTCGTGGGAAATTGTGGGATTTGTGGGGTTTGTGGGGAGTTGTGGAGGGGTGTGGGGTTTGTGGGGTTTGTGGTGTTTGTGGGGTTTGTGGGGTTTGTGGGGGGTTGTGGAGGGGTGTGGGGTTTGTGGGGGTCATGGAGGGGTGTGGGGTTTGTGGGGGGTCGTGGAGGGGTGTGGGGTTTGTGGGGTTTGTGATGTTTGTGGGGGGGTTGTGGGGTTTGTGGGGTTTGTGGTGTTTGTGGGGTTTGTGGGGGGTTGTGAGGGGTGTGGGTTTTGTGGGGTTTGTGGGGTTTGTGGGGGGTTGTGGAGGGGTGTGGGGTTTGTGAGGGGTCGTGGAGGGGTGTGGGGTTTGTGGGGTTTGTGGGGTTTGTGGGGGGCTATGGAGGGGTGTGGGGTTTGTGGGGGGTCGTGGAGGGGTGTGGGGTTTGTGGGCTTTGTGGGGGGTTGTGGAGGGGTGTAGGGTTTGTGGGATTTGTGGTGTTTGTAGGGTTTGTAGGGGGTCATGGAGGGGTGTGGGGTTTGTGGGGTTTGTGGTGTTTGTGGGGTTTGTGGGGTGTTGTGGAGGGGTGTGGGGTTTGTGGGATTTGTGGGGGGTCGTGGAGGTTTCTGGGGTTTGTGGGGGGTTGTGGAGGGGTGTGGGGTCTATGGGGTTTGTGGGGGGTCGTGGACGGGTGTGGGGTTGTGGGGTTTGTGGGGGGTTGTGGAGGGGTGTGGGGTTTGTGGGGTTTTGTGGAGGGGTGTGGGGTTTGCGGGGTTTGTGGGGGGTTGTGGAGGGGTGTGAGGTTTGTGGGGTTTGTGGGGTTGGAGGGGGTCGTGGTGATGGTGGGGGCCGCGGGGTGGTAGGGGAATAGAGGAGGGGACGGTGGGGTTGGAGGGGGTCGTGGTGATGGTGGGGGCCACGGGGGTGGTGGGGGAAAAGAGGAGGGGACGGTGGGGTTGGAGTGGGTCGTGGTGATGGTGGGGGCCGCGGGGGTGGTGGGGGAAAAGAGGAGGGGACGGTGGGGTTGGAGGGGGTCGTGGTGATGGTGGAGGCCACGGGGGTGGTGGGCGAAAAGAGGAGGGGAGGGTGGGGTTGGAGGGGATCGTGGTGATGGTGGGGGCCGTGGGGGTGGTGAAGGAAAAGAGGAGGGGACGGTGGTGTTGGAGAGGGTCATGGTGATGGTGGGGGCCACGGGGGTGGTGAGGGAAAAGAGGAGGGGATGGTGGGGTTGGAGGGGGTCGTGGTTATGGTGGTGGCGGCAAGGGTGGTGGTGGAAAATAGGAGGGGACGGTGGGGTTGGAGGGGGTTGCGGGGGGGGGGGGGGAGAGAGAGAGAGAGAGAGAGAGAGAGAGAGAGAGAGAGAGAGAGAGAGAGAGAGAGAGAGAGAGAGAGAGAGAGAGAGAGAGAGAGAGAGAGAGAGAGAAAGAGAGAGAGAGGGGGGGAAATGCCACAATACAGACCCCCACATCAAGTCTTTGCACTATCCCGGTGCAATTCCCGAAGCTGAAAACAAGATAGTGAAGGAAGTTCTTCCTCCTTGACTTAATTTAAGTAATTCTTCACCCTAGAGATATGGACCAGTTTTTTCTTTTTTTGACTTTTTTTTCAATTTTTTTAAATTATATATAATAAACTACAATTACTGAATGAAATACGGTAGGGTTAGGGTGAATGAAATGCTTCCAATTTACCTTAATTCAGGTACTTCTTCAGCCTAGAGATATTGACCAGGGGTATTCTCTTACCCTGGAAATCCTCCAGATGTACTGCTCCATGAGGTAATACCTTTACCACCGTATAAGGTCCTATCCATTTGGGTGCCAGTTTGTTTGAAATTGCGAGGACATGATGCACTAGAACCATGGATCCTTCCTGTACTTCAATGGAACTCAGATACCTGTCATGCAGTCTCTTGCGCTCTTCTTGTGTTACCTAAAGTTTTTGCATTGCTCCTTCTCTGTATTCTTCTAATGCCACCAATCTCTCAATGGGAGGTTCAATTCCAATGGTTTTGGCTCCCATTTCCTTTTTGATAATGAATTCAAATGGGGCCAATGCCTCTTTTCCATATACTAAGCGAAATGGACTCTCACGAGTGGTTCCCCTTCTTGTAGTTCTGAAAGCCCAAATTGCACCAATGAATGCTTGTCGCCAAAAGCTTTGATGATCAAAAGATCATTTGCGCAGCAACCCGATCAAAATCTTATTGGAGCTCTCTGCTTGGCCATTTGCCCTTGGATAGTAGGCACAAGATTTTTTATGGAAGACCTTGTACCTGTCAAATATAAATTGGGGCATCTGGTTTACAAAATGTGTTCCCCTATCACTAGTGATTTCCAGTGGGCAACCAAATCTTGAGAACATACGTTTATACAAGAACTTAGCTATTGTTAAGGCCGTGCAGTCTAGAGTAGCTTTAGCCTCTATCCATTAAGTTGCATAACATGTGGCCATCAAAATATACTTCTTACCCCCAGGTTGACCAGTTGGACTATTTGGCCCTATGAAATCAAGACCCCATTGTTCAAATGGGAGCCATCCTGTAGATATGACTAATGGCTAGAAGTTCAATCTCGTTGGCATAGGAGCACATCTCTGGCAAATGTGGCATTCTTTAGCAAACTTGATCGCATCCTTGTAAATATGAGGCCACCATAGTCCCTTGTGGATGATTCTGTGAGCCAAGTCTTCCCCCTTTAGATGCCCTTCACTGTGTGCTGCCTCAAGCAAAGGGGTTACCTCCTTTGAATAAACACACTTTCTCAAGATACCATCCTGACCATATCTATATAAATTTCCACTTATAAGTGAGTACGCTTTGGTTTTAAGGAGTAATCTTCTCTTTTCTATGGGTTTCAAATGCTCTGGGAGTTTTCCAGTAGTAAGAAAATTGAGAATTCCATCATACCAATCAGTCTGAATTGCTACTAGGAAGAGATTACTATCCACGAGTTCATCATTAATACCTGTTGCCTTCTTGCTCATTGCAGTCCTGAACACTTGATCTGCCATGTAGTGCTCCCTTTCTGGCTTAATGTGAATATCAAAGTTGAATTCTTGAAAGAGGAGTAACCATCTCCAAATCCTTCCAGCTACTCTAGGCTTGTTTATCAAGTACTTCAAGGGCTGATGGTTAGATATGACTATAAAATGTACACCGAGAAGGTAATGCCAAAACTTTTGAAGAGCAAATACAATAGCCAAGCCTTCCCTTTCGGTCGTACTGTAGTTCCTTTCTGCCTGGGTGAGTAGTCTGTTGGCATAGGAGATAGGTCTATCAACCTTGTGTGATGATGGTTAAGCTAGAACTGTACCAACAGCATGAAGGTTGGCATCTCTATGCACATGAAACTCCAATGACCAGTTAGGAACACTTAAAAGTGGATCAGTACATAGCCTCAATTTTAGTTCACAAAATGCTTTCTCAGCTTCAGCGCTCCATGAGAAAGGGACCTTCTTACTGGTAAGCCTTGATAAGGGCTTAGCTATTTCTGAATACATTCGTATAAATCTTCTATGGTATCCTACATGACCCAAAAAACTTTGCACTTCTTTTGGGCTTTGTGGAACAGGCATGGAAAGGATAGCAGTAACCTTTGCAGGGTCAACCGTTATCCCTTCAGCAGATAATATGTGACCAAGAAGAATGCCCTTGGTGACCAAAAAATGACATTTAGAAGGATTTAACTTCAAACCTGTTTTAAGACATTGCTCAAAGATTTCCTTTAGATTTTCCAAATGATCATGGAAGTCTTGAACTGCTGCTCTTCTATCTGTGCCTGAAAACACTTAAAAGTCATCCATGAAAATGCATAGAAAGGTTGTCAACCATTTGCCCAATATTAGATACAATGTTCTATTAAATGAAGCTGGTTCATTCTTCAAACCAAAAGCCATGCAAGTATAAACATAAGTGCCCCATGGAGTAACAAAGGTTTTTTTGTCCCTATCATCAGGATGGATCACTATCTGATTGTAGCCACTAAAACCATCCAAGAAGCTATACAAAGTGTGACCAGCTACTTCCTCAAGTACTTGCTCTGAAAAGGGCTGAGGAAATCCACCTTGAATTGTCACTTTATTTAAGGCACGAAAATCAACGCAAACTCTTATTTTTCCACTATTTTTCTTGGGTACAATAACCATAGAAGAAAGCCACCTATAATGTTCTAGTGGAACAATTATACGTGCTTCTTCTAGTTTTGTAACTTCCAACTTTACCGCCTCTGCATATTTTGGATTGAGTCGATGCAACCTACTTCTTGCAGGCGCGGCTCGATCAACTAAGGGTATTCGATGTAATCAAAGCTCCTCTGGTATTCCTGTTAGATCTTTGTAGGACCATGCAAAGACATTTTTGTAAGCAAAAAGTAAAGAAGTTACCTTCTGCAGTAAAGGGGGATAATGCCATAGCCAAGAGGCCAAGTGGACTACTTGAGGATTCTCTTCATCCCCTAAATTTATTTCTTGAACCAATGTTTCAGGATTGGTCTTACTTGAGAAATCATCTCCATTGTATGCAGGAGTGGAATTTAGCTTATATTCTGCAATATGTTCCCTGGTCCATCCTTGAGGTATATCCGAAAAGGGAAGATCCTCTCTACATTCAGGCTCATAACTTTCCTTTTCTGGAACTTCTGTAGTTGTTGCCCCTACGATGTTTGTATTCTCCTGCAAACTTTCATTCTTCAACTCCTTGGGAACTTCATGGCCTTTTCCTGCAACTCCTTCATCCGTAACTTCTTCGTTTATTTCACTGATTTCCACCGTGCAACGCTCTGCACTTTCCATTATCCAATTCAATAATGTATCTTCTTCTTGGGGTAGAGAGGGCATTACCTGAGTGTCCATGGTATACCCAGTAGTTTTCCATGAGTCGAATCCTTCTTCCAAATGTAGTTGCAGTTGGCTATTGGTGCTTGTTGAAATCCATAGTTTGTTTTTCCCCCAATCTTGCAAAGCTTTTGCTTGCCTCAGCCAAGGTCTCCCCAGGAGTAGAGGGTAAGAAGTCTGCTGTGGAAGTGCAATAACAACAAAATGTAGAACAAAGTGGCAACCCTGTACTATCATCAGTACCTTTTCAATAATGCCAAGAGGCGCAACCCGATGTTGATCTGCCAGTGTAACTGTGAATGGTGCCATCTTGGTGGGGTTCAAATTCAGTTTCTTCATTGTGAAATATGGCATCAAATTGATACCATAACCTCCATCTATGATCACACTTGTGGGAGCTTCATCCTTTATACAAACAGATAATCTTGAGCTTTGATAGTCTGCCAGGGGTGCAAGGGGAAAATCAACCATGAAACCATCTATACTGGGTGATTGGATCAAGTGAGCAGAGTGTATAATCTTCAATAATTCACTTCTTATTTTTGAATCCATCCTTATACGTTTGTACAAACTAACCTTGTGATGAATACCTTTCAAGATGTGTTCAATGTTTACCTCATGAGTGTCTTCTTGTAGACTTGTTGGTTGGTCCCTTAGAGAAGTAGCCATCCTTTCATAAGCTCCTTCAATTTCTGCTTGGCCCTTCCACCCAGACTTCTTTTCCTCCTCTTTATCCTGGAATCCTTGTTGTTCCTCTCTACGGATTGCTGCTACTTGTCTAGCTCTAGTCATCATGGGCATTGCAGAGAATGAAACAACATAAGACTGAGTGGTCATACCTTCTTCTTGTGGAGAGACTTCAATCATGTGGATTGGAGCAAGACCGCTTCTTGGGCAGTCTTTGGTATAGTGATCCTTGGCCTTTGGACAATGTTGACAAGGAGGTGAATCTTGTGGAAGGGAACACCTATTTTGCATATGGCCATACTCACCACAGCGATAGCACATAAATGTTCTATTATATCTAGGCTTTGTGGTATGATATTCCTCTCTATTAGGTGCATTTGAAATACTAGCATAATATGAATCCAAAGCTTGAGGGTGACCTCGTTGCTATGTATCCTTGAGGTAGTAACAGTCTCTAGCTTCATGACCATCCTTTCCACAAAATTGACAGCTAACCTTATTTGGGCAATTAGCATTGGAATGTCCATTGTTGTTACATATTGTAAACCAAATCCGCCTTCTTATATCCTGAGTGGTCTGCAAATCTTCTAACTCATGGCGAAGTTGGGCTACTTCATCATCAGTGGGACGCAATGGTGGCAAGACCTTCTCTTCTTGTTGATTTTGTTGCATTCTCAATGCCTCCAGTTCCTTCCTCAGTTTCCCAATAGGGTCTAGTTCTGCAGCATAATTCCATTGTGTATCCCCTTCGAAATGTTGCCTAGCTTCTTCAATGTGTGATGCTGCTGCAACAAAATCATTGAGGGTTGCATCCAATCTAAGAGTCTCATGTAGCTTCTACTGAGATGACTTGGGCAGAGCTTTTTCTATCCATTTTTTAACCAAGAAGTCACCTAGAGCATGTGGCAGATGTGCAACAAGTGCTTTTGTTCTAGTGTGAAGCTCATGAAAGGATTCACCTGATCTTAGCTTTAGGTTCTCTACCTGATCTAAAGCTCTTTCTGAGGAATCACTTGGTCGAAATGTCTGTGAGAATGCCATCATCAGAGCCTCCCATGTAGCAAAATGGCCATCTGCATATTGTTTGTACCATTTGTCAGTAAGGCCTTCCAATGTGGATGGGAAGAGAACCAACATTGCATCCTCTCTATTCTATAGACCTCGTCCACGGCATAAGGAGATGAATCTCCTCACATGATCATCAGCATCCTCATAAGCTTGTCCCTTGAAGGTAGGAAACTTGATATTGAGTCTGGAGAGTAAATGAGAGACATCCTCCATTTGCACTAGTGTTTCTTTTGACGTATCTGAGGAGAAGTCTAATGTTCTCCTATGCTTCTCCTTTGACAGTGGTGTCGCACCCAAATCAATAGATAAATTCAAGGAGGGGAGAGGGGAGGTAGGTTCACTAGTCGAAGATATAGCTGACTTGTTAAGGCTTCTTCGTACACGAAGAGGCTCCTTATCTGCTCACGTATGGGTCATGTACCTACTTGCATATGCAATAGGGCAAAAATACTGAAAAAGCGGAATATTTACTATCCTCAGGGCCTCTCACAGAAATGCAAGTGTCCCACCGGGCGTGCCAAACTGTAGAGAAGGTACTGGGGTATCTACTTTTAACAAGAGCATGCAGCAAGCACTCCAGTACTTCACCTACTCAAGGGAGGTTCACCTTAGGTAAATATACCCTTTAACACTTCTGTGAGCAGGTAGATATCAATGATTTCACAGAGATGTGAATACTCAAGAAAATATTAATGAAAACTAACAATGAAGGAAGACCAATCACTCCTTAGTTCGAACGAATGATTACAATATAGGCAAGAGAAATGCTCTAAGTTGATGCTCTGGGGTAGCATGCCACTCCAGAACTAAACACATTCATTACAAGAGATTCGTCCAATCCATACAATGATCACAACTAGATGCAGGTTAGCCCTGATCAATACAAAGTCTAGCGAATTGCTCTAAGGAAAAGAGCATAAAAATACCACTCACTCACATTGAAAGACAAGGCCAGACCACTTTCTTCACACTATAGTGCTATTAGCCCTCCACTTGGAAGCCCACGCTCTGTATCCACACCACAGAGTGACTTCCTACAGTAGGCTTGTAACCACAGAGTGCAAAGAGAGGACCCCTATATGTAGGTAAGTATATGTGTGTATGTCCCAAATAAACACAAACCCATTGCTTTTATAGGCTCCAATAGGCCAGGAGGGCCTTGCGGATTCCTCATGTCCACTAATCATGCGCCAATTGATTGCCCAAAATTGGAGGGGTAGATCAAATATGCCACTAATCTTGAATTGGATGCTCAAAAATAGGCAGTCATCATGAATGGTTGGTGGCAACAGTCATTTCTCCACTTTCACTTTTACCACTTACACTTTTACTGTCACTTTTGAATGCAAGCTCAGATCCTCATTTTGTGCCGCCCGTGATATTTGAATGACCCTCAGAAGCACATCCTTCACCTAATTTTTGTAGTAGCTTTTGATCCTTACATATTAAGTGGGCGATGTGGGAGGTGAGTTGTGGGGAGTTGAGGGAGATTATGGGGGGTGTGGGAGGTTGTGGGTGGGAATAGGGGGTGAGTTGTGGGGAGTTGTGGGGGTTTTTGAGTGTGGTCAAAATTGATCCAAGATTTCAAAATTATTATTGCACCATTGGAAAGTACTCATGGAGAGCTTTCCAACAATATATAACACTTTAGGGTTTGGTTGATAAACGATCCTCCAAATGTCAATCAAAAACTGCATGAGAACTTTGTGGGAGGTCGTGGGAAATTGTGGGGTTTGTGGGGTTTGTATGGTTTGTGGGGAGTTGTCGAGGGGTGTGGGGTTTGTGGGGTTTGTGGTGTTTGTGGGGTTTGTGGGGTTTGTGGGGGGTTGTGGAGCGGTGTGGGGTTTGTGGGGGTCGTGGAGGGGTGTGGGGTTTGTGGGGGGTCATGGAGGGGTGTGGGGTTTGTGGGGTTTGTGGTTTTTGTGGGGTTTGTGGGGTTTGTGGGGGGTTGTGGAGGGGTGTGGGGTTTTTGGGGTTTGTGGTCTTTGTGGGGTTTATGGGGTTTGTGGGGGGTTGTGGAGGGGTGTGGGGTTTGTGGGGCTTGTGGGGGGTTGTGGAGGGGTGTGGGGTCTCAAGGGTTTGTGGGGTTTGTGGGGGGTCGTGGAGGGGTGTGGGATTTGTGGGGTTTGTGGTGTTTGTGGAGTTTGTGGGGGGTTGTGGAGGGGTTTGGGGTTTGTGGGGTTTGTTGGGTTTGTGGGGTTTGTGGGGTTTGTGGGGTTTGGGGTTTGTGGGGTTTGTGGTGTTTGTGGGGTTTGTGGGGGGTTGTGGAGGGGTGTGGGGTTTGTGGGATTTGTGGTGTTTGTGGGGTTTGTGGGGGGTCGTTGAGGGGTGTGGGGTTTGTGGTGTTTGTGGGTTTGTGGGGGGTTGTGGTGGGGTGTGGGGTTTGTGGGGGATCGTGGAGGTTTGTGGGGTTTGTGGGGGTTGTGGAGGGGTGTGGGATCTATGGGGTTTGTGGGGTTTGTGGGGTGTCATGGAGGGGTGTGGGGTTTGTGGTATTTGTGGGGTTTGTGCGGGGTTGTGGAGGGGTGTGGGGTTTGTGCGGTTTGTGGGGGGTTGTGGAGTGGTCTGGGCTTTGTGGGGTTAGAGGGGGTCATGCTGATGGTGGGGGCCGTGGGGTGGTGGGGGAAAAGAGGAGGGGACGGTGGGGTTGGAGGGGGTCGTGGTGATGGTGGGGGCCGCGGGGGTGGTGGGGGAAAAGAGGAGGGGATGGTGGGGTTGGAGGGGGTCGTGGTGATGGTGGGAGCCGCGAGGGTGGTGGGGGAAAAGAGGAGGGGACGGTGGGGTTGGAGGGGGTCGTGGTGATGGTGGGGGCCGCGGGGGTGGTGGGGGAAAAGAGAAGGGGATGGTGGGGGAAAAGAGAAGGGGATGGTGGGGTTGGAGGGGGTCATGGTGATGGTGGGGGCCGCGGGGGTGGTGGGGGAAAAGAGGAGGGGTCGGTGGGCTTGGAGGGGGTTGTGGTGATGGTGGGGGCTGCGGGGTTGGTGGAGGAACAGAGGAGGGGACGGTGGTGTTGGAGGGGGTCATGGTGATGGTGGAGGCCGCGGGGGTGGTGGGGGAAAAGAGGAGGGGACGGTGGGGTTGGAGGGGGTCATGGTGATGGTGGGGGCGGCGGGGGTGGTGGGGGAAAGAGGAGGGGACGGTAGGGTTGGAGGGGGTTGCGGGAGAGAGAGAGAGAGAGAGAGAGAGAGAGAGAGAGAGAGAGAGAGAGAGAGAGAGAGAGAGAGAGAGAGAGAGAGAGAGAGAGAGAGAGAGAGAGAGAGAGAGAGAGAGAGAGAGGGAAATGCCACGATACATTGAGATGGGCTTAACCTATCTCTGTAGGTATGCAATGCATAAATAGTTTGATCATGAGATAGAGGTGATGGAAAAAGAGATGTGAATGAGCAACATTGAAATTACAATAACGTATGCCAGAGAATAAGGCTACAACCCAATCATCATCAGAGAACAACTGGATGAACCTTATTATAAGCTTTTGGGGCTTCTAATAAGGATTAACCAATGACTTGTCCCTTGCCACGTGACGAAGTTTCTTTGTAATTGCAAGGAACATTCGTATATTTGAAATTACATTCTCATTGCAATGTTCCTTAAACCTTCTTTTACAAATTTTATCATAGTCAGCAATTGTAAGGCACTCAGTTGCACTCAATAACCTATGGCCCAAGGTGTGATTTATGTTTGTCTTTAGCTTGCAAACATAAATGGAAGTAAAAGGGAACATGAAAGTTTCTACATAGAGAAAATAAAAGCAACAGTGAGAATAAAGGTCAATGCAAATACCAAGTAACACATTCTATAGCATGACACCTTGATTTCAATGTTGTTCAGATAAAGAAGGATTGGTCCTTGCTATGGAAAATGAAAATCCTCCAAAGCGGTGACAAGCTCTCTTGAATAAAATTTGTTACCATCTTTTGTATCCGTAGGTGCTTGAATCGATCATCATCCTTAATGGAGCCACTCATGCTAAACCCGTATGGAATATCTGATATAAGAAGTGAGTAATGTTTCCTAGGAACTACTGTACACATGTTATTTCCATCATCACAAAATACACGTAATACAGTGTCCTTAGAGGGACTATGGGGTTTGAAAAACATTTCAGTCCAAAGGAGACATCCTTGAACTCTATGTCCTTGACATTTATTTTAGACTTCTTGTTCCTTTCCCTTTGGATATGCGCATGGTAGGTAGTAGGACAGTCCTCAATGGCCTCGACACTCTTCTTATTTCAAGGTTTCCACAAATAAAGGAGGAGTGTTAGTTGTAAAACGAATACAAAGTGCAACATAGATTAATGATGTCGATGCTTGGCATCAAATAAATGTACAAAGTCTTTAATAGGTAACGGAAACTCGAACAAAAAATCCCTACGATCTTTTAAGGCGATGCTAGGCATTGACTGTTTACAAAAATTGATGTCTCACATCCATTTCACATTGAAACTCGATGCATAGCATTGGAATTGCAACTTGATGCCTAGCATCAAAATTATACTCAAATTTGATGCCTATGATTGGTATTAAATTGAAACTAAACCTAGCATAGAACTTTATCATGCCTCTTCCTATAGCTTGATGCCTCACATCAAATAGCACCAATTACTAAAAAAAAACAATCTAACTGAATTTTGATAGGAAGGAGAACTCACCTAGTCATGCAAAAATAAAAAATATTTTGATAATGCTTTGTATGAGGAGGTGGTTGGGTACTATGCTTGGAATTTACTCCATGTGAAGCACCCAAGCCTCCTCCTCATCACCTCCTAAAACTTCATATACACCTTGTGATGACATTGTGAAGTTGAAGCTACATTATCAATTACTGAAAAAGCAATGGAAACCATTTTTTATTAATATCCTACCTACTTATTTAGCTCTATCTCCTCAAGTCTCAGTTCTCTTAAAATGAACCTTGATAAGTCAAAAATATCAAAGTATCATTGTGGATGCTTTGTAGAGCTCTCCAAGGTATGAGTTTCATGTCCGCAACAACTTCTTCAATGGATAGATTTGGTGCATTTCCTTTTTCGTTTACATCCACCTAAGGATCTAACCTTGCCTTCTTTTGTTTCTATATTTTCACGTCCTTCTTATCCCACATGGTGAATGTTTCTTTCTTGAGCTCCCAAATATCCCTTGTCTTGAAGGCAAGTTGGAACCATGGGTCAAATTTACGAAGTGCATCAGTATTCACATTATCATCTACTACAATCCCAACCTCTATCAGGCACTCCTTCCTCAAATTGGGATGGATCCTATCACCATATTCTCTTAGTGCATCAACATACTCATGGTGGATAGAATTAATATGCTCAATAGATGACATTTTTTGTTTTTATTCATTGTCATTGTTGTGTTCCCAAGCTAGGAGCTTTGCCTCATCTATAGTTAAACCAACATGGATCTTACACTTTGCATACCAAAATAAGTATGTAGCTGGATGATCTTTAATAAGCTCTCTTCGAAGCTCTATAGAATGTAATCCTCCAATGACACAATATGTGTAATCCTCATACACGTCATTGAACTCCTCAATCGAAGTGCAGTTGTTTGGATCGACCATTAACAAAAATGGTACAACAATTGCATTTGGATTGATCTTCATTTTTTTTTTGAGATTTTGCACATGGAGATTATAGGGCTTCCTTATCTCAAGAGGCTCCTTCCTCACAAGCTTCCTCTTTACAATATGGTTTCTAAATATATTTTATTGGGTAAGCAAAATGCCAAATGCAAGCTCCACAATAGGGGCAATGATGTCATATTAGGAGTATGAGCTTTATGTTGAATCTACACTAGTGTGCTTGTTCATCTTGTTCTCGAGATACTTTTGTATGGAATTACCCTTTGACTTTATAAGCATCCACTTTAGTTGTAGGGTTAGCATGATGTTTCTATGTATCCATGGCAACACATCAACAATAATATTCTCAAACTACCTAAAAATTTGTGCAAGCCTCTCTCGCACACAACAATCTAGAAAAAGCAATTCCATCTTGCAAGTAGCAGTCCTTAAACCTTATGTTATACTTTATGGAATATCTGGAATGAAGGTTTAATGCCTTGAGGATTTTAATGTGTTTTTTTTTTTATTTAGGAGATGAAGATCCATGAGAGTGTGAATGGGTGTGAACACGCATGGATTTATTCAAATACTTTTGGATATATTTAGAAGAGTATGTTTAGAGAATAAAATATTTTTAGAAGATAGTTATTTTTAGCTATTTTTGTTAATAAAGCAAAAGCACACTATTTTTAGCATGGCCCTCATGCATCTTCTATTCAAGACATAATAAGAAATATCTATAAATACACATGCTCTCATAGAGTTGTCCATGAGAGCATGTGGGCGGAGATTGTACCCTATCTTGTGTTGTCTCTTTTCATATCTTGTCTCTTTCTACTTTCTGCGTGCATACATCTAGGGGATTTGATTGTCAACACTGGTATCAGAGCTTGGTATCAAATCAACCACTGATTTGATTCTGAGCAAACGCTGGCATTACAACATTTTAAGTTTTTCATGAAGCTCCATGGGAAATCCCAATTCTGAAGGTGCTCACAGACTCCCTCTCGAAAGCGTTCAACACTCAGAAGAGAGCGCTTTCATTTTCTTCATGAAGAGAGCCTTGGTGAGTTTTCTGTGGCATGCCTAAGGCTGCTGCCCATTTGTTTAAAGTCCCCACAGCTTTCCAACCCTCGAGCTGCTTAGTGAGAGCGCTCTTTTATTTGCTCCAAAGCATCAGACGCATATATAGCGTCTGGCTATTGAAAAGAACATGTTATGATTGCTGTCTCTTCGCACGCGTTCCACCATCTAAGGGGAAAATACATAGATTGAAGGCATTGGGGTTAGAACGAAGATCTCTAACGGCTTGAGCGATGACGGATCTATTTTGTTTAAACTGTTTGAACGTTCATGATTGATGGAGAAGCTATGATATCTCTTTCAATCTTTTTACATTGATAGTGATGGGTGAATCTCTCTCCAAGAAATCCATGTTGTTCTGACCTATCTGAGTGTCCACATTTCAAAGGAACAATCAGACAGTTTCCTTAGGGCACTCAACACAGATAACAATGTCCATATCGATTTTAAACAGTTCAAGAGCTTTATGAAAGCAACGAAAATTGAGTGCTTTATTGAGAAGGAATTTGTTAATTTGGTTTACCTCCTTCCAGTTCTTTAGCCATAAGTTGAGCATATTTTTTCTAAATCCAGAGATTTTTCTTGCTATGGATAGGCCTTTCAGATTTCTTTTAATAGAGTGGCTACAACATATTGTTTGGGCTTCAATTCCAACATCAAATTAACTTGGAGTTTACCCATTCTTCTTCAACAACCCATTTTCGAGCAACGTCTTGAAGCACAACTAATCGGGAGGAACTTGAAAGGATATTCCGAGGAAGTGTGGAACATCTTCAACATCTGCACACACCTTCAAATTGCTTTTGGAACCCTCAGATAAGTTTCTTGTCGATTTATATGCATGGATGTCTCTTTTTGCATCGTATTGCATATACGACATCTAAGTTTTACATAGTACCTAGAGTATATGCATAGTTTAGACATAGATTTGTCTTGTATGGTGCATATATTCTTCTTGCAGGGATAGGTAAGCATTGTTTTGCAGGTTTACAAGGATATATATATATATATATATATATATATATATATATATATATATATATATATATGTGTGTGTGTGTGTGTGTGTGCGTGTGTGTGAGGGTGCGTAATCCCCTCTTAGTCTCTTTGTGGATAGATTGTGCATATCGGCACCAATATCATGGAAATTCTTTGTTGGAATTTTTTCGATTTTCAAAATTGCACTGTTATGCTGCCGAAATTCTTAGTAAGTTTGCATGCACATGCATTCTCTTCACAATACCTAAGATACTACGTAGCATTCATTTTGTTATATGCCCTTCTATCCATTTTAATTGAATCGATTATTTTCAAAATTCTTTGTTCCTCAAACTATGATGTCATGTTGTCTGATTTTAATTGATAAAATAGGAACGTAAGAATGTTGTTCGTGAAGAATCCTTTCTACCTCCTCTACTCATGAAATATGTGTTTAGTGTGCTTGATATGCACATATGCAAAAGTATAAAAACAAGTCAAACACTGTGCAAATATGTACGTGAAAAGATTCCATTCATATGCTTATAATGAATATAAATAGAAGCTTAAAGTATATATACCTTGCTTCGCTTGTAGCGAGGTTCAACATGTGTGCATAGGTGATCATTGATATATTTTTGGTTTCTTTAAGTGTAAATACGAAAAACTCGAAGCATATGTTGTGTGTACATTTTACCATTTCCCTTTTTTAGTATAAACATTTTAAAAAGGAGGCAAGCTGTGTTACAGTGCAAATGACTTTATAATTTTGGAGCCGTGTTACAGTGTTAATGACTTTATAATTTTGTATATATAGAATGCATTTTTTGTTCTAATCAATAGACCCATGTCACTTCAACGTTTGACATTTTGTAGGCCCACACTGTCATTCTTGGTCTAATCATAAAAGGAACATGTACCGCCTTCTTCCTATTTGCGTGTTTCTTTTCATTTGCTCTTGACGTTTACCTGCGTTTATGCTACTTGCTTGCTGCTTTTGTTTTCTTTCCTCATATTTCCAAGCTACCGCTTTGGTTGAGTGTACACCAAGCCTTTGACGACTACGACACTCAATGATGAGGAACCTACGTGAAACGGCCCGTCAGCTTTATGGTCGTCAATCCAGTCGGTCCAAGTCGTATATGAAGGAACCTTTTCATGCATGAATTCTCCCCATCACGGAGACGACTCAAGTGCGCAAGACATAACATTGTTTCTTCGTACTCATTACAACTAGACGGCAGTTTCGCGCACCTCATTACAACTAGACGGCACATGAATATTCATTCATGGTATTGACCGCACTAAAAGTACTCTTATAATCCAAACGAATATCATTCGTATAGAAGGATAACTTGTAATCAGAAA
Organism: Ceratopteris richardii; assembly: GCA_020310875.1. Taxonomy (NCBI): domain Eukaryota; kingdom Viridiplantae; phylum Streptophyta; class Polypodiopsida; order Polypodiales; family Pteridaceae; genus Ceratopteris; species Ceratopteris richardii. The sequence continues at coordinate 90,361,877 of CM035410.1, forward strand.
AATACTCCAGTTCTATCTTTCATATAGAAACTTCTACTTCTAGTAATCTGAAGCCTAATTTGAAAACAGACAAATGTCGGTAACTTTTCGGTTCTCCTTTTGGAAGAAGAGTGACATCGGTTTCATTCAATACTTTTCTTTTCAGATTGGCATTAAGTTTCATTGAACACGATGCCAGATTTTCTTCCGTCTTCTTGTTACTTTTCGATCGTTCTCTTTAAAATTCCACTTGAGGTATCATATCTTTTATCTCTTTTACAAAGAAAAGGAACACTAATTCCTCACGCATGAGTGGTGAGTTTGACTTTTCCTAACTTAACTAGGCGTTTCTTGACTAATATCTGTCATTCAATTAACGAACCGTGGATTAAATTTAATTTTCTGTTCGGAACATATAAACAGAGAAATCCAGTTCTGCGCCTTGAAACAATCCATACGATTCTTTTTTCCTTTAATTTGCAGAGAATGTTTGCATCAATTGAGCTTTCCTTCTCCCATTCTTCGCCGCTTTACTCTACGAATTCGTGCTTGATTGTATGACTCGAGAGGTTTTTCAATCATATCTACATTGATTGTCTGAACTTAGAGTATTTCCAGTCAAATATACAATGAATTTCAGAAATAAGTTTGAATATTCCATGGTCCATACTTCGCCACGTAAACTAAAATATACGGATCTAATTACAACTTCTATGGTTTGTGCAGAAGCAGTATTAGGTCTCCTTATCTTAAATTGTTTTTTCTTTTAAGTCAGGGTCATCGTATCTATCGAATCGTTGGTTGTTTTTATACATGTTTTGAACGAATTCAGCAATGCGGTCTTTGTTACGATTTTGGAAAGAATGGAGAGTTTCTATATATTTATATAGCTCTTAACCTCCACACATATATATATTTCCCTCGTGTTCTTGTTAGTTTTCAATTGTTCTCTGTAAAATTCCACCTCAAGTGTCATAGCTTTTCGGTCTTTTATAAGGAAAAGGAAGACTAGCTTTTGGCGCATGAGTGGTGAGTATGACTTTTCCTAACCTTGCTAGACGTTTCTTGATTATTTTAGCTTTATTCTTTGGTTATTCAATGCGTAACATCTGCCATTCAATTCAAGAACCGTGAATTGAATGTAATTTTCTATCCAAGAAATATTGACAGCGAATTCAAACTGTGGGCCTTGCAATTCTAAAAACGATCCATACGATTATTTTTCCTTTTACTTGAAGATAATTGGATAAAATGGTTTTTTTTTCTCCCACTTTCTGTGAGGAGATTGTTGGATACACTCCAAAGATGAGGTGCTATTGCAATAATCCTGCTCTACATGTGAAAATGTGACTTTAGATTACTTTAGTACACACCTTTATCTTCTCAAATATGCATTTAGAACCACTATGTACTTTGGAGCATCATTGCCAAATAGTTGTGCTAAAATAGATAACTTTCAAGATTGAAGAGGTTCTAAAAAATTGCGATTTTAGGATTTGAAGCTCTCATAAAAATGCTCAATTTGTCACTCTCTTATGGCAATTGACCCAAGAGCTTTTAGAGACATCTACTTGATGACCTTATCTAACTATTCCAAGTTATTTCACTAACTTAGAGTGAGTGTGTGATGAAAAATGATATTAAGACATTATGGGTGTAATCCTGACTTTTTAGGAATATGATAGTATGCAAACATAGGTTGCTTGCAGAGAACATATTGCAAGCTCTAATGACCCAAATGAAGTGAAAACTGATATCTAGCAACTAGAATGACCATGCTACCTATCCTTTGTTGAAGCAGGTCAAAAGATTGAGTACACATAGAGGACGTGATTAGTCAAACTCAATTGAAGTGATAAGATAGAAACTGACAAACACTAGATAGAGATTGACTTACAATTATGAATCAAAATGTATATGATTACAATGCCAACATCGAAGTCTTCGATGTGATCTATGTCTCACATGAGTGGATGGACTCGCATACATATCATGTAGTCTCTGCCATAATGCACTACTCGTCTCCTCATACATCACAGACTCATATATAGAATCCACAAGCTCTAATCGGATAGTGGAGCTAGCCAATGCATCCATATCCATCCATACGTGGTCAGGCATGTCACGAGGTCTCTGTGCATCTCTATGCACATACATGTGTAACCCTGCACGAACCAATGTATACCACATCCTAGCTTTCCATCTCGTAAAGTCAGTGCCATCAAATTGAGAAGACACCATGCTGGCAATCCAAGACACTAGCAATGTAACAAGAGACTAGAAAACAATACTCTATCCTCAATAGGATCGCGTCTGCATATCCATATGCATTACTCACATCACAAATATCTCAGTGGAGAAGAAACCTTGTGAACCACTTGTCACATAACCATGCATCTAGCATGCACATAAAACCATGAGCATAAGCCTGCTCACCAAGTCTCCAAAGTGACCAAATAGATGTGAAAGAATCTTGGGAAAATTTTGGCAGAGTATCCCCTGTAAACTGAGCAATCAAACAAGATAACCAATAGCAAAAGAACAAAGAGTAATCTATCACCACCTGTCACTAATCTAATAAAAAAGATAATGGCAACTACATGTGCCAAAAAACTAATGGCAATACATGCCAATAGAATGGTGATGCATCTCCCACTCAAGAATGAATCCTGCAAGATGGTCCAACCTATCAAGAAAAACATGTGAATTGAATGGAGATAAACAATGATCCAAAGCTATCCCACAAGCTTCAAGATCCACTAGAGCTCCCTTCTAGCATAGAAGCTGTCAAAATTTTGGCAGCATCTCCTTTGTAAAATGGACTCTAGAACCAAAAATAACCATGTGGGAATCACCATCCACAACATCAAATCAATGAACATTTGCTAATAGAATAACAAATCAAGGTGACAAACAAGTGTGCAATTGAGGCTCCAATTTGGATCATGTACTTGCAAAGAAAACAAAAGATACAATACCAACCAAGATCCATTATCAACCATAATGCCACTATACATCCATGATCGAACTCATGATGACATAAACCTCAAAAAGAGTATACCACAATGTCATCTTACATGTCAAACTCGTGACAAGGTCATGCTCTACTCTCATATGGAGGAGCTACCACAATGATCATACATGTACAATGCCTTCAAGCTCTAAGAATAAGAGCTTGCACATCAAAAATTCTCTCTCAAACAAGTTCCAAAGCAAATTCAACCTCCAAGTGCAATTAGGGTTCTTATAGCGAAAATGTGTTGCTCTGTATTTTGTTGTTTCAGAGGTGATAGCCTCTGAATCTGAACTTTTGATCTTCAGCAAACTTCAAGATATAACTCTTGACTACGTAAGAAGATAAAGAACACCTCAATCGGAGGTGCATAGTTCAAGATATGCACAAAACAAGCACCTGCTGTCAATTTCACTTTCACCTACAATACTACTGCTCTGTGTTTGCAGCTTCGGTGACTTAACACTACGAATTTGAATCTGAGGTTTTAAACTTCCTCTTCACATTCATTAACAAATGCTTGCATGGATTCCAAATATATGCGATTAAAGTAGAAAAAAGAATTCCTTGTACATTGTAAATTGAAAAGTAACTCCCTTCCCTAATAATACCTAATGAGTCAATTTTGAAGAAGAATCGGTAGTCCATGTATCAATGGATTCTTCATCATCTCTTTCAAGATATTCATTGACATAATACATGCATTCTTCAAGCATCCACCTGTAATAAAGTGATAGTTAGGAGATGGTTGAACCACACCCTTGACAGATAGGAGATGGTTGAACCACACACTTGATAGATAGGAGATGGTTGAACCACACCCTAAGAGAGAGTATTAGGAAGTAATCCTCAACCATGGCTTTTGGGGCAAGTGGTTAGCCCATCACATTCCTAACCAAGAGGTTGTGAGTTCAATTCATTACATTGGTATCAGAGCCAAGGAAGTAGGCTTGGGCAAGGTGGAATGATGCAATGGCCTCTAAAAAAGGTGCTTGGGCATCCTCTATGTGAAAGGGTAGGAGTTGTGGAAGGCACGCACGTCAATTTCAAGGATGGACCTAACAAAGATTGAGGTGTATCTCTCAATCCATAGGTCGGATTGAGGACTGTAATATACCGTTGGAAAGCTCAACTTTCCAATGAGCTATCTTGGAAGTGTGAAGTCCTTGGAAAACCTTGGGTGGCACTTGATTGAGGGTTCAAGATACAAAACATGGGTGAGAGCAAGGTTCAAGATTGAGGTTGAGAACAAGGGCTCAAGACACCAAGGTTGCGAACAAGAAGGTTCAAGACACCAAGGTTGAGAGAAAGGGTTCAATAGACCAAGGTTGCGAACAAGGTTCAAGAAACTGTGCGAGGTTTAGGACATCAATTCATGGGCACCTAAGGAGTTCAAAGGGCTGATCACCGAGGCAAGAGGGATACAAGAGCAAATCATTGAGAACAATGATTGACCAAGGGGGGAAGAATATAATAAAGTGATAGGTAGGAAATGGTTGAACCACACCCTTGACAGATCGGAGATGGTTGAACCACACACTTGAAGATAGGAGATGGTTGAACCACACCCTAAGAGAGAGGATTAGGAAGTAATCCTCAACCATGGCTTTTGGGGCAAGTGGTTAGCCCATCACATTCCTAACCAAGAGGTTGTGAGTTCAATTCCTTACACCACCTCTCTTCTCTGCATCCTTCTAATTTTTGTCTTTGTCCCACATAAACTTGTATTATATTGAAGAATTTCTCAGCCCAAAACATCCATCAAGTGCTTAAAAATAAAAAACTCTCTATTTAATTCACAACATAGATCAATAAATCAATTTTTATATCAGAAAATGAATTTTTAACATCAACATGCTTAGTTCTTGGAGCCAATGAAAATTGTCTCAACATCGTCTTTTGATATTTTCCTTTTTCCTCCCTATATGAAGGTGAATGGCATTTTTCACATGTGAGAGCATCTCCATATTGAACCCTACATAAAATACAATTGTACGGACGTGCATCTATACAATGATAATCTATGCAAAGGTGTTTGATAATCTAGATTTTCTTTAGCATTTGATGTACGAGAATATTTTTGCTTGATAAAAACCTTTCAAATAGTACCCTTGAAGTTCATCGAAAGAAAAATTATCATCAATATATACATATATATATATATATATATATATATATATATATATATATATATATATATATATATATATATATATATATATATATATATATATATATATATATATATATATATATATGTATATGTATGTATATATATATATATATATATATATATATATATATATATATATGTATATATATATATATATATATATATATATATATATATATATATATATATATATATATATATATATATATATATATATAGATATAGATATATATATATATATATAGAGAGAGAGAGAGAGTGAGAGAGAGAGAGAGTGAGAGAGAGAGAGAAACAAGACTAATGAACATTATACCTTACTAGTGCGGAATCACATATATTTCTCCATTGAAAATTATTTTGAATACTTAAAATAGGTAAAATTACATTAATTTGTGTCAAAAGACTTCATAGATGGGGTTTGAACAATATTCTTGAAGATATTCTTCATTTCTAGAAATATAAAATCTCTCTCTTTAATTTTGGTACTAATCCTCCATAAAATCTACCATGCCATCATCAACATCCCACACAACTGGTTGTTTTTCTTCTTTCAAATAAAAATCTTTTAATTTTTCATATTATGTAGGATCACTTTTTAGTCGCCTTTTAAAAGATGCTTTTCCTGAACTAGGTATTAGTGTTAATGCTGAAAAGTTTGGTGGAGATAATCAATATCATACATTGGTATCTACATATATGAATAAGAGTCATGAATATTCTATACATGAGTGAAAAATAAATTTTATACAAAAATTTAAATACAAGAGTAAAGATAAGAAAATTATATCATCAAGTTCAAATTTGGTTATAATAGTCTCACAAAACATTATCAATCTTAATGCTAATTGAAATGTGCTCCTGGAGATCTAGAACATCCATAACTCCCTAATAATTCATCACTAGCATCTTATGAAGTAGTAGCATTGAAACCTATGTATCTTACCATAACTATACTCATTTATTCTGATTGATGACTCTATTCATGCTCTTCAAATGTGCAATTAGTTCTTAAACTATTATATCCTCGACTATGATCTCTTAAACATGCTATGTTTTTGTGGATGTAAGATACTGCCTCCATAAAAGATATTTCATTTTTTGCATCTGTAATCCATCTAATTGGAAGTGAAGCTCCATTCATACATAATCAATAAGTATTAATTCTTTGCATGTAAGGTGAGATTTCTAGAAGACTACTAAACTAGCAAAATCAAGATGAACAAAGCATGCATGCCAAAGCTTTGCATCTGAGATAGCCTCACCAAGATTCTATCGAAAGTTTTTTAGGAAAGATCAAAGGTTTGATGGAAGAATTGATTTCTGCTCATGAAGTCTTTCAAGAGAGTTCACTTGTGTAGACTGCTCTGAATGACTTTCAAGATTCATGTTAGAGTTTTGCTTCTACTCTTTGGTTGATGTTGAAAGGCAATAAACATGTGTTAAGATTCAAGAGTAAGTCTCTTTTTTGTTGCATGAAAATCACTCTAGGGAGAACACATCCTTTATATGTGTAACAGATCAAGCTTTCTTTTCTAGTCAGAAGGGCAAAGGTAAATGGAGCTCATCTACTAGTAAGAAAGAATCTGCTAATTCCACACTGTAAAAAAATGAAGAGAAAGACAACAAAAAAAAAAGGTAGAAAATGGTTTGCAAATACTATAAGATAATTGACCATTTCATAAAAAGTTATCCAAATTCAAAAGAGGAAAAGAAAGAAGAGGTTGTAATGGTTGTTGTAGAGTCCTCTACACCCAAAAAAAAATTTGCTAATTTTGTGGAGAATGAAGAATGCGCATTCAGGATTGTTTATAGTTATGACCCATCTTCTCATTAAGAGTGTATGACTATAGTAGACTAATACTTTTGATACTTTGTTAGTGAGGTACCCAAACATATCACCTCACAACGCAGTTTCTTTAGTTCACGTGAGCCTTCCTCAAGAGGGAATATTATCACATGCACAAAAAACTCCTCTTATCCAGTCTTGAAAGTTGTTAACTCATTATGAGCAGTGCTGACGGTAGTTCTTTTACATTGCCGGATACTTTGTTTGGGTGACAAACCAAGAAAACTCTATTGTCAGTTTCAACGTTGGCAAAATCGGCTTCATTGTGAAATTTGATGATGATAGATGTAGAGTTCATAATGTGACAAATGGCAATGTTATTATTTCTTCTTGGATTTTATGTCATGGGATTTATAAGCTCATAGATTATGCAAAATCTTTGAATGATTCATTATATGTAGCTAAAGATTCTCAAACAATCTCATATGGAAATCTTTAGCATGCACGCTTTGGCCATCTAAATTTTGCTAGTTTGCTACTCTTACAGAGATTTGAAATGGTGTCCTCTCTGCCCAAACGTGAACACCTAGTAAACATGTTTGTGAAGGTTAGGGGGAAATACATGTCTGATGATTTTAATGCATTTCTAGCAAAAGAGGGGATAAAATATTAGTCTACAGTGCCATAAACACCTTAGTAGAATGGATTTGTTGAAAGAAACGAAAGATATCTCATGGCGATGGTGATGTCTATGGTCAAAAGGTAGGCTTTACCACATAGTTTTTGGCTTGAGGCTATTACATGTGCATCAAATGTACTTAATAGGTGTCCCACTACAGCACTATAGTATATCACTCCATATGAGGCTTGGCATGGTCCCAAGCCATCTCTCGCTCATTTATGTGTCTTTTGTTGTTTTTCATATGCATTATTTCTTGAAGAACAATGCAAAAGAATTGGATGATAGTGTAGTGAAATGTATTTTGTTGGCATATGCATTAGTTCTTGAAGAACAATGCAAAAAAATTGGATGATAGTGTAGTGAAATGTATTTTAGTTCTTGAAGAACAATGCAAAAAAAAATTGGATGATAGTGTATTTTTCCCAAGCCATCTCTTGCTCATTTATGTGTCTTTGGTTGTTTGGCATATGCATTAGTTCTTGAAGAACAATACAAAAAAATTGGATGATAGTGTAGTGAAATGGATGATAGTGTAGTGAAATGTAGTGAAAGAACAACGCAAAAAAATTGGATGATAGTGTAGTGAAATGAAGTTCTAAAAGCAAGGGCTATCATCTATATCATCCAAAAACTAAATAAACCTAGGTTAGCAATGATGGTTCTTTTGTGGAAGATGCAGTTCAGCCATTACTTTCATGTACTAAGGAGATATCAGTTAGCTCCAAAATGTGTATGAAATTTTGTTGCCTCTTTATAAGTGGATAGTCAAGCACTGGTCCAAATGAGATAATTTCTCAACCTTTACATGTCTCCCATGATGATGCATATCATTACATTTCTCTTGAAGATTTACATGATGGACTTGTTGATTAGAGGGCTAATATAGACGAGGCAAAAACTATGCCTAAATTGCTTGTGTAGACTTTGTGAGATAACAAATTAGATGACCCTTTGTCATATGGTACTCATTGAGGCTCTCATAGTGCTTTTGCATCAAATTTCTATGGTATGGCTATGTCTAGTCTCTATGATGACAATTAGCCTATTTCTTTTGATGAAGCACAAAATTAAAAAAATAGAATAGCTACTATGGAATCTGAATATGATGCTATTATGAAGAATTGTACCTCATCTTTATGTGATTTTCCTTATATATTGAGCATTGAAATGTTGTGCTTCTTATCATTGTTGTCTGTGTTGATGACATACTGCTAAAGGGTCCTAATGAGAAGCATATTGCTAATTTTCAGGCTGATTTGGATGCCCATTTTGGGATGTCCAATTTGGCACATTTGTAGCATTATTTGGGCATCAAGTTTATGTAGATTCATGTTGAAGACTACAAACCTATTTTTACTCCTATGGAAAGAGGCTTATGTTTGACTTTTCATGATGCTAGAGATGCATTTGATGTTCTTCTCCATCAGCTCATTTACTTATGTATTATGAAACTTGATATGGAGCTTGGTGTCTCTCAAATGAGTAAGTTTATGCATTGCCTAGGTGTCTAGCGTTGGTAGGTGGTTAAGTGCACCTTTCACTACTTGAGTGGTATCCAACTACTTGGATTGTTTTATCCCAAGGGGGATCACTATCACTAGATTTTCATGCTTTTTTTCCTCTCGTTGGGCTCATTTCTATGACACTTGTTTGTCCACCAATGGTTTTTGTGTCATGGTTGGTAGCTCATGCATAATTTGGTTGAGCAAGGAGCAGCCTACTATGGCCACTTCTAGTTGTGTGGCTAAGTATAGAGAAGCTTTCATAGTTATTATTGTGTGTGTGTGTGTGATTCAGATGCCGTATGGTTGATTTGGGTGTTGTTCAATCTTCTACCACCACCATCTTCACTCACAATTAGAGCACATTGGAAGTTGCAAGGAACCTTGTGTTCCATGCTTGCACAAAGCACATTGAGGTGCATTATCATTATCTCAAGGATAGGTTCTTTCTTGGAGATATCACGTTAGAGTAAGTGACCACACAGGATAGCATTGTAAACCTTTTCACAAAAGGCTTTGCCTCGGGAGAGGTTTGAGGATTTTAACAAAGCTTTGGGCTTACTTCCTTTTATGGGTTAATATCTCTCCACATAGTTTGACACTTCCTTAGACATGAATACAAGCTCCTTGCTCACCACATCACTCCCACGGGGGATTTGTTGATATATTTTGATAGTGATGTGTGTGAACATACTTAGCACCATTGGGGCATTTTCTTCCTTCTTTAGGAGGGTTTTTTCCTTAGCTTGTATATATGCCTATAACCCTAGCAAGTCACTTATCTTTGTATATTCACTCGATAATCCATTCAGTATTGTGTGCTTTGCTCCAAGTTTCTTCTTCTTCCCTCTGTTGTTCATGTGCTTCCGCAGACCTCAAACTGCGACACTCACTAGCTAAGGAAGCTTGATCTATAGCATACTTAATGAACCTATTCTACCTAGAATAATCTTCCTATAACAAAGTAGAGTCTAGCTCCTCAAATGTTATGGCATTTGATTTTTCTTTCAACATCAATGGAAGATTAAAAGAAAAACTCTTATGTGAATTTGAGATATCATTAAGAATAATCTACACAAGTGAACTACTTCCTATTCCAATATCTAAAAGACTCTTCAAGAGGAAAGAGATAAGCTAACACTTTTTTGTGTAAGGGATGCTCAATCAAGGTAATACATACTAAAATCTATCTCTCATTCTCTATTACCATTTATTGGACAATCCAAGACATCTCTACAGACTTGGGATAGCTGAGATACTTTCTATTTTTCTAGTACCAAAGCAAGGAAGAATCATATCTTGAATGAGTTCAACTAGATGAACAAAACTCCAAAACAAACCATCATAAAGTTTCTTACAAAAGTTCATGGAGGTTGTATATCAATTGGCATCCATTGGAGAGTTGATTGAAGAAGAGACCATCATGAGATAGATTCTAAATGGGATTAGAGGTGACAAGAAATGGCCATATTTCACCATAGCCTATGACCTCACCATAGCCTATGACCTCATCATTGCACAAGGCCTTGAAGTTTGCAAATTATTTTTGAGTAACCACACTTTACTCCAAATTTGGTAGGATGGATTCTGAACAAGAGCCTTATCTACATAATACTTATATTGTTCTTAAGCTTTATGGATCTCTTCCTTGAGTTATTTATGAATATCTATGAGGTACTAGGCCTTATTTGTTATTTATGAATATCCATGAGGTACTAGGCCTTATTTTTGGAATTTCTATGAGTATATGCAAAGACTCAAAATGAAATTCTACACGCCTAAACAAGACTTTACAAACTTTCAAATCAGAGTAAAATCACTCCATTTGGATATTAGATGATTCCTCAACCAGCTCCAACAAAACAGATAACTTGATCTCTTCATAGATTATGAGCTAACTAGACAAAGATTGTTCTGGACATTTCTCTGCGCATGTGCAGGCACTGAACCCGAGATTTATAACAAACAAAGCAAAAATTGTAAGATTTCCAACAAGACAAGAATCATTGCAAATGGATTCCGGATGAAGGAGAAATAACAATTACAAGACTGGGGGGTCTGTCAAAATTATCTAGATAGATAGAATGTGTAAAAGTAAAATTTCTGCAAAATATGCAGAGAATAGCTAGTAGGGTGTTTGCTTAAGAAAGGGGGCAGCTTGGGCACGTATTTCCATGACTCTAAGTCATAATACAACTCATTAGAGGTTTTAAAGACCACATACTAACCTTTTTAACCAACCAAAGCATATACATGTCAAAAGTGAGGTCCAACCACATCAAGAGGTGAGCTAAATCTTCTCTAATCAACTTCTTTCCATTATGGGCATGATTTGATGCCTCCAACTCGTGGAAATCAGCATCCTTTGATTGTGGATGATGTGGAAGGTTCAATTTGGGGCATGTTCCCACACTCTTGAGCTTGAAAAACTCATTGCTTCGGCCTATGTCTCTTATGTTGATAGCTTCCTTGAATCCTCCAAGCTTTGTACCTTCAAGAAACTTTGTCATCATGTTTGCAACCTGCATTTTAGTGTTCACATACCTTATATCTAGCTCTTTTTCCATCACCTTTTCTCTAATGAAGTGGTAATGAACCTTTATGTGCTTGCTCCTTGCATGAAACATGGGATTGTTAGCTAGGTAGATGCTTGAAATGTTGTCTCCATAAAGAGGAAACTCCTCCACTTCTACATCCAAGTCCTTAAGTAGCTTCCTAAGCCATAATAGCTCACATGTAGCCAATGCTAAACCTCTGTACTCAGCCTTTATGGATGAAAGAGCAACACGTGGTTGCTTCTTAGAGCTCAAAGAGATCACTTTTGTACCTATCATGAAAACATAACCCGATGTACTCCTTTGATCATCCTTGCTACCTACCCAATCAACATCACTATATCCTTTTAAACTTAGATCAGCATCATATGAGTAGAATAGACCTTGGTTGATGGTGTGCTTGATGTATCTAAGCACCTTTCTTGCTGCCATAAGATGATCGTGAGTAGCTGCATGCAAAAATTGAGAGAGAACACCTACTACATATGCAAGATCAGGTCTAGTGAATGTAGCATAAATTAATGAACCAATTATGCTTTTATATAGTGTAATGTCTTGTATAGCCTCTCCTTGACTTGAAACGAATTTTGTATTGGGCTCCATGGGCTGAAAAAGTGGCTTACAACCACTCATATCAAACCTGTATAGCACATCCAACAAGTATTTCCTTTGAATCAAGAAGATGCCATTGTGTGCATAGATTACCTCTATTCCCAAGAAGTACTTTAGTTTTCCAAGATCAGATATCTTGAACTCCTTTCCTAGCTTTTATTTGATATCTTTAATATCTGCAATATCACTTCCTGTGATGATCAAATCGTCCACATAGATACATATGTATACGGTTTTGTCTCCTTGCTTCTTCATGTAAAGTGATGGATCTGCAACACTTTCTTTGATCAAGTTGTATCCACAACTTGATAAATAATCTACTATCCTTTGATTCTAGGCCCTTGGGGCTTGTTTTAGTCCATATAATGCTTTCCTTAGTTTGCAAACATAATTTGGGTACCTCATACTAGCAAATCCTTGAGGTTGGCTCATGTAAACTAGTTCTTCAAGCTCTCCATTGAGGAAGGCATTCTTCACATCCAACTGATATAAGGTCCATTTCCTTGAGGTGGCTAGTGCAATCAAAGTCCTAATTGTTGGAATCTTGGCTATAGAGCTGAAAGTTTCATCATAATCTATCCCGTAGCTTTGGGAGAAGCCTTTCGCCACTAACCTTGCTTTGTACCTAGCAATGGAACCATCTCAATTTCTTTCAATTTTGTAAACTCACTTATTACCTATCACCTTCATGCCTTCTTGAGTTGGTACCAAGCTCCAAGTATGGTTCTCATCAAGTGCTTTGAGCTCTTCCTTTCATTGCCTCTCGCCATTCCTTGCAATCTTTAGCTTCTTCATTACTAGTTGGTTCTTTGTCCTTGATTACTTGAGTCATGTATGCATAATGCTTTGCAATGAAATTATCATATGTTAACCTTTGTACTCGATATATTACTCTTGAAGACCTTCTTTCGCTTCCTTTAGGTGTGGTTTCCATCTTCTTTCTTTGTTTTTCCACTCAGGAGTTTGAATTTCTTATATCTCTTCATCTTCCAACATGCTCTCGTCCACATAGCTTCCTTCTTCAACTGAAATCTTCTCTTTGCCTCTGACTTTGCTTTCTTCAGAGCTCGTCTCTCTTTCCCTAAGCCTTCCACTCCATGGTGAGGGTGTCCTTGTGTTGCATGATTTTCTTGGACCACTCAAATCCATGATTTCTTGAACTCTATCATCATTCTTCAAATTTGTCTCACCTATGTCTTCAACCTGCAGTGGACTCGTGCATGCATACCAAGGCTTCAACTCATCAAAGACAACATCCCTACTTACATTTAGCTCCTTGGTGATGGGGTTATAGCATTTATACCCCTTTTGTTCCATAGAATATCCCAAAAAATACACCTTTTAGATTTGGCATCTAACTTTGACCTCAACTCTTGAGGTACATGTACATAGCATATACAACCAAAGATTCTAAGATGTGAAATGCAAGGTTTTCTTCCACTCCATGCTTCCTCAGGGGTTAGATGATGTATACTTGATGTAGGACATATATTCATGATGTATGTGCCTGCCCTTGGATCCTCAACAAAACATCCTCTTTCATTGAACCTAACTTGATAGCCTTTTTCTACCATTTGTCCTACCAAAATCAAGTTTTTGGTAATAGTAGGGACATGTAATACTTCTGATAAGCACTTTGCTCTGTGATTTCCTTCCAAACTGATATCTCCCACATGTTGAATGGTATGCTCTGAGTTATCACCTATTTGCACATGCCCTTGATGCTTTGGACCTACAAATTACTAAAAAGATCCTTGCGACATGACATATGATTGCTACATCCACTGTCTACATACCATACATCTTCACTAGCTTGAGTTGTATCTTCACCATACCTCATGGCAAGTAAATAATCATTCCCTTGGCTGGATGATGTGTTTGCATAATTACCTTGCCCTCTATAATTGTTGTTATTCCTTTGATTCCCTTGTCTTTGAGCTCTATGATAGCATTCATTTGCAAAATGACCAGGCTTACCGCATACAAAGCATCAGTTTGAAGTGGGTTGTACTCTTCCACCAAATCTTGCACCTCTTCCTCTATTTGTGGCTCTTCCACCTCTTTGATCTGCATTTTCTTGTTGTCATTGACCTCCTTGGTTGCTTTGATATCTTCCTCTTCCTCTTGTAGCACCTCCGTTGTGTCTTCCTCTTCCTCTAACTGCATACAACAACTTCCCTTTGCTATCCTTGGCATTATGACCACCAAGGTTCGTCTCCTTTGTCACCATGAGAGTGATTAGTTGATGAAAATCGGGAAGAGAGTCCCTTAGATACACTGAAGTTGTGAAAGACCTCCATTTTTCATCATCCCTAAGTCCATTTAGGGTGTCGGTGACAAGATCGTCATGATCTAGGGCACAACCGATTGACCCTAGTGCATGTGCAAGCTCTTTAACCTTTAATATGTAATCATTAGCACCTTGAGAGGGGCTATTCCTAAGATTATTTAGCTCATTCTTGAGCTGAATTTTTCTAGCCTTTGTGGAGGTTGAGTACAATCTCTCCAAGCACTCCCACACCTTCTTTGATGTATCCAAATCTTGAATATGCCCTACCATAGAGTTTCTAATATGCTGAGATAAAATGAAAATGACCCTTTTGTCCCCTTCATCTCACTCTCTTACTCCTCTTCTCTAGTCATTGGTTGGATTTACCTCATCTATGTAGGGTTTTGGCTCTCCACCACTTACAAGTCCCCACAAACCTTTCCCCATCAAAAAATTGCTTATTCTAAATCGCCATGGTTGGTAGTTTCCTTTTTCAAGCTTCTCAATCTGAGCATTGAGATCAGCCATGGTGCTTCCTAGCTCTTTTGAACCTCCCCCTTGATGTAATGAAGTTGAAAAAGATGGTGTTTACCTCAAAAAATAGAGCTACTCCTCTTGTTTGTCTTTAATTTGATGAAGTATTTGCTTCCCCTTGTTAACGTGACCGTTCTTTCCTTCCTTCCGTCAAACTTTGATGAAGTCTTTGAAAGAACTTGGAGAAGCTTGTAGAAGGTAGAAAAGTGCATTTCGAAGTGACGAAGTTTGGTCAAGCCAAGCGGCACAAGACCAGACCTTGAGCTTATGGAGACTCAAATAGACCTTAAAGGCATGCGATAAGTGCAAATAAAAACACTATGTACTTTGGAGCATCAAGGAGAATGAGTCGATACAAAACAGATAGGTTCGCGGGTCGACTAGCTCAAAAAACTTACTATCTATGGAAGAGACAATGAACCTCAAATGCCCATAGCAACCAGCATGATTACAATTAAAAACAATCCTTTTATGGGAGTGATACACATAGAGTTGAGTGTATAGATTGCACAAAAGTATAAGGAATAAGCAAAATATGCTATAGGAATGAATGAGACATTCACCGGAGGTACTTCCTATTTTTCAGGAATAAGTAGAGATTGACCCCAAGACATAAAAACTCAGATTTCTCCCAATCTACTAAAAAAAATGCTTTCAAAATTTATAGGCATAACCTAAACACATAAGTTTCCAATGAGCTATCTTCCACTCAATTTTAAGCTCTCGAGAGAGAGAGCAGCAGCCTCTGCAAGATTACTGTTGGGGAAGAAGATGATGTAGAGAATTGAAGGAGCAAGACAATGATGGTCACAAGTGTATGTATATTTCTTCCATGTAATGTACAAGTTATTTCAAGTCTTTATATAGACTCTAGGAGTGTTCCACGACTTCTAAAAGTGAAATTTGAATTGAAATGAAGGTGGGAATGGTTGTTGGAGGGAATCAATTCACTTCCCTGAAATCTAGGAAAGTGAAGATCTAATTTGATCTACTTTTAGGTGATTTTTTTTTAATATAAAGGAAGTTCGGCAATAGCCTACTTTTAGGTGATTTGATTGCTTGATTGAATGCAACTTCAACCACTACAAATTCGTGGAATTTGGGCTCTATCATTCTACCTTTACATGTGTAAAGCTCAAGGCTTTTACAATGGTAAATGAACTATCAAAAATCTCTCAAAAAATAGAGTAAATGAGCATAAGAAAAAGAACTCTCGAACGCATATTCTTTTGACGCGATAGCCTTTGATGTAGATCAAATCCACCTCAAGCATAGTGTAAGCTTGATGTTCCAATAGCTCCCCCTCAAGCTAAAGTATGCTTAAGTCTTCATTCTCTGATATGTTGAATACCTACCATAGCTTTGAATCTACAAAGCTTTATTCCATCAAGTGCCTTCGTCATCATATCTGCTACTTGCTTTTCAGTTGAAACAAAAGAAATGTCAATCTCCTTTGCCATGAGCTTCTCCCTGATGAAGTGGTAATGGACTTCTATGTGCTTGGTTCTCACATGGAAAATAGGATTTGCCGCTAGATGCATGGAACTTACATTATCTCCAAATATGTGAGGTTTGGAATTCACAAGTCCCAAATCTGTATACAATGCTTTTAACCATATTGCCTCTTGAGTTGCTATGGTCAAGCCTCTGTACAGTGCTTCAGTTGAGGATAAAGCAATTGTTGGCTGCTTCTTGGAACTCCATGACAGTAGCTTCGAACCTGCAAATGCTAACTAAGCAGATGTACTTTTTCTATCATCCTTAGCTCCTGCCCAATCTGCATCTGATTAGATTTTGATATCCAAATCTGAAGAGTAAGGATAGAATATACCTTCGTTGATTGTACCTTTGAAATACTTCAGTAATCTCTTAGCGGCATCCATGTGTGGTCTTTTCGCTGAGTGCATGAACTGACTAAGCACTCCCACATATATGAGATGTCTGCCCTCGTATGAGTAGCATATATCAAGCCACCTACCAAGCTTTGATACTCTTTAATGTCTTCAATTTTCTCACCTTCATAAACACTTAGTCTATGATTCATCTCCAAAGGTGTACCTACAAGTTTAGTGTTCTCCATTTTGAACTTGAGAAGAACATCCTGAATGTATCTTCTTTGAGTCAAATACATTCCTTCATCTGTATATATCACCTTCATACCTAGGAAATATGTGAGCTCACCTAGGCCACTGATTTTGAACTCCTCTTGCATGTGTCTCTTGATCCTTTGAATGCCATTTAGATCATCACCTGTCACAATAATATCATCTACATATACACATAGATAGATAACCTCATTGTGATCCCTTTTGATGAATAGAGAAGGATCTGAGCTGCTAGCTTTGAACCCTTGATCTTGAAGATATGTAACCAACCTATAATTCCAAGCTCTTGGAGCTTGTTTCAATCCATACAATGATTTCTTAAGTCTGCAAACATAAGATGGATGATAAGGGTTTTCAAAACCTGGTGGTTGTGACATGTATACCTCTTCACTTATCCAACCATTAAAGAATGCATTTTTCACATCAAGTTGGAGGAGTCTCCAATTCCTTGCAGCAGCTACACTTATCAATGTCCTAATTGTAGTCATCTTTGCAACTAGTGAGAATGTTTCCTCATAGTCTATACCATGAGTCTATGAGCATCCTTTGGCAACTAATCTTGCCTTGTACTTGCAAACTGATCCTCTTGAATTTCTTTTAACTTTATATACCCATCTGCAACCAATTACTTTTTGATTCGACGACATTGGAACAAATCCCAAGTGTCCATTTCCTTCAATGCATCTATCTCTTCATAGGTTGAGTTTTCCTCTGAAATAGAGTCTTTTGCCAAGTATATTGAATGCTTCGTAACCTCTCTACAATTCCATTTAGTTGAGGAGAGTACCTAGTAGTCACTTCCCTTTTGATACATTTGTCCTATAAGAACTAATCAAACTCTTCGGAGAAGTATTCTCCCCCTCCATCAGATCTGAGCTTCTTTAGTGATCTACATGTATGATTCTCCACATGTGCAAGATACTTCTTCAAGCAATCAAATACTTCATTCTTACTCTTGATAAAGTATAGAAGAGTCCATCTCCTATGGTCGTCAATAAATGACACATAATACGAAGGTTATTGACTTGGTCCCCATACATCTGTATGTACTAAGTCCAATAAGTTGTTGTGGATGTAGCCTTTGTGGTTGAATGGTTGTCTTTGTGCCTTCCCAATCTGATATGCATCACACCTGTTGATCATGTGTTGCTTTGATATGCTCAGCAGTCCTAGAACACTTTGATCCCTGCATATATCCTTCAAGGTTCTTTCATTCACATGAGCAAGTCTCTTATGCCACACTTCAAGCTCACTTAGGGTTTGAGACCCAAAGCTAAATAGAGCTATGTTCCTGGTTTCTCCTACTTCAAAAGTAAAGAGCCTTCCATGCTTCTCACCTCGGGCTATCTTTTTGAAGCCTTGATATGGATCTTCCACAAAAAGCTCCATGTTGGGTGAACCTAACTTGCAAGCCTTTTTCAACTATTTGGCCTACCCTTATTAGGTTTTTAATGATAGTGGGTACATAGAGAACCTTACTCAGAATGTTTGTCCTACCATTGGAAGCTTTGAGATTACCAATATTCTCCACATTTTGCTTCGTTTCATCCCCTGTTTGCACTTCATGTCTAAGCTTTGGACTTTCCAAGTCAGATAGAAGAGCAATGTTGCCTGCAACATGATTCAAACATCCAGAATCTATGTAGAATAAATGATCATCTTCTTTACCTTCTTTGTGGCTTAGATTCATAAGAAGCAATGAGTCTTCATGTGGTTGATCTTTTGAATAATTGTTGTAGTCCCTTCTATTATAGCTTCTATCGTTATTGTTGAAGTTGTTTCCACCTTTACCTCTATTGTTGCCATATCCACCTCTTCCACTTCCTTTCTTGGTCTTCCCTTTGAGCCAGCAATTCTGAGTGGTGTGGTTGGTCTTATCGCATATGGCACAAGGTTGAACATTCTCACCTTTGGCTTTGTCTTGCTTTGGTCCTTTCTTCTTCCCTTTCCACTTTCTCTTGCTTGCAATGTTGGCTTGGGAGGTCTCTTCTTCATCTTCTTCCTTCTTCTTGCCTTTTTGCTTCTTATCCTTCTTATCTGCATACAGAGCACTAGTTGAATTACCATAATAAGAGTTACCTTCCTTTATGCTATTGTTGGCTTCTTGATTGAAGAGTTGTCCAAGAAAGATGTTGAATTCTGGAGTCTACACATCCATGATGAGATCATGAGCCATCGTCAAGGATTGCGATTGCTTATCACTTCGAATTCCATTGAGAATTTTCCTCATGATGACCTCTTCTTCAATTAGCTCTCCAATGGATGCTAACTCATCCGCAACCTCCTTGACCTTGGTAACAAACTCTGTGATGGTTTGTTTAGGTGTCTTCTTCATTTGGTTGATCTCGTTCCAAAGATGATTCTTTCTTGCTTTGGTACTAGCAGAAAAGAAAGTCTCGAGGGCATCCCAAGTCCCTTGAGATGTGTTGCATCCTCTAGTATGTGGTAATAGAAAGTCAGAGATAGAGTTTAGTATGTAAGACCTTGCTTGAGCATCGCTTGCGCACCAATGTCTGAGCTTATCTATCTCCTCTTGTGTAGGTCCTCCTTTGGATCTTGGAATAGGAATAGCTTCATCACCTGCTACAATTCCATAAAGATTTCTACCTTGCAAATAGGCTTCCATCCTAATTTGTGAAGCCGCGTAGTTATGTCGATCAAGCTTCTCGATCATTGAGGGAAAGCCGTCACCCATCTTGATCTAGCTCTGATACCATTGAAAGAACTTGGAGAAGCTTCCAGAAGGTAGAAAAGTGCGTTTCGAAGTGACGAAGTGACGAAGTTTGGTCAAGCCAACCGGCACAAGACCAGCCCTTGAGCTTATGGAGACTCAAATAGACCTTATAGGCATGCGATAAGTTCAAACAAACACACTATGTACTTTGGATCATCAAGGAGAATGAGTCGATACAAAACAGATAGGTTCACGGGTTGACTAACTCAAAAAACTTACTATCTATGGAAGAGACAATGAACTTCAAATGCCCATAGCGACGAGCGTGATTAGAATTAGAAAAAATCCTTTTATGGGAGTGATACACATAGGGTTGAGTATATAGAATGCACAAAGTATAAGGAATAAGAAAAATATGCTAAGTAATGAATGAGACATTCACTGGTGGTACTTCCTATTTTTTAGGAATACGTAGAGATTGAACCCGAGAGAAAAAAACTCAGATTTCATCCCATCTGCTGCACAAAATGCTATGCAAATTTATAAGCATAAATAAGACACTTATACCTTTCCAATGAGCCATCTTGCACTCAATTTGAAGCTTTGGAGAGAGAACAGCAGCCTCTGCAAGATTACTGTTGGTGATAAAGATGATGCAGAGAATTGAAGGAGCAAGACAATGATGGTCACAAGTGTATGTATATTGCTTCCATGTAATGTACAAGTGATTTCAAGTCTTTATATAGACTTTAGGAGTGTTCCAAGACTTCTGGTGGGAATGGTTGTTGGAGGGAATCAATTCACTTCCCAACAATCTAGGAAAAGTGAAGATCTAGTTTGATCTACTTTTAGGTCATTTGATTGCTTGATTGAATGCAATTTCAACCACCACAAATTCGTGTTTGTGTAAACATTTACACTGTGCACTGAGAACTGACCATTTCTATGACCATCGGAGTTGTGCCTCTTTGAGAAGACACTCAACACTTTCTCACATATAGATGTTCCTACACAAAATTCTGTTTGCAATTAGACTCTTAATCTTTAACCATAGATAGATTTACTATGGAATTAGATGTGTACAAAAGGATTTCTGATAAAATCAAACACAAAAGGAGAATTATAGAAAAGATAGACGTGCAATTCTCTCAACATTCTTTCTATTCAACTCTTCATACATCTAATGGATGATACACACAATACTCATCATCTATTCATCTCTTTTTCATCTATACTTCATCTCTCTCTTCTAATACAATCATATACACGTATATATATATATATATATATATATATATATATATATATATATATATATATATATATATATATATATATATATATATATATATATATATATATATATATATATATATATATATATACATATGAGTATTGATTCGTCATTACTTCAAGTATATTGAAGTATTTACAAAACTAATGTACATACGTTTAAAAAACTTTTTTTCTTGAACCTTCGCTTCACTTCATGAAGTTGGACTTCAATATTTTCTTCATATCTTTATTTACAAAACTAATGTACATATGTTTAAAAATCTTTTTTTCCTGAACCTTCGCTTCACTTCATGAAGTTGGACTTCAATCTTTTCTTCATATCTAGGCTTCATATAATCACAAACTGTTGATTGTCGTGCTCCAACATTCCATTCCTTTCAAATTCATCTTTTAATGTGATCTTTAGTTATAGTTTCACATACTTCAAAAAAGCAATTCATAAGGACATCAATATTAAATTAGACTCAAAACATTTTTTGTCTTGAAACACTAGTTTTTCTCTACATATCCAGCTTGCTTCAATCTATTTAAATACAAAAGCATGGGAACTCATGTATAGCTAAAGATACCATATTTCTCTTTCATGCCGTCACTTACATTTTGACACCCAAGGCACTACTTGGGCATTTTCAAAAACCAATAACATCAAAAATATTTTCCTTGATTTGTGTATGCAATCAATAATCTAAGGTCTTTTCTACATTCTCATCTTGACTCATCTTGTCTCATGTCAACTCAACTGCTTTCCAATCTACTCAGACTTTTTTCAAACTAAAAGTAACATTGAGACATAATAAACAAGAAGTATGTCAATAGAAAGTATGCATTTGGAACATTCTCTTTTTTTACGCATTTTCTCTATTGCTATTTCAAAAACTTTATTTTGATATACAGATTTTTTGAATAAAAAAATAAAAAATTTCAATTATTGGCAAGAACTTCAAATTACTTAATACTTATTTTAGCCAAAATCCACTTATTTTAGAGCTTCGTATATGACACTTTCATGTGAATATTGTCAAATGGAAAAAAACTAAATTATGATTATATATTTCTAGAAATCGAAAACATGGCAAAGGAAGCAAAGAGATTGCATTACCTTCATGGTTCATTGATAGCAGTATACATTATCAAGTACGTTCAAAAATCATATCTATGGATATCTAAAATTCATAAGTATATACACTTTTAGAAGTTGATTTCGTAATCAAAAGGCTCAGTGAACTTGTAATATTTTTGTTGCGAATCCGTTTTCTTGAGCTCATAATCTTTTAGCATATTTTCATTTGGTCTAACATCACTTTTGATTAAACCTCGAATGCCTTAAGGTTGAAACTAAACCACTAGGTTGATCCCTTTCTCAAAAGTTCTAAGATGTATTTTATTTTAACTATAGTTAATTCAAAACATATTCAATTCCTATTTCATGACTTCTTGGACACATTCACTTAATACTATTACCATTACTATATTAACTTTTATCTGTCCAAAAAAATGATGCTTTAGTGGATTTTATATTATTATTTCTTATTTGGCCTTCCAAAGATAGTACTTCATCTCTCGTCACTCTCTCTCTCTATCTATAATTCTCTCCCCCTCATTTGACATCCTCGCCCTCTATGTGCCTCTTCGCATGCATTCTTCTATCATCCTTATAATGCCTCTTAAATGATTACTTTCAAAAGTGAGATATGGATTCGTATCAAATTACTTTTCTTATTATCTTTATGAAGGGATATACGGATTTCCATAAGGATGCACATTCAATGTAGTCTATCATCCTTCTTGAATTCATCTAGAAGTCACTTTGTGACATCCACGACTTATTTGCAACAAGATGTTTACCAAGAAATTGATACTTCATATCAACATCTTGGTAAAGATGAGAATGGTGGTGCCTTATTCAAAAAGAGAATACCAATGAGAAGAAAAAACAAGATAGAGAGAGAAAGAGTGAGAGAGAAAGGAAGAAATCTCCTCTACTTGGGGATTTCATTCTAGAATTGTAGAGATGGAGGCACAGAGAGAGAGAGAGATAGAAAGAGAGAGAGAGAGAGAGAGAGAGAGAGAGAATAAGATGGAGAGAGAAAGAACGAGAGAGAGAGAGAGATATAAGAGAGAGAGAGAGAGAAATTTATAGAAAACAACTCCTTTGCTACAATGAAATCTCATTGGTAGCATTCATAATGTAGGGAGAAAGAGACAAGATGGAGATAGAGAGAAGAGACAGACAAAAAGACAAAGACAGACAAACAAAGACTCCTTGGATGGTCGAGAATCTAGTTCTCTGAGTTGACCCTCAAGGAAATGATAACACATAGATGAAGAGACAAAGGGAGTTAAAGAGAGAACAAGAGAGAGAGAGAGAGAGCAAGAGAGAGAGATAGAGAAAAAAAAAAGAAAAATAAAAAGATGATGAAGAAGAAGAAAATGGGGAGAGAGATTTATCATGCATGAGATAATGCAATACACGTAGGGAAAGCTTAAACAACAGGACACAAAGAGAGATTGATAGAGAGAAATAGGGAGACAAAGAGACATGGAGAGAGAGAGAGATCATCGAGCAAAAGCTCTAATTCAAAAGATAGAGGGAGATAGATAGACAAAGAGAGACTGATAAGAAGAGCGCATCTTCCTCAAGCACATAGTCTGTTGCATCATGCAATATATATCTATATCTATATCTATATATATATATATATATATATATATATATATATATATATATATATATATATATATATATATATATATATATATATATATATGTGTGTGTGTGTGTGTGTGTGTGTGTGTGTGTGTGTGTATGCTTGATGCATTCACCTATGTGCTTGAGGGTGAAGCTCTCTCTTTATCATTCTTTTTGTCTCTCTATCTCCATTTGTCTTTTGCATTGGAATTTATGTATGTATGTATGCATGTATCTATATACATGTATGTATGTATGTTTGTATGTATTAACGTACGATGTATATATGTATGTATGTATGTATGTATGTATGTATGTATGTATGTATGCTTGTATGGATGTATGTATGTGTGTACGCATGTATGTATGTATGTATGTATGTGTGTATGCATGTATGTATGTATGTATGTATGTATGTATGTGTCTATGCATATATATATATATATATATATATATATATATATATATATATATATATATATATATATATATATATATATATATATATATATATATATATATATATATATATATATATATATATATGTGTGTGTGTGTGTGTGTGTGTGTGTATGTGTGTGTGTGTGCGTATAGAAAGAGAGACATCAATAATGTGATCAATTGGATAGCAACTCTGTGCTGCAGGGGGAGAGAGAGAGAGAGATACAAAAGAGGAGAAATATGAATAATAAAGTATGGTGGTAGTAGTAGTAGTAGTAGTAGTAGTAGTAGTAGTAGTAGTAGTAGTAGTAGTAGTAGTAGTAGTAGTAAAAGTATTATTATTATTATTATTAGTAGTAGTAGTAGTAGTAGTAAAAGTATTATTATTATTATTATTATTATTATTATTATTATTATTATTATTATTATTATTATTAGTAGTAGTAGTAGTAGTAGTAGTAGTAGTAGTAGTAGTAGTAGTAGTAGTAGTAGTAGTAGTAGTAGTAGTAGTAGTAAAAGGATTAGTACTAGTGGTAGTAGCAGTAGTAGTAGTAGTAGTAGTAGTAGTAGTAGTAGTAGTAGTAGTAGTAGTAGTAGTAGTAGTAGTAGTAGTAGTAGTAGTAGTAGTAGTAGTAGTAGTAGTAGTAGTACAAAATTTTATGCTTCATCAAACAAAACAGGCTCATTCTCATCACAAAGACTAGAGGCATCCATAGCATAGGTATATGATGCAAAAGAGGCACTATGAGACCCTGGCCAAGTATGATATGATAGAGGTGCATCTAATTTCTTGTCATGCAAATTGTGCACCAACCACTTTGGCATAATTTTTGCCTCCTCAATATCAGCTCTCTCATCAACAAGTGCATCATGTAAATCTACATAAAAACTGGAATGATCTACATCATCACAATGAAACCTTCAAAGGTTGAGAAGTTGCCTCATTAGGACTAGCACTAGACTATCCACCTCTTAAAAGAGGCAGCAAAGTATACTACATGTCTTTGGAGATAATAGATGTCTCCTTAGTACATGAAAGTAACGGGTGAATAGCATCTTCCACAAAAACATCATGGCTAACCAAAATGCACTTAGTCTCTAGAGGATATAGACGATAACCTTTGCTTTCATAATTGTACCCAACAAAAATACATTTCACTGCTTTATCATCCAATTTCTTGCATTGTTGTTCAAGCATTAATGCATATGCTAGACAAACAAAAACATGCAAGTGAGCAACAGATGGCTTGCAACCATGGTGAGCCTCATATGGAGTGATAGACTGCAATGCTTTAGTCGGACACATGTTAAGTACATATGTTCCACACATAACCTCCTCAAGCCATAAACTATGTGGTAAAGTCTCACTCTTGACTAGATACCCGACAATCTCCATGAGTGACCTATTCTTGTGTTCAACAAATCCATTCAGTTGAGGTGTATACGGAACTTCACACTAATTTTTTATCCCACGTTCAGCCAAAAATGCATTAAACTTAGAAGACATATATTCCCTCCCTTGATCAGAACGGGAAGTGCCCATTTTACATGCTTATGTATTTTCAGTCAAAACGAAAAGTTATTTGAAGCACATAAACACTTTGGACTTTTCTTTTAATGGATATACCCATGCATGCCTCGAAAAATCATCACTAAAAGTCACAAAGTAAAGATAGTTTCCAAAAGAGGGTGTCTACATAGGACCACATATAACACTCTGAACAAGTTGTATAGGATACTTATCTTTGTCCATTCTAGTGGTAATACATTCAGCATGGTGTGTGGTGCTCCAAGCTTCTTCTTCTTCCTTGTGTTGTTCTTGTGTTTGCGTAAACGTCACTCCAACAATGCACACAACTATATATACATTCATTCAAACACACATACAAATACACATATACTCATTATGCTTTATTCACACTTAGTCACCGTCTTCTTCATGCAACTACACACCCACAAACACTAAGATGCACGTAGTTGAACATTCACACATACATGCACTCAATCATAGTTAAATTACACAACACACACACATCTCAATAATTTTACTATTTTATGATTTATATACATTCCCTTTATTAATTATAAATACTCTATTCCTTGTATTTAAATATTGTCATACGTTTGTTCACACACTCCACATAGCTTTTATTTTCACACATAGCACATTTATTCTCATATATAAATATACACACACATATCCATACAGAAAATATACATAAGCACGTACACTGATACACATAGCACTTTCACACCCATATATATATATATATATATATATATATATATATATATATATATATATATATATATATATATATATATATATATATATATAGAGAGAGAGAGAGAGAGAGAGAAAGAGAGAGAGAGAGAAATAAACATAGACACCCATGTAACCGATAGATATACGCATAAACATATAAACATAAATGCACACATGCATACCTACAAAACATATGCACACAAGATAGAACCATTCACATTAATGCAGCCACATAGTTAAATTCCCACACATGCACATCAATATTCATTCACAAACCAAAAACACATAAATTTGGACATAAACCCACAATTATAAATACATTTAAAATTCATACACTTAAGGCTCACATATATATACCCATCTACATTTACACCACATGCACAGTTACATTCACATATCTACATATATAATCACAGAAAAATCACATAGCACTTAGGATGTATAGATGCACTTACATACTTCGGAAAATATAGACACAAATACATATTTAGCATACTCACACATGCATTACAACACAAACACATATATGAGTATACACACGTCCAAGCATTCACACATAGATACATGCACACACTTGAAGGCACATACATAAAACATTTACATTCACACAAAATCACAAGCACTCAAGCATGCACAAAATGAAGCCATGGAACCCAAGTGGAATTGTGTCAATTTGATAGTTGTAACAACTGATGATCAAAACATTGATATGCTATAAGGAGATGGACTGATGTCTTGTGATCAATGATAAGGATGGTGATACGGAGTGGCTGGATGCAGGAGTATTGGTGAAGCTCAAGGTGTATTATAGATGATTTCCGATAGGTTATGGGGTTAAGGGGTTGATGATGCATGATAGAGAAATAGTAGGAAGATAAAAGTACGTGTGATATATGATGGAGCTAGCTATAAATATTTATGATGTGGTTGTGTGGAGTGACTTTTGATGGGGTGGGTTGGAGTGTACCCATGATAGTGCTATTAGGTTTTGATAATGTAACAACTTGGGACTTCTTGTCTTTAGATTCCTTTCTTTACTAATGTTTTAGGTACCTACCCTGGGGACTTTATATAGGAATCTCTCTACTACTTAAGTCTAATCATCCGCTCATGCACTCTGGATTTGTACCAAAATCCCTTTAAGGATAGGTAAACATTATGTTTTATGTTCCACAGAGTTAAGTACTATCTTCATGGTTGCAGACTACATTCTTGGAATTTCTTGGCTCTATTCAAACTTGGAACAGCTTACTCTTTTCAGAATTTTCCATTGGATAAATGGAACCTAAGTGAATAATTCCCAAAAGGAATTTTATTGCAAATACTTGGGCAATCTACAGAGTAGTTCCAATCACATATTCTTGGACAATCATGGCCAAGCTTGATCAAGTCTAATTGATCTTGTGACTAAAATAAAGACTTAGTCTTTATCTTTAAGATCTCCTGAACTATCTAAAGCTTTTTTGCTTACCTACAAGATTTTTAGAGATTTTTCCCTAAACTTGAGTCCAAGCATATACTGATGTCTCTCAAACTCCAAAGCTAAGAATTTGATATATCTTAAGGTTATATCACTATTTGGACTTAAGTACCAATACCGGTGGCTTGGGAATTGTTGGGAACTACTTGCTTTTAGGAGAATGTTATTTTTCAAGGTCTTGAGATTCTTTCTACGGAATCAATTAACCTGAGTAAATGATTCATCTTGGAATCTTTTGCAATGCTCAAAGGATATTGGAAAGAAACTCTTAGACTTTCAAACAATATCCAAAAGCTTTTACTGATTTGGTTGTGTTCATTTCCTGAGTTTCAAACTAGAGAATAAATATCACCTTTTGGATATGGTTCTCCATTCCACTATAAAACACTATAATAGATCGGCCATATTTATTGAAGAAATTGAACGGCCACATTTTTGCCCCAACATTGATGTAGGTGTCCATATGCATGTCGAAACTAAAAGCATTAGTATAGGCGTCGGTATAAACGTTAGTATAACCATCGGTATTTTCGATGCTCATATAGACGGCTATATCAACGCCTGTGTTGGGTGCACCATCATGTATATCGGCGCCCGCTGGGTGTACCGACACTTATTCTGATGGCATTACTAGGACTACCGTCGCTTATACTGATGACCATATCTGCAAAAATGTTTTTGGATAGAGTGTGTTCTCTTTTGCTACAACAACATTACCATGATGTTGCTTAGCAAAAGACAATACACTCTGCCCAAAAAAAACCTAGTACATGTGATATGTCATCTAATGGCAACCGAAATATGATTTCATAAAACAAAATATTATTGGACACAAAAGACATAATCAGAATGAATCATGAACCATGAACCATGTACAAAAAGAGTCATAGATTTCATAAATGAAGCATATACAAGAGTGTGGAAAAACATTGTCATATAGGATGCTTTTACAAAATGTGGCAAAGCATTGCCATATAAGAATCAAATACAAAATTTTGGTGTCCCACTGCCATACACCTACAAATAATGTTCCATATCAATAGTCTTGCAACAAAGAACATTCATGAAATGAGATAAATTCGCATCTGATTTAGAAACAACAAGTAAAAACCAAGTTTATAAATTCATCACCTCATCACAAATGCTCCCATGAAAGGATCGCACTGTGTCCCTCCAAGTCCTCCAATAGTGCAGTCAATCCATGACAATATCCATAAGCCTCCTCCATTCTTGTTGGAGGATGACCCATTGCCAGCTCCTGCAAAAAATATACAAAACATTAGAGGAACATACATGAAAAGCTTTACACAAACAAGTTCAATAAACCAAATGGTACTTAGAAACTCGTGATGCATTGTGTCATATCCGCTGCTTCCCAAATGTGACGATCCAACTATATCTAAACATGTGGCTGTGGCATCTCGCTGTAAGCATCATGAGCCTTCAATCATCAATGGGACATAACTTCACGTGCACTGTGAAGGATCCACTCTGAACTGACAAGAGCCTACCCATCCGCTGGCCGGAACTCCTGATAAATCATCTCTATGATATAATTCTTCCTATCTTTATCTTATTCACTCCATTTCAACATGATAGAGTGTCCAAACTATATGGAGCTAAGTTTTCATATACGTGCACACATTGCTCTTCGAGTTGCATCCATCACCAGAGCTCCATCTCAAATACTATACACCTCGGAGTCTCATGGTCATGAGCACCCCAAGGTGTATGTGGTGTACCATGTGGCGCACCTACATCTGAGGTACTCATTCTAGGAGTAAAAGTGGGTGACACAATGCCTGTCGTAGTGCCTTCACAACAGTCACCTCCTTCAGACCCACCTGTAGATCCACTCATAGAACCTCCTACTCTAGAGCGTG
>CM035410.1:90396815-90399315 GCA_020310875.1 Ceratopteris richardii
TCTCTCATCTCTTCGTCTCTCTCTCTCTCTTCTCTCTCTCTCATCTCTCTCTCTCACTCTCTCTCTCTCTCTCTCTCTCTTTCTCTCTCTATCAATAGAGAATAGAACAATCAGTTACAGGTATGTCCCTCTTTTGGATCGTTGTCGTTAAGGCGAGATGTATGTCGTCTATCGTCGAATTCCAAAGTTTCGATGCCAAAAAACTTCTGCAAAATCAAAGAGAAGAGAGATTATAAATTATAAACCATAGGAAAGAGAGGCTAAGAGTACACAAAACACTTACCAAGATGTGAGATCTAAATAGAGAGTGTGTGTGCGTGTGTAGAGAGAGAGATTTCTATGTGTGTGTGTGTGTGTGCACAAGACAATGCATGTCACAATTTCATTCGCGCGTGCAAGTTGAACAGAAGCAAGTAGTACTTAGTGTAGAACACATGCAAAATGTTGAGTTTTGCTCTCGGGTTCCCGTATGTTTAAAACACGGCCTCGATATACCGGTCGATATGGGTGTCGGTATGAGCATCAGTAATTTCCAGTAAATTATGATGCTTATACCGATGCTTATACCGACACTTATACTGATATATATACCGATGCTTATACCAACGCTTATACCGGTAGTCATGAGACATCCCGACGATCCATTTTAAACGGTCATACCATGGTCACTTGACTGTCGGTATCTTTAAATGGACTTTTCCAAGATTTATACTGACGCCCCGAGTGACCATCGGTATAGGTAGCATTGATATGCACCTCATATGTTTTAGTGAAAGTTTGTCTTGAACTTTTATTTATGTGATATTGAATCCTATTCTTGAGCTTGATACAATATTTATTTGAATCCTATTCTTGAGCTTGATACAATATTTATTATTATTGGTCAATTTTTAGATTCTACTAGAGTACTTTAAACATATTTTGGAAATCAAAATTATGTTGAAAGTCCAAGCATCTATTGATGATTGATCCAATAATAATACTACTATGAACACATCACTTTGTACTTTATAGCTTCTTTAGGAAAAGTTCATGGATTGGTGATCCATTTCTTGGAACTTTCTATTCCGAAATGAAAAGTTCACACTTTGCTTTAAATCCTTAGGCTTATCTCATTTCCTAAAGATTACTTACTTTGGTTTACTCTTGAAGCTTCAATTAACTTGAATGAAACCAAAAGTTTAATTCTCTAAAAGAGTTTTTTCATGTTTCCATGATTGCTTAGCAAGTTGCATCGTTTACGAGAGATGCAACTATGCAATCTAACATCCTCCTATTGAACGCCAAAGGTCAATTGATTTTGAGGTTCAAAGCCTGTCTAACCTTTGATTTCCATCACTCCTTGGGATGAAATCAAATAAAAACTTATAAAAGCTTGATAGTTTTTTTTGGCACTTGTATCCTTACCAAGGATGCTACTTATGAAATAGAACAACCATCTTGTGAACTTTAAAAGTTCAACTAGTGTAAGTTCCACTAAGCTTTATTTTTAGTTTCATCACGGCTTGGGATAAAATCAAATAAGAGCGTTCACAGCTTGGAATAAACTCTTATCATCCTACTTGGGTGTAAGATTTCTTAAATTCAAGGTAATGACTACATCTAGGCTTGTTGTTAGGATTCTCTAAGTTTTCCTAAACTTAGAATCATCATGGAAACTTTCAAGCATCCCTATTTTCTTGCCACTCGAATGAGCAAGAAAATTGAGCACTTGACTTTCGAAAGGCCTACTTTTCCTATTCAAGACTCCTAATTTGTGAGACCTAGGTATCACGTTTGAGAAAAACAAACTAGCTACTTGAGTTGCATGGAAACTAGGAGCCTTGCAACTACCTAGTTTACTATTTTCTCTAGCTATCTAAGTCAAGTTAGAAAAAAGAGGCAACAGAAGTATAAGTATTCAACTACTTAACAAGTAATCATGCATATGTGAATGTGTGTTCTTGCATGCAAATGCATGTGAGTGCATGCTCGTGTTGCCATTCTCATTTCATGCACCAAACATAAATCAAGAAATTCTTGAGCTTGAAAATGCAAGTTCCCAATCATCGATGCACAAAGATTCTTTTAGCATTTTTTTTAAGATATAATTTTTCATGTGCACAAACTTGAGCATTAACTATCTTTTTCAAGGAAGAAGAAAATGTGTTTTGTGCATGAAACATTCTTTGGAGAAATGCACCAATATTCTTTTATAGATGCATGCCTATGTTTAACAAACATTTCAATATGTTTATGCTTTCCCATTTCAATATGTTTATTATCTCCCATGAAGATTTCATTAATTTTCATCATTTTCATAAAATGCATCTTGCATGAAGACATGGAGAAAAAAAAATATTGAAATAAAAACATAACTTCGAAAATACTTATCTCCCTATCAAGCTATGTCCTTCCTTTGTGCATGCGAAGAGCCAACTTCCATCAATATACACAAATCCTTGTACTTCAAGAAGATCCCTTCGAGCTTCAATAGGATAATGAAAACTCAAAGTATTTC
>CM035410.1:90404315-90431815 GCA_020310875.1 Ceratopteris richardii
AGCTATTATTATTGAATTGGATAATAATAGACTTCATATTTTAAAAAATTCAAGTTTGAATGATTTTCTTTGTATATTCATATTCTTCTTGGTGTTTTTTTTTTTAATAAGCTCATCAAGTAATATTATTCCTTTTCTATTGAAAACTTTAAACGTTTTAAGAAAAAGAAGATATATTCATGATGATCTTTGTAAGAAGAATATAAGATAGAAACTATAAGTTAATACCATCATTTGTATTATAAATGGGACTTTAATAGTTCCCAAATTTCATGAATAGGCCTTACAATCCTTTTCCCACAAGGTTATTGCTAACTCTAATTTTCTATCTTTGATAATTGTCTTTCTCTAAATTCTCTATTTACACCATAATCAGCCATGCTAAGCTCTAAGATGCTCCTCTAGCTTCTCCTGAAGTGTTTTTATGCTTAAAAAAGTGTGCACATTACTTCGTGATAGCTTCTCCCTTGCTAAGCTTCAACTAGTTGAGGTCTTCATTGATGTAGCACCCTTTTGATGTGCTCTTGCTTGAATAAGTCCTCCTTCTGCTTCCATGAGGTTTCTTAATCCTCGAGATCTTCAATATGATGTCCACTCATGTCTCTAAGACTCCAAAAATTCTCTAAAATCATTGATGGGTGATGATTCTAATAGCCTTATGCAACAATGGAAGATGGTTGCCATCCATTAGGCCCACATAGCCATTATATATGCTCACTAGTCTAAACGTTTCTTTGAGCCTGCAGAGAGACCTACAATGGAACTTTGCAGCCTTACACAAGATTCTCAAAGCTATGAAAAATGAACCAAACGATCCCAAACTAGTGTTCTAGCTAGGAGAATCACCATTGCAAGACAGACTATCTTTTTGCAACACTCTCTACCTATGTGCAGAGATATAGATTTAGAAAGTTGGCAATTTCTTACAATCCACTTAGTAAAAGAACTTGAAAATTTGGAACACTTTAGGGAGCTATATGAGATTCCAAATGAAGCTTGAAATCAATGAAAATGATTACAGTGAGAGACCAAAAAATGCTCTGCAATCTAGTACAATCTAACATGTGCAAGCCTAAGTACACCTCTACATAGGGAGCAACAAAATCATGTGAAAATGAGATAAGCAAGCAAGGGGGCTGGTTTTTGGAGTTGAGGAATTGACTAAACTAAGTGGGGAGCTAATGGAATGCATAGAGTTTAAGAAAAATAGTTGAATGATGCTCATATAGAGATTTTATTTTGCCTACAATCTAGCTAATCATCCACCAATAAGTGTAGGTGCACTTTTTGGTGGGTAATTGGTGAGATTAAAATTTGATTGATTTCATTTGGAGATCCTAACTTGATTCCATGACTTTTGGTCCTCTCTTTTGATTGGTTCACTTGCAAAAGTTGTGGATAATTCCTTTTGCATGGTTGAGAGTTGATTTTCAACATAAGCTACATGAACAGAATGGTGAATGCTAGCTTTTGTTATCCTTTTGAAGATGATCTCCATGTAAAGGCACATAGAGATGTTCTTTGGGGATTTATTAAGGCAAGGTAGAAGGAGCACATTTTGATATGATGTGATTATGTGAAAGAATCTCATATCTCTACTATGAATCTAGGAAACCACAATTGTTGTATATTCAACTAAAAAACATAATTGCAACTGTAGTTCCATCTTTGGGAAAAAGACAAGAAGAGAAGGATTGAGGAATTCATAGTACTTTTGGATCTCTTCAAGGTGAGTAAGGAGTTTTACATATGGATGCAGCATGGAGGAGTGAAAAAAATACTACTAAAGATTGGATATTTGAGGCACAAAAAAAGCAAATGGGAAAAGAGGCATAGATTATTAAGGTCATGATATCTTGGAGTCCAATAATAAGACATAGATGTGACAAAGAGGTCATGTCTCACTAAGGTTTTATGACTAAGCAAAATAAAAAAATAACACAAGCCTTTATGAAACATTGATAATCATAAACTTCCTATACGTTTTGTCAATGTTCTTTTTTCAAGTATCACATGAGAAGTTGGGAAAGGTTAGATCGCTTCTTCCAACTATCCTTTTAGTGAATTATTCATCACCCCTTTTAATCTTCCACATTGAACTAGCTGACCTTTCCTTTCATCTAAATGCAAGGTGCACCTTTGATTATGGTTGCATGAGTGGTCCTTCTCTAAAATCATACGCCTCTTAAGTTACTAAGGTGGGATAACTTGAAACCAAGGGAAATCCTCTCCTTTCCAACTTTTAGATTTATATGAAGATATGATGTTAGAAATCAAGTAGCTCAAAAAATTTATGGGAGAATTGTTTTCAAGAATGGTTTTTAAACATTGACGTTTTGTTTCTAGAAGTTAAAATGTCATTTTCAAAGGAATAAAAAGCCAAGAATCAAGTTCATGGAGGGGATGAAAGTTTCATGATCCTCGTTTGTATATCTATCTTACTTTCTCACACATCTTCCTTTTAAAATTCAAAGTTGCTTTAAAGAAAAAAAAGAACAATGATTTCTACAAGAAGTCAATGGCTGGCATCAACTTATTGTGGTTAGTCCACTATTTAAGTTTTAGTTAGGCATTAGGTACTTCTAAATTAATTATGTATGAGAATAGGGATTTCAACCTCATCTACAAGCTCTATGGGGTTATAAAATTGTATGGAGAGCTTTCCCAAATAGAAGAACTTTATCATCAAAGAGGTTAGGAACAATTAAAATAATAGGTCAATCTATATCCTTGAACTCATAACTTTTACATATGTTGATCATATTCATGTAAAAATGTCGAAGATGGCAAATATAATTTAAATTTATCCCAAACAATGAATATCTCTCTTAACAATCATGAAGAAGTGAGTTTTGTCTCTAAAATTGGGCTACTTGAATTTCTTATACTTGGTATTGACCGTGAGTCTCTTTTCTCCCTATCTAGCTCTGTCTATCCCGCTCTTCTTCTTCTTCTTCTTCTTCTTCTTCTTCTTCTTCTTCTTCTTCTTCTTCTTCTTCTTCTTCTTCTTCTTCTCCTTCTCCTTCTTCTTCTTGTTCCTCTTCCTCTTCCTCTTCTTCTTCTTCTTCTTCTTCTTCTTCTTCTCCTTCTCTTTCTTCTTCTTGTTCCTCTTCCTCTTCCTCTTCTTCTTTTTCTTCTTCTTCTTCTTCTTCTTCTTCGTCTTCTTCTTCTTCTTCTCTTTCTTCTTCTTTTTTTTTTCTTCTTCTTCTTCTTCTTCCTCTTCTTCTTCTTCTTCTTCTTCTACTGTAACTACTACTACTACTGTAACTATTACTACTACTACTACTACTACTACTACTACTACTACTACTACTACTACTACTACTACTACTACTACTACTACTACTACTACTACTACTACTACTACTGTTGCTGCTACTACTACTGCTACTGCTACTGCTACTGCTAGTGCTACTACTATTGCTACTACTACTGCTACTCCCACTCCCACTACCACTACCACTACTACTACCACTACCACTACCACTACCACTACCACTACCACTACCACTACCACTACTACTACTACTACTACTAATAATAATAATAATAATAATAATAATAATAATAATAATAATAATAATAACAAAAGCAACAAAACCAATAATAATAATAATAATAATAATAATAATAATACCACTACTACTACTACTACTACTACTAATACTACTACTACCACTACCACTACCACTACTACCACTACTACCACTACTACCACTACCACTACCACTACCACTACCACTACCACTACCACTACCACTACCACTACCACTACCACTACCACTACCACTACCACTACCACTACCACTACCACTACCACTACCACTACCACTACCACTACCACTACCACTACCACTACCACTACCACTACCACTACCACTACTACTACTACTACTACTACTACTACTACTACTACTGATACTGCTACTGCTACTGATACTATTGCTATTGCTACTACTACTACAACTACTACTACTACTACTACTACTACTACTACTACTACTACTACTACTACTGCTACTACTACTACTACTACTACGACTACTATGATTGCGACTATGACTACGACTACGTCTACGTCTACGACTACTACTACTACTACTACTACTACTACTACTACTACTACTACTACTACTACTACTACTACTACTACTACTACTATTGCTGCTGCTACTACTACTACTACTACTACTACTCCTACTACTACTCCTACTACTACTACTACTACTACTACTACTACTACTACTACTACTACTACTACTACTACTACTACTATCACTACCACCATTACCACTAATAATAGTAATAATAATAATAATAATAATAATAATACTTTATGTATGTTTATATATTTAGGTAGTGATGTTTGTGAACACACTAGTACTATTGGGAAACTTTTTTGCCTCTCTAAGAGATTTTTTCTCACGACCTATATGTATGCCTATTGCCCTAATAGGTCACTTATCTTTGTACATTCTAGTGGTAATACATTCAGTAATGTGTGTTGTGATACAAGCTTCTTCTTGTTCTTCCTTGTGTTGTTCACATGGTTTTATAGACATCAAACTCCAACAATTTGTATCAGAGCATACCACGGCTTCATGTAGGGCATTGTCGACACGCCTTCCATCATAGTCTCAAAATTGCACAAAATTTGAGCTCATTTCAGACTCCAAAAGCACTATCGTAGTGCTTGTGCAGGTTATTTCATCTTTCTGAGCCAAACATATATACAAATTCCATTTTGCCTATATAGGCATCTCAAAATCTACTATAGAATTACTAAAACTTGAAAAGATAGTTCTGTTCAACTTTTTGACATACAATCAATTTTCTACATCAAGGTATTTTAGTTAGTGGCCATGGCTGAAAGGAGTGATGTATTCTATATGTTGGCTATTGAGGATAAGTTGGATGGTACGAACTACCCATTATGGGCTTATATGATGCATCATGTATTGGTCGCAAAAGGACTATGGAATATTGTGCAGGGTGTTGAAAAATATCATATTACACTTCCAAATACAAGTACTGAAGCTAATGTAGATGGCATTGAAAATGGTGAGATTCTATAGATTCCCATTTGTGCTACAGTTTCTACTACATCTACTATAGAGCAATTTTTTTGGGATGGCAAAAATGTTGAGGCACACGCATTGATAGCCTTGTTTATCATTCATGCCATTATTTGTCACATTAGCTCTTCTAGAACAGCTAAGGATGCTTGGGATACACTTATCACTTTGTACCAAGCAAGGAATGAGACTCAATTCGCTTACCTCGAAAAAGTGTTGGAGACTGAGCACATGAATTAAGATGATTCCATGGAAAATTTTGTGATAAAAATCAAAGATTTGAAAGAGCAATTGATTTCTACTAATGAAGTCTTGCCTCAAAGTTCACTTGTGTAGAATGTTCTGAATGGTCTTCCAGTTTCATATCAAAGTTTTGCATATACTCTTGATTTGATGATGAAAGGAAATCCAAATGCCTTATCATTTGAGGAGTTAGTCTCTGTTTCATTGTAGGAAGTTCAATCTAGGTAGAATAGGTCCATTATGCATCTTGTAGATCAAGATTCCTCGCTAATCAGAAGGAGAAAGGTAAATGGAGCTCTTCTACTAATAAGCTGAACTCTCCTAGTTATGCATAATCAAAGAAGGATGAGAGAGATGACAAGAAAATAGAAAAGCAAAATATGTTTTGCAAGTACAATAAAGCAAATGATCATGTCATAAAGAATTTTCCAAAACTGGCTACAAAAGAGGCAAAGAAATAAGTGGTTGGAATGGTTGTTGCAGAGGCCTCTTCACCAAAAATAGAGTCTTCTAATCTACTTGAGAATGAAGAATGGGCATTTACTACTGTTTGCAGTTCTGACCCATCTTCTCTTGAATAGTGTATATCCGCAGTAGACTCAGATATTTGGTACCTTCACAATGGGACAACCAAACATATTAGCCCACAACGTAGTTTCTTCACTTCACTCGAGGCTACCCCTACAGGGAATACTACCACATGCACCAACAACTCCTCTTATCCTCTCATGGGAGTTGGTAAGATCATTTTGAATACTACTGATGGTAGTTCCTTTACATTGTTGGATGCTCTATTTGTGCCATTGATCAAGAAGAATGTGTCATCAGTTTCAGCTTTAGCCAAGATTGGCTTGGTTGTGAAATTTGTTGATGACAGATGCATAGATCATGATCTGTCAAATGGCAGTGTGATTATTGCTTCTGGCATTTTATGTCGTTGACTCTATAAGCTCATAGAATATGAAAAATATGTGAATGATTCAGCATGTGCAATACATGATTCTCAGGCGATGTCACATGCATGGCTTTGGCATGCAGTCTTTGGTCATCTGAATTTCGCTAGTTTGCTATACCTGTAGAAATCTGAAATGGTGTCCTCTTTGCCCAAACTTGAGGCACCCGGTAAACATGTCACTAAAGGCTATATTTTGGGCAAAATGGAGCATTCCTCATTTTCGAGAAATGGTTAGGTTTGAGCTACTAAAAAATGTTCACACACATCACTACCTAAATATATCAACAAATCCCCCTGGGACTGATGCGGTGATCAAGGAGCTGGCACTCAT
Organism: Ceratopteris richardii; assembly: GCA_020310875.1. NCBI lineage: Eukaryota > Viridiplantae > Streptophyta > Polypodiopsida > Polypodiales > Pteridaceae > Ceratopteris > Ceratopteris richardii. Next base: position 90,410,920 of record CM035410.1, read on the forward strand.
GTAAAAGCAAGTGCCAAGCTATGTGGAATCAATCCACAAAAGGAAGTAAGCCCAAAGCTTTGTAGAAAGCCTCAAACTTCTCCCTAGGCACAACCTTCGTAAAAAGCTTTGCAATGTTCTCCTGCATGCGCACATATGCCAAGCTCATCCCCAACACAGAACCTCTTCCTGACATAATGATAATGCACTTCAATGTGCTTAGTGCGAGCATGGAACATAGGGTTCCTTGCTGCCAATGCACTCTAACTATTAGTGAAGATGGTGGTGGCAGAAGATTGACCAACACCCAAATTAGCCATAAGGCATCTAAGCCACACACACTGAACACTTGCTGTGAAAGCTTTCCTATACTCAGCCTCACAACTGGAAGTGGCCATAGTAGGCTACTTCTTGCTCAACCAAGATATACATGAGCTACAAAGCATGAAGCAAAAGCCACTAGTGGACACACGAGTTTCATAGCAACTAGCGCAATCACTGTCAGAAGAAGCATGCGAATCTAGCGGTAGTGATCCCCCCTGGGATAAAACAATCCAAGTAGTTGGGTACCGCTCATGTAGCAAAAGATGCACTTAGTTGCCTACCAATGCTTGACACCTCGGCAATGCATAAACCTGCTCATCTATGAGACAACAAGCTGAATTTATGGCCAAGTAATGCATAAGTAAATCGAGCATCCAACAACCTATTGATAGAGAACAACATCAAATGCATCTCCAGCATCATGAAGACTCAATTGTAAACCTGTTTCCACAGGAGTGGCAATAGGCTTACAATCTTCAAGGCCCAAATGCTGTAATAATGTGTCAATATATTTTTTTTGACACAAAACCATTCCACCATCAACTTCCATAAATTGAATGCCCAAATAGTGATGAAAATGCCCCAAATCAGACATCTCAAATGAGGCATGCTAATCAACCCTAAAATCAACAATATGTGTGTCATGAGGGCCACTAGGAAGGATTTCATCAACATTCACCACAATGATCAGAAGCACATCATTAGCATGCTTAACATATAAGGTGCTTTTAGTTGGACTGTTCTCCAAACCATGTGCAATGAGATAGGCATGTATCTTTTCATACCAAGCATGTGGTGCTTGCTTTAAACCATATAATGTCTTCTTGAGCCTGCACACCTGGTTTTCATGCCCTTTCTGCACAAAACCACAGGCTAAAAAACATACACTTCTTCATGCAAGTCACCATTCAGAAATGTTGTTTTAATGTCTAACTGATGTACATTCCAACCATGATGAGCTACAAGTGCACGGATGCTACAAAGAGTAGTCATTCAACAAGTAGGAGCAAAGGTTTCATCAAAATGAATGCCTCTTTCGTGCACATAATCCTTTGCAACAAGCCTAGCTTTATACCTATCATTTGTTCCATCAGGTTTACGCTTCAGGTTGTATATCCACTTAGTGCCAATGGCCTTCTTGCCAAGAGGCAAGTCACATATAGACCAGGTACCATTTTTCATGGTAGCATCATATTCAGATTGCATTGTAGCCATCCAATGTTCAAAATTTTGTGTTTCATCAAACAAAAGAACTTGAGTCTCATCACAGAGACTAGAGGTAGCCATAGCATAGCAATCTGATGCGAAAGAGGCACTATGAGAGCCTGAACGAGTACGATATGACAGGCATGCATCTAATTTGTTTTTGTTGGAGTTAGACGTCTGCGGAAGCACGCGAACATCACAAGGAAGAAGAAGAAGCTTGGAGCACAACACACAAGACTGAATGTATTACTAGAGAATGTACAAAGATAAGTAGCCCATTAGGGCAATAGGCGTATATACAAGCCGGGGGAAAAAAACCTCCTAAAGAGGGAAAAAAGTGCCCCGGCGGTCCTAGAGTGTTCACACACATCACTACCTAAATATATCAACAAATCCCCCCTGGGAGTGATGCGGTGAACAAGGAGCTGGCACTCATGTATAAGGAAGTGCCGAGCTATGTGGAAATCACTCCACAAAAGGAAGTAAGCCCAAAGCTTTGCGGAAAGCTTCAAACTTCTCCCTAGGCAGAGCCTTCGTGAAAAGGTCTGCAATGTTCTCCTACGTGGGCACATATGCCAAGCTGATCTCCCCAGCAGAGAACCTCTCCCTGACATAGTGATAATGCACCTCAATGTGCTTAGTGCGAGCATGGAACACAGGGTTCCTCGCAACTGCCAATGCGCTCTGACTGTCAGTGAAGATGGTGGTGGCAGAAGACTGGCCAACACCCAAATCAGCCATAAGGCATCTGAGCCACACACACTCAACAGTCGCTGTGAAAGCTGCCCTGAAGACTCAATCGTAAACCTGTCTCCATAGGAGTGGCAATAGGCTTACAGTCTTCAAGGCCAAAACGCTGCAATAATGTGTCAATATATTTCGTTTGACACAAAGCCATTCCACCATCAACTTGCATAAACTGAATGCCCAAATAGTGATGCAAATGCCCCAAATCAGACATCTCAAATGAGGCATGCAAATCAGCCTTGAAATCAGCAATATGCTTCTCAAGAGGACCAGTGAGCAGCATGTCGTCTACATAGACAACAATGATCAAAAGCACATCATTAGCACGCTTAACATATAAGGTGCTTTCAGTTGGACTCTTCTCAAAACCATGTGCAATCAGATAGGCATGTATTTTCTCATACCAAGCACGTGGTGCTTGCTTTAAACCATATAACGCCTTCTTTAACCTGCACACCTGGTTTTCATGCCCTTTCTGCACAAAGCCACGGGGCTGAAAAACATACACTTCTTCATGCAAGTCACCATTCAGAAATGTTGTTTTAATGTCCAACTGATGTACATTCCAACCATGATGGGCTGCAAGTGCACAAATGCTCCGAACAGTAGTCATACGGCATGTAGGTGCAAAGGTCTCATCAAAATCAATGCCTATTTCCTGCGCATAACCCTTTGCAACAAGCCTAGCCTTATACTTGTCAACTGTACCATCAGGTTTACGCTTCAGCTTGTATACCCACTTAGTGCCAATGGCCTTCTTGCCAGGAGGCAAGTCACATAAAGACCATGTACCATTCTTCATTATAGCATCATATTCAGATTGCATAGCAGCCATCCAATTTTCTGAATTTTGTGCTTCATCAAAAGAAATAGGCTCATTCTCATCACAGAGACTAGATGCAGCCATAGCATAGCAATCTGATGCAAAGGAGGTACTATGAGAGCCTGAACGAGTACGATATGACAAAGGTGCATCTAATTTGCTGTCACGCAAAGTCTGCACCAGCCATTTTGGCATAGTTTTTGCCTGTTCAATATCAGCTCTCTCATCAAGTGCATCATGTAAATATGCATCAGAAATGGAATGATCTGCATCATCATATGAAACCTGTAAAGGCTGAGAAGTTGCCTCATTAGGACCAGCGCTAGCCTGTCCACCTGTAAAAAGAGGCATCAAAGTATCATACATGTCTTTGGAGCTAACAGATGTCTCCTTAGTACATGAAAGCAATGGCTGAATAGCATCTTCCACAAAGACAACATCACGGCTAACCAGAATGCGTTTAGTCTGTGGATGATACAGACGATAGCCTTTACTTTCTGAACTGTACCCAACAAAAATACATTTTACTGCCTTATCATCCAATTTTCTGCGATGTTGTTCAGGCACTAATGCATATGCCAAACAACCAAAAACACGCAGATGAGCAACAGATGGCTTGCGGTCATACCAAGCCTCATATGGAGTGATAGACTGCAACGCTTTCGTGGGACACCTGTTTAGTACATATGATGCACACATGACAGCCTCAAGCCAGAAACTATGTGGTAAAGCCTGACTTTTGACCATGCACCTCGCCATCTCCATGAGTGACCTGTTCTTTCGTTCAGCAACTCCATTCTGTTGAGGTGTATACGGCACTGTACACTGGTGTTTTATCCCACGTTCAGCCAGAAATGCATTAAAATCTGAAGACATATATTCCCCCCCTCGATCAGAACGGAGGGTGCCCATTTTACATGCTGACAGATTTTCAGCCAAAACCAAAAACTGTTTGAAGCACATGAACACTTCGGACTTTGCTTTGAGTGGATATATCCATGCATGCCTGGAAAAATCATCAATGAAAGTCACGAAGTAAAGGTAATTTCCAAAAGAGGGTGTCTGCATAGGACCACAGACATCACTATGTACAAGCTGCAATTTCTGCATAGCCCGAACTGAACCATCTTTTGGAAAGGAAGAACGCTGCATTTTGCCCAAAATACAGCCTTCACAAACATGTTTTCCAGGTGCCTCAAGTTTGGGCAAAGAGGACACCATTTCAGATTTCTGCAGGCGTAACAAACTAGCAAAATTCAGATGACCAAAGCGTGCATGCCAAAGCTTTGCATCTGACATAGCCTGAGAATCATGAACTGCACATGCCAAATCATTCGCAGATTTTTCATAGTCTATGAGCTTATACAGCCCACGACATAAAATGCCAGAAGCAATAATCACATCGCCATTTGAGAGATCATGGACTGTACACCTGTCATCAACGAATTTCACAACCAAGCCAATCTTGGCTAATGCAGAAACTGATAAGAGGTTCTTTTTGATCCCTGGCACAAATAAAGCATCTGACAAAGTGAAAGAACTACCATCAGCAGTAGTCAGAATGATCTTACCAACTCCCATAACAGGATAAGAGGAGTTATTGGCGCATGTGACAGTATTCCCTGTAGGGGCAGGCTCGAGTGAAGAGAAGAAACTGCGCTGCGAGGTAATATGTTTGGTCGCCCCACTGTCAAAGTACCAAACATCTGAGTCTACTGCAGACATGCACTGATCATGAGAAGATGGGTCAAAACTGCAGACAGTAGTAAACGCCCATTCTTCGTCTTGCACAAGATTTGCAGACTCTGTTTTTGGTGTAGAGGCCTCTGCAACAACCATTCCAGCCTCTTTCTTCTTTGCCTCTTTAGCAGCCAGTTTTGGACAGTTCTTTATAATATGATCATTTCCTTTACAGTACTTGCAGAACAATTTCTGCTTTTCTGATTCTTTCTCATCTTTATCCTAGTTCTTCGATTGTGCAGCATTTGCAGATTTCTGCTTACTAGTAGAAGAGCTCCATTTTCCTTTGCCCTTTTGACTAGCCAGGAAAGCTTGATCTGCAACACGCATAATGGACCTGTTCTGCCTGGACTGATCTTCCTGCAACAGAACAGAGACTAATTCCTCAAATGACAAGGCATTCGGATTGCCTTTCATCATCAATCGAAGAGTAGAGGCAAAACTCTGATATGAATCAGGAAGGCCATTCAGAACGGTCTGCACGAGTGAGCTATCTGGTATAACCTCATCAGCAGAAATCAATTGTTCCTTCAGGTCTTTGATCTTTGTAAGAAAACTATCCATCGAATCACCTTCATTCATGTGCTCACTCTCCAACTGTTTTCGGAGGTAAGCAACACGAGCCTCATTGCTAGCCTGGTACAAAGTGGTAAGTGTATCCCAAGCATCCTTTGCTGTTCTACAAGAGCGAATGTGAGGAATAATGGCACGTTTGACAGACAAAGCTATCAATGCATGTGCTTGGGCATCTCTGCCATCCCAACGAATCTGCTCTGCAGTAGGTGCAACAGAAACAGCAGCACGAACAGGAATCTGCGGAATATCATCTTCGACACCATCTTCATCAGCTCCAACACCTGTATTTGCAGTACCTGTCGTTACAGGTGTAACAGGACGTCTTTCAACACCCTGCATAATGTTCCACAATCCTTTTGCAACCAGTACATGTCGCATCATATAAGCCCATAATGGGTAGTTGGTACCATCCAACTTATCCTCAACAGCCAACATACGGAATACATCACTGCTTTCAGCCATGGCCGGTGACTAAAATACCTTGATGCAGAAAATTGACTGTATCTCAAAAAGTTGAACAGAACTGCCCAGACGAGTTCTGCTAGACCTGTAGCAGACTTCTAGAGGCTTAAACTGGCGAACAGAAACTAGTATATACCTTTGGCACAAAAGGACGAAATAGCTTGCACAAGCACTGCGATAGTGCCCTGAGTATGCTCACCAAATTTTGTGCGAATCTGAGACTGCAAACGGAGGAGTGTCGACGGCACCCTAGAAGAAGCAACGACCTGCTCTGATACCAATTGTTGGAGTTAGACGTCTGCGGAAGCATGCGAACAGCACAAGGAAGAAGAAGAAGCTTGGAGCACAACACACAAGACTGAATGTATTACTAGAGAATGTACAAAGATAAGTAGCCCATTAGGGCAATAGGCGTATATACAAGCCGGGGGAAAAAAACCTCCTAAAGAGGGAAAAAAGTGCCCCGGCGGTCCTAGAGTGTTCACACACATCACTACCTAAATATATCAACAGTTTTCATTGTTGAGGTTATGTGATGTCACGACAAAAGCTTGTTCACTAACAAGACTGTGGAAAATTGCCACGCCTCAACTAGAACTAAACTAAAGTGAGGTTAGAACACCTCTATAATCATCAGTAGCTTAGCAACCTGAAAACTTTACTACTATTTTAGTGAAAACTGAAAATTCACTTTATAGAAAGCTTCGCGTTTCCTTCAAGCTTTAATTCTAAACTGATTTACCTCAAACTTTACACTATTGTGTTTGCTTATAGTTAGATAATCTTTCCGTCACTTAACTGTGTTTTGAACTCACCGAAACATCACCGGAACTTCACCGGAATGTTACCAGACTGTCACCGTAATCTTATCGGAATCTTATCGGAATCAACTACAAATCTGTTTGTGGTTACTTCAAATATTTGTAAATGAAATAAAGAAGTAATACCTAAGCTTCCTTCATTGAATGAACTCTATCTGAAGTTTGAGAAGAAACTTCATCAGTTCTTTACGGTCAGACTTAGTACTGTGTGTACATGTCCGTTTCACAGAAATCTTTTGATCAACTTATAGTTGAGACTATTAGCTTCAAGATGAGCTATCTCTCATAAAAAACTTTACACTATGTTGCGAGATCTAACTTTCAGAAGTACCGGAAAACTTTTATTGAGAAAAACTATAACTGTTAACTAACTTTCACAGTAACATGAAACCACTTAGATTTCTTCACATACGAAGAATATGATCAAACTTCTTCCACATGAACATGTGTTTTCTATTAGAGAAGATGTGTACAAAATATCTTGGCCTCACTTTGTGCATAGCTATGGAAAACTCTCCTACTCTGAGTAGTTATTCCTGACCATCTCTCTCAGATGAAGACCCGACAGTTCAGGCTCTATTATTCATCTCTACATATGCAATCTCTGGCGTCTTCTATATCACTATTCTTAGTTTCTATATGCACTCTATATTCCGGTTCTATACACTCTCTTATATACATTTTTTATCCATGATTCAAACTCGTAATTTTGGAAGTTTCTACACCGTATATTACAGGCGTGAATTTGTCCCTTCACTAAGGCTTGATTTTCTGAATGTTTTGTTTCTGCTTCTCTGTCTTTCTTCGTCTTTATGTGTGCCTGTATGTCAAATTTGTGAGTGATTCTTCAAGAGCTCCCCCTCAATCACTAATTTGCATTCTCTGATCTTCCATATATTCTTCTTTTCTTTTATACCTGCCATTTCTTTAAATCTACTTGTCTTTACTCCATCCAAGCTCTTTGTCAGAATATCTGCAATCTGATCTTTTGTAGATATGTATAGTATTTCAATCTCCTTGTCCATTACCTTTTCCCTGAGGAAATGATATTGAATTTCTATGTGTTTTGTTCTTGCATGAAATATAGGATTTGCTGCAAGATACAACGAGAACAACTTATCTCCATGTATGATAGGTATACCTTGATCAATACCCATGCTTTTGAACAAGGTCTGCATCCATATCACTTCTTTAGTTGCTTCCATAAGTCCTTTATATTCTGCTTTTGTTGACGATAAAGCCACTGTGTGTTGCTTCTTTGAACACCAGCTTACAAGCTTATCTCCTAGGTATATCATATACCCATGTGTTGACCTTCTATCATCTTGACTTCCTGCCTAGTCTGAGTCATTGTATGCTCTCAGCTTTACATCTGATGTAAAAGGATAATATAATCCTTCTTTTATAGTTCTTTTGATATATCTAAGAACTCTTTGTCCTGCAACCCAATGTTGATCCTTCGGACAATGCATGAACTGTGAGAGAACTCCTACTGCATAACTAAGATCTGGTCTTGTTAGCGTAGCATAAATCAAGCTTCCCACTAATGAGTGATACTTCCTCATATCTTTAAACTCTGCACCATCATATTTGTTGAGTTTATGATCTACTTCAAGCAGTGTTGAAGCTTCTCTGCAATTCTCCATGTTAAACTTCTGCAGTAAGTTTAGGAGAAACCTTTCTTGTGAAACATATACACCATGATCTGTATATGTAACTTCCATTCCAAGAAAGTATGATAACTTTCCTAGATCACAGATCTTGAACTCTTTTTCAAGTAATCTTTTTACCTCCTTGATTCCTTCATCTGAGGTCCCTGTGATTATAATGTCATCTACATAAATACAAATGTAGATCATACCTTTATGTGTTCTCTTAATGAGTACACTTGCATCAGCCTTTGAGCTTTGGTATCCAAGGTCATTGAGATACTTCACAAGTCTATAATTCCAAGCTCTTGGAGCTTGTTTCAATCCATAGAGAGCTCTTCTTAATCTACAAACATGATTTGGGTAACTGGAACTTACAAACCCTTCACGTTGTTCCATGTAAACTTCATCTTATATATATCCATTTAAAAATGCATTCTTTATATCCAGCTGACTTAGCTTCCATCCTTTTGATGCTGCTATAGCAATCACTGTCCTTATGGTTGACATCTTTGCCACTAGACTAAATGTCTCATCATAATCTATGCCATGCGTCTGAGCATAGCCTTTGACTACCAGTCTAGCTTTGTATCTGGCTATCCTTCCATCTGCAAGCTTCTTAACTTTGTAAACCCATTTATTTCCAATCACTTTCTTACCATTTGGTTTTGGAACAAGTTCCCAAGTATTGTTCTCCTCAAGTGCATTGAATTCTTCCTTCATTGCTTCTTCCCATTGTTTCTTACCTTTTGCTTCACTGTAATTATGAGGTTCTTCATCTTCCTTTAATAAGTAAGCATAGTTTTTCTAAGTCAAATAAGAAGTGTCATAGGAATACCTTGTCGGTTGTTTCCTAACTCTGTTTGACCTTCTTGGTTCAAACTCTTCATGTGTATCTGAATACACATCTTCATCAAATCTTGGTCCATCTTCATTTCTCATACCTGATCCAATCCTGGACGTACTTGCCTACATATGATCTTCATCTCCATTTACCTGCATATATGATTTACCTTTTTCAATTCTTCTTATCTCTTCTTCAAGTGTTTCAACACTATGCTCTTTATCTGTATACCAGCTCTTTACTTCATCAAATGTCACATCTCTGGAAACAATAAATTGTTTGGTTAGAGGACTCCATAACCTATAACCCAACTGTTTTTATCATATCCAATGAACACATATTTTTTAGCTTTTGGTTCAAGCTTATGGCAACTGATCCAAACACTTTACAATGATCAAGTGTTGGTTTCTTGCCCCACCAAGCTTCATAAGGGGTCATTCCATTTAAAGCTGTACATGGTAATCTATTTACCGTATATGTTGTTGTGTTTACAGCCTCAGCCCAAAGATAATTTGGACAATTCTTCTCCTTTAGCATCGCTCTTGCAAACTCAACTAGAGTTTGGTTTCTTCTTTCTGCTACTCCATTTTGTTGCGGTGTATACCTGCAAGTTATTTCTCTTTTGATACTTGCATTCCACAGATAATCATTGAACTCTCGAGAAAAATATTATCCTCCTCCATCAGACCTTAGTCTTTTAAGTTTCTGTCATGTAAGTCTTTCAGCATATGCATGAAAATGCCTGAAAGCTCCAAATACTTGTGACTTCTCTTTCAAAACATAAAGAGTTATCCATCTTGTTGCATCATCAATAAAAAGAACATAATACCTTGAGCCGCTGATAGATCCTTGTTTTGTCGATCCCCATACATCTGTATGTACGAGCTCTAGCACACCATCGTGTTTGTACCCTTTCTTCTGAAATGGTAACCTGTGGGCTTTTCCCATCTGACAGGCTTCGCACTTGTGAATCATATATTGATTCTTCATATTTGGTAATCCTCTGACGGATTGTTTCTCCACCATAGTTTTGATTCCTGTTTCATTAAAATGTCCTAACCTCTTATGCCAGAGGTCTAACTCTGTAAATACCTCATCACCATGTGTGATCAAGGCTTGACCAACATTCCCTTGTACTTTAAGAGTAAAAAGTCTACCTTTCTTTTTACCATGGACAATTTTTTTGTATCCTTTCTCTGGATCTTCAACAAATACTCCTTCATTTGTAAACCTGACTTGAAAAACTTTTTCTACTATCTGTCCCACACTAATCAGATTCTTCGGGATTGTTGGAACATACAAAACATTTGTTAGTAGGTCAGCTCCATTCTTACACTTTACTTTTCCAATTGACCTTACATTATGTTTTGTGTTGTCACGTGTTTGTACTGTATGATTTGAAATACCTCCTTCAAGTTCTGATAACAATTCTATATTTCCTGACAAATGATTTGAACAACCAGAGTCAATATAGAATACCTTGAGGTCTTCATTCTCTAACATACTTATCGAGTTCATCATCAATGTTGTATGATTGTCATTCTGCGTATCATTCGCATAGTTGTAGTAGGTAGTGTTGTGAGACTGATTCTGTCCCCAACTTCTTGCTCCACCTCTACCATATCCGCCTCTTTGGATTTGTCTTCCTCTTTGATATCTTCCGTTTCTGCCTCTACTATTGTTGTTCTTATTCTGACTAAATCCTTGAGAATTATGCTAGCAATCATGAGCCAAATGATTGCTTAATCCACAGATCCAACAAGTCTTCTTGTTGTTAGTCTGATTACCTCTTCCTTTACCTCTTTTACTTCTTACGTTACCTCTTCCTCTTGCAAAATTTGCTTGAGTAGTCATTTCTTCTTCATCTTTTTCTTTACCTTTATCACCTTTCTTCTTATTCTTTGCATACATAGCTCAACTTTGTCCTTTATCTTTGTCTGTCTTCAAATCTTGCTCAAATATTAACATTAGTCCAAGCAACTGATTTAAATCTGGTACAAAATGATTTAAAGAAAGTTCAGTTAAGAGTACGAAAGGTTTCCACCTTTCATCTCCTCTCAGTCCTGCAAGCACTTGTGCTATCAACCTCTGATCTTCGATATCTTCATCAATAGATCCAATACTGTCTGCCAAGTCTTTCATCTTAGTGATATAATCACTAATGCTTTGACTTTGCTTTTTCTTCTACGTTGTAAACTCTGACCATAAGCTAGCCTTTCTAGCTTTCGTCGTATTTTGCAAATGATCTTCCAGTGCACTCCATATGTCTTCCGCTTTCTCCAGACCTCTAATGTGCAGTAGTAGATGATCTGTAACGGTATTGTAGATATAAGCTCTTGCCATTGCATCTTTCTTCTGCCACAGCTTCAAGGCTTCTAACTCTTCTTTCTTTGGTTGAGTGTCATCTTCGAAAGTCGGCTTCTTTTCTTCTCCTGTCACATATATCATTAAGTCCTTACTTATAAGTAAGGCTTCCATGCGCATTACCCATGCGGGATAATTATCTCTGTCCAATTTGTCAATAGAGATATGGTCTGCTATAATTTTCTTGTTTCTATTACTTTCGGTGAGTGTAATGTTAAAAGGTTTTACCTTTTATAAACCTTTACCCTTGAGAATTACTTCAGAACGTTTCTTGATGTCGTTTTTTGTTGATCATCTCAGCTTTCACCTTCCTTGTGAAAATTCTTCAAATTCTCTTGTATCTTCACTTTCGTTTACTCTTGAGGACCTTTCTATTCTTCAGAACCTTTTCTGCTTTGATACCACTTTGTTGAGGTTATGTGATGTCGCGCCAAAAGCTTGTTCACTAACAAGACTGCGGGAAATTGCCACGTCTCAACTAGAACTAAGCTAAAGTGATGTTAGAACACCTCTATAATCATCAGTAGCTTAGCAACGTGAAAACTTTACTATTGTTTTAGTGAAAACTGAAAATTCACTTTACAGAAAGCTTCGCATTTCCTTCAAGCTTTAATTCTGAATTGATTTACCTCAAACTTTACACTTCTGTGTTTTCTTACAATTAGATAATCTTTCCGTCACTTAACTATGTTTTGAACTCACCGAAACATCACGGGAACTTCACCGGAATGTTACCAGACTGTCACCGTAATGTTATCGGAATCTTACCGGAATCAACTACAAATATGTTTGTGGTTACTTCAAATATTTGTAAATGAAATAAAGAAGTAATACATGAGCTTCCTTCACTGAATGAACTCTATCTGAAGTTTGAGAAAAAACTTCATCACTTCTTTACGGTTAGACTTAGTACTCTGTGTACATGTCCGTTTCACAGAAATCTTTTGATCAACTTATAGTTGAGACTATTAGCTTCAAGATGAGCTATCTCTCATAAAAAACTTTACACTATGTTGCGAGATCTAACTTTCAGAAGTACCGGAAAACTTTTACTAAGAAAAATTGTAACTGTTAATTAACTTTAACAGTAACATGAAATCACTTAGATTTCTTCACATACGAAGAATATGCTCAAACTTCTTCCACATGAACATGTGTTTTCTATTAGAGAAGATGTGTACAAAATAGCTTGGCCTCACTTTGTGCATAGCTATGGAAAACTCTCCTACTCTGAGTAGTTATTCCTTACCATCTCTCTCAGATGAATACCCAACAGTTCAGGCTCTATTATTCATCTCTACATACGCAATCTCTGGCGTCTTCTATATCACTATTCTTAGTTTCTATATGCGCTCTCTTTGCACTCTATATGTTGGTTCTATACACTCTCTTATATACATTTTTGATCCATGATTCAAACTCATAATTTTGGAAGTCTCTACACCGTATATTAGAGGCGTGAATTTGTCCCTTCACTAAGGCTTGATTTTTTGAATGTTTTGTTTCTGCTTCTCTTTGTCTTTTTTCGTCTTTATGTCTATTTGTATGTCAAATTTGTGAGTGATTCTTCAACATTCACACAAGGTCTACACCAACCATTTTGGCATAGTATTTGTCTGCTCAATATCAGCTCTCTCATCAACAAGTGCATCATGTAGATCTACATCAAAAATGGAATGATCTGCATCATCACATGAAACCTGCAAAGGTTGAGAAGTTGCCTCATTAGGACCAACACTAGATTTTCCACCTATAGAAAGAGGCAGCAAAGTATCATACATGTCTTTGCAGCTAACCGATGTCTCCTTAGTACATGAAAGCAATGGTTGAATAGCATCTTCTATAAAAACAACATCCTGGCTAACCAAAATGCATTTAGTCTATGGATGATATAGACAATAGCCTTTACTTTCGGAACTGTACCTAACAAAAATACATTTTACTACTTTATCATCCAATTTTTTGTGATGTTGTTCGAGCACTAATGGATATGCCAGACAACCAAAAACACACAGATGAGCAATAGATGGCTTGCGACCATGCCAAGCCTCATATGGAGTGATAGACTGCAACACTTTAGTGGGACACCTATTCAGTACATATGATGCACACATAACAACCTCAAGCCAAAAACTAGGTGGTAAAGTGATGGAGAGTGTTCATCTCCAAAAGAACACATTATCCTTGATGTTAAAGCACCTATATATCAAGAAGAACTCAAAACCTCAACCAATTTTGGAAGATCAATGCCTAACTATCAAACTTTTAACTAACTATGAAGAAACTAATTATTCAGAAAAGTGTGATGCACTTAATTTACTCATTGATTGATCAAATGTGTAAAGTTTTCAATAAAACTTTATAGAAGGTATCTTCTAAAGTTTCCACACCTTCTCCAAGTTAAAACGCTCTAAAAGATTCAGTAGATCTTGATATTTGTACTAAACAATGTACCTATGTCTGAAACTGTTCTTTTGTATACCAAACTAGACCCCTTTTATTCAAATGCCTTTAGCCACGAGTAGCTCACCTCTCAACTTAAAGAATGAGTGCTTACATGTGCATGACCATCATCTTCATAAACTCCCTCTTCCCAAATTATATAGAATCATGGTCGGTCCTATATTTTTAAAAATCCATTATACAGGGCTCAACAAAGCAAAGAGAGATAATAGTCGCTTCCAAGGTAGAATGTGTATCAATATGTGGGGACAAGATTGCACCAAGAGAATACTCATTCAAGGCTTAACTGATATAGGGGCAAGGTATCTTCTTCAGTAGTGATAAATTATGGAAGAGAAGATATCTTTTTCACAATATAGTTTGTAAGTTCTACAAGCTTCTACAAATTTTATGTAGCATCAACATTCTAGATTTTGAAAATTGTAGCCATAATGTTGTACTCTTGTATTTGACAAAAGCTTCCATGGCCTCTTTTCTATAGCTACATTATCACTACATGCTTTTATATTGTGAATAAATGTTAGAACATCAAGATATACATGATCTTATACATTTTTTTCCCAAAAATCCAAGAGCTTCTTCGTGGAGATTATATTTTTCATAACCATACATATCTCTATCTAGAAACCCTTATCTTTTGATTTGTGAATAGCTTTCATTCACCCTCTTTGATAACAATAAGTTTCCACAAGCTTTTAGAAGAAAATGAAAGCATCTAGAAAAGCACCTTCAACCTGCATTTGTTCAAAATAACTTCATTATGAACACTTTCTACACATGTTGGGATGAATGTATTCCAACTCACAATATTACAAGAAAGCAGTTTTCAATACACTTAAGTTGCATTTTCAATTAGCCCACATTGAGTTTAATCATCAATCAAGTTTCTTCTGATGATAGCATCAAACTTGGACAAATCTTCCACCTCAACCTCAACAAGTATCTCATATCTTAGTTTTAAGTATCTATGTAAGCATTCAAAGGAGACACATATGTAGGAATATTTGGTGATATGCCCTCTAATTCTGTATCTAGAATTTACTCAAAGATCTCATTAGTCTTTTGTGGAGGTCCGATTTTGTTGTACATTTTCACCAAAGCACAACCAAGCCTATGATCATTTAGGAAGTTCAATCTCTTATGTCTTCAAGTTGTATGTACTCAAAATAATTCATTGCATCTTGATTGATGCCATCATTCTTCATTATCACAATGCTTTTGCAAATGTGCAACATATATGCACTTAGTTACAAATATATACATACATACATTCCTTAACCAAACATACTTACATAAAGACAAACACACACACCTGAAGGACTCACATTTATGCTAACTTCTTATGTAGGTACAATAAATGAAAATAGAAAAGTATAGTCCTAGTCATGAAGCAAGAAACAGATCAATGATATTATTAAAATTATATGCTCAAGCAGATTCATCAATGTAATATTCTTTACTCAATACTTCCCTTTGTATGATCATGATCACATCTACCCCTCCTGGACTTATGCATCCTCTCGATGTGTCAACCTACCTACAAAAAAATAAATACAAATAGGTATCAAATGGTAATGGTAGACACACATGGCTTTAAAGTAAAAGCAAACACATGCTCATTCCATGCAAACATATTGAATTTTGTGACCATCTAGACAATGGAGTAGATTCAAGTATCATACCTAGCCCACTATAATAGGCCTTTTGATAATGAAATAATTCATTTTCAACTTTTTGTTAAACATTGTGCAGATAATATTTCGAATGAATATTTAGGTCATTTTATGCATATAGATACAATATAGGGATGATAATTTTTCTATTCTCTCTCTAAAACTTACTTGCAACATGTTTTCTAGTAAAAAAAAAAATGAATATAAAAGAATCAGAAAAAATATTATATGAGAAAAATGTAGAGCACCTATAAGAGAATTAAAGAGTCTCTATGAAAATTTTGTGAATCATGTTTTAAGCGTCTTGTTTTCAGTTATATAATGATTTCATTGTAAGAGTTATGCCTTGATTTTACTATCTATAGAATTTCTAAGTTTTTGGGCTCAAAATTGATACTTGGAGGTAGATTTGGACCAAGAGAGCATCTAATATTATTGTACAAATTGAAGACCCAAACATTTTTGCCTCTCACAAGAATTTTGGAATTCCACATTATTTTTGAGTTTTAATGCACAAAAAAGTTGCTTCTCTATTATTATTTGAATATGAGATTTTGATGCATATGTTTTCTCATGAATATTTTAGAAGTTGATGAAAATCTTTGTTCATGCTTTTCCTTCTACTTTTGATAAGTGTCACTAAAGAAAGAAGGCGACCACTAAAACATATGTTGTTGCAAAAGTACAGCATGCAATAGTGGGAGGTACAACTTTTGCTTCATTTGGTGGATCATGCACTTTTTGGAGAAAGGGATGATCAACTTTGTTTTAAAGAGACCATTGTGTCGTGCAAAAGAAGGCCAAAAAAGAAGAGAATTTCTTTTTTTGAGTGGGAATGAGATTGAGATAGTTTTGGGGTGTTTGGGAGGTAGAGGCTTTGTCAGGAGGCTTTTGTTCAAGAAATATTGTATATGATTCAAATCTATAATACCATATCTTCTCCTTCTTATAAACACATATTTCCACTCTATGGCATCAAATTTTCTCTTATCTTATGCAAGTTTTTGTTTCTCTCTTAGGCTATTTCTAAGTGATCTGAAGCTTGTGATTGGGGATATCTTTTGATTGCAAAAGCACTACATCCTAGTTTTCAAGCATTGGTAGGTGGTTAAGTGCATCTTTCATTATTTGAGTGGTACTCGACTACTTGATTATTTTATCCCAAGGGAGAATCATTAGGGCTAGATCTAAATTGTTTTTTTTAGCTTAAAATAGGCTAGTTTCTTTGATACGCATGTGTCCACCAATTGTTTTTGCTTCATTTTTCGTAGCTCATGCATATATTGGTTGTGCAAGAAGTAGCTCACTTTAGCCACGAGCTTTGCCTACTTCTAGTTATGAGGTTGATTATAGGGAAACATTGGCAATGACTATTGAGTGTGTGTGGTTCAAATGCCATTTTGACGATTTGGGTTTTGGTTAATCTTCTACCACAACCATCTTTACTCTGAGATTGCATTGATAGTTCTCAATAACCCTCTGTTCCATGCTTTCCCAAATCACATTGATGTGCTTTGTCATTATGTCAGGTAGAGGCTAGTGAAGAGATAAGTTTGGCTTTTGTATCCACACAAAATAATGTTGTAGATCTTTTCACAAACGCTCTGCTTAGAGAGAAGTTTAAATTCTTTTGCAAATCTTTAATCTTAGTTTCGTGTATGGATTGATCTCTTTTCACATGGCTGGAAACCTCCTTAGACATTATTGCTAACTCCTTGTTCTTGGCATCACTCCGAGGGAGGATATGTTCACATATTTTGGTACTGATGTGTGTGAACATGCTTAGGATCGTCATGCCACTCTTTCCCTCTTTAGGAGATGTTTTCTCTTGGCTTGTATATACGCCTCTAACTCTAACGTGTGACTTGGCTTTGTACATTCAAATGGTAATACATTTAGTATTGTGTTGTGCTTCAAGTTTCTTCTTCTTCTTGCTTGTGCTATTCATGTGCTTCTACAAACCTCGAACTCCAATAAGTAATAGAAAATATGTGCTTTTCAAAACTATTCAAAATTTTAAATAATTGTAAGCCATAAGTGCATAATTGAAATTTATGAAATCATCACCATCTTTTTGTAACCTAATTTCAATTCCCATATTACAGTAAAATTAATCATTATTTATTGCATAATTTTGAGTGTGAATCAGCTATGTCTACATTAAAAATGGAGAATGAATCAGCACAATTATGAGTCAAATAATGTTGTATCAATTAGGTAGATGGGATCTTTTTGTAGATACATGGATAGCTATAGATAGTAGACAAGGAATATGTAAATAACCACATGGATAGTAAGAGTTAGAAGAAGATATTTATTTGCTAAATAGATAGATAGATGAAATGATGGATAATTAGTTAATCCTTAGTGAGAGTGATACAAAAGCGATCAAAATATCGATACATAAAACCATTTAATAGAAGGTAGATGAAATAATGTATTCATACATTAAAGAATTCTATACCCTATATATAAGGAAATTAATTTTCTGTTGCATATAGTCTAAGACATAAAAGAAGAATACAAAAACCTAATAGAGACTTTTTTTTCCGATTCTTAAAATTTCTAGAATTTAAATAGTTCCCTTCTCAATTCAAAATGCAATTTCACTTTCTAATTCATACTATGAAAAATACCAAGGTTAATAAAAGAATTAATTATACGCAAGTAAGAGCACTGATTATAATATTCATAAAACACAATAAGTTATGTGCACATATAATATTGCGAAGTAAGAATCAAAGTTGTAATTCAAGAAATCCCAATATCTTATAAATATCACCTGCACTCTACAACAATTATCCAATTAACAAACATTTTCATGAGACATAAAGCTCTAAAACTAAAGCTCTAATTGTTGCTCTAAAAAATAAGAATAATTTTTAAGTCCCTAATAAAAGAAATATATACATAAATAAAAACACATACGGACATATGCGCGCGTACACACACACACACACACACACACACACATATATATATATATATATATATATATATATATATATATATATATATATATATATATATATATATATATATATATATATATATATATATATATATATATATATATATATATATATATATATAGTGTGTGTGTGTACGCGCGCATATGTCCGTATGTGTTTTTATTTATGTATATATTTCTTTTATTAGGGACCATGAGGTATGTGTGTGTGTGCACTACTTGAATCTCTCTCCTACAGAATACCAAGCACCATGAGGAGGTAATACGTGAAAATTCGCTAGAGGATGTCTATTCGTAGAAAAATCCATTAAATAAAAAACTTTTGACCGAAAAAAGTTTTGATGAAAAGTTTTCCGATCAACTACTACGAGGTCAAAAGTCTCTTGATTAAAATTTATTTTATTCAAAGTCTTTCCATTAGAAAGACTCTATGATAGCTAGTTCATAAAATATGTTTATGTTTCATTGAAATAATACAATCAAATAAAATGGGTTCTTGATGCAATTGGGAAGTTATTCGCACATCAATGAATACTCGATTAACACATTGCAACATAGGTCTTGCTATTATTTGAAATGGTTTTGTTCTGTAGCTAGATATATCCAAAGTTCTAGGTGTTCAACAAAACCTAAAAGTGATTGTTTACTTTCCATATTTACCACACCTTTCATTTTATTTATGGGCCTTGAACTTTCTAAACAAGATTTTATATTTAATAGTGATCGCAGTACAGAAAAAAAGGAACTTTACCCGTGACATGCAAGGTTTATATGAGTTCAATGGATTAAGCCTATATCTGTTTTTTCGTTAAGCCAGAATTTGCAAGTTTAACAAGTTTGATTAGCCTTTGTTCTATGTGGCATTAGCCCCCGCTCCATTGTTTTTCATAAACAAGAGGAGAAAAATATATTTTCCACATGAATGCTTGAATGCATGTATGTGAATGAAAAAAAAAAAACCCTTTTTTTGAGGTCTCACGTGTAATAGTTATCTACTTAAAACGACCCACATTTTTATGCATAGCTCAAAAGCTACTTGTATTTAGCTCAGAGATCTTTTATAGAGTGAAAACATTTAAAGTAATTCTAAATTTTAATCTTTAAATCACTAAAATCGTGTGTTTTTAAAAGATAAGGATCTTTTGAAAGGAACTATTTTATAAAACATTCATTCTTTGAAGTAATGATCTATACAAAATAAAAGTATACTTTGAGCCTCGAATGAAGAATAAAGATAATAAATGTTCGAATTCAAGGACTATGGAAGCACATGAGTAGCACAAAGAAGAATAAAAACCTTGAAACACAACACAATATTGAATGTATTACAAATAGTGTGTGCAAAGATAAGTGACCCATTAGGACTATCGGCATATATACAAACCAAGAGATGAAATGCTCCTTAAGAGGGAAAAAAGTGCTATGTTAGTGCTAAGTGTGTTCACACACATCACTACCAAAATATATCAAGAAATCTCTTTGGTAGTGATGACGTGAAGGAGCTAGAACTCATGTATAAGGAAGTTCGAAGTTATGAGGAAAGAAATCAATCCAAAAAAGGAATTAGGCCTAAAGCTTTGCAAAACTCTTCAAAATTCTCCCTAGGTAGAGATATTGTGAAAATGTGTGCAACATCATCGTGTGTGGGAACATAAGCCAAACTGATCTCTCTAATAGATGACCTCTCCCTGACCTAGTGATAGTGCAACTCAATGTGCTTTTTCAGAGCATGAAAAAAAGGGTTGCTTGAAACTACCAATGTGCTCCGATTGCCACGAAAGATGGTGGTGGCTGAAAAATGACCAAGACCCAAATTATCCAAAAGGCATCTGATTCACACATAAACACACACACACACACACACACTCAAGAGTCTATGTGAAAGCTTCCTTATACTTAGGCTTACAACTAGAAGCTACAAAAGTAGGCCACGTCTTGCTCAACCAAGATATGTGTCAGCTACACATGTGAATATATACAACTTTATGTGTTAATAATGTGTTGTATGCATGCTATAAATATTTGTGCTTGAAATGTATTAGTTATGTGTGTGTGTTGTCTCTTTGTGTGAGTTTTGCATGTGTTATATGAAGTATTGTGTGTGCCTATGTGTACATGTCTATGTATGCATGTATTTATATGTGAATATGCGCAAATTAAACTCTAGAAGAGATTTTGTGTACACACGTGAATATCTTTGTATATACTTATTTGTCTCTATGTGTTTATGTTTTATATTCTTTTCCATTTCAAG
>CM035410.1:90436815-90631815 GCA_020310875.1 Ceratopteris richardii
TACAAATGTGGTTGAAGCTTTAGTTTTTGTCTAGCCATGCCAGTATAGGTTTTCTGAAGAACATATAAGAAAGTGTGTGAGGCCCGTTTGGCCTTTCACATAACACTAATGGTAACAATCTCCCACTAAAGACCAATATGACCAAACTGACTATGGGATAAAAAATAAAGAATGATAAAGAATACCCAAGTTTAAGTATAGAAGCTATAACGCCCAGATGATGGGCATGTTACAGAGTATACAAGTATTTGTGTAAGATTGGGAATCAAGTAACCCCCATCAAGTTGCAACAATGTCGAAAAATATCCTAGGATAGAGCTTTAGTCAAAGCATCTACAACATTACCTTGAGTATGAACCTTCTCAAGAATGATGTGCTCAGTGTCTAAGCAGTCTCTAATGAAGTGATACCTCAGCTCAATGTGCTTTATCTTTGCATGATAGACTGGATTCTTAGCCAAAGCAATGGAACTTTGACTATCACTAAGCAAACAAGGTACATGCTTAGGTAGACCCACAATCACAAGCAAGACAAAAATGCCACAATGCTTCCTTACATGCCTCACTTGCTACACCATACTATGGTTCTAAAGTTTGAACCTCTTGAAGATGAGATCTCCAAGAGATAGGACCTCTACTAAATGAAATGTCTACCCTAATGTAGACATCTAATTGTCTACACAACTAACACAATCAAAATATGTGTAACCAATAATGAATGCCTTTCCTCTACTCAAGGATAGAATTTTTTCCTCAATGGCACTCAAATATTGCAAAATCATGTTGACCCCTTCCCAATGCATCTTGTTGGGATTAGACCTATATATATTCACAACTCCCACTAAAAATGCAATGTCTAGTCTTGTCGCTACCATAGCATACATGAGACTACCAAAAACACACAGATAAGGAATCTTGTTCATGAATTCCTTTTCCTTAACTCATTTGGGGTAATCATCGTTGCTCAGTTTCACATATATTGACATAGGTGTACTTAATGCCTCTCCCCCCTCCATATTTAGCCTTTGAAGTACTTTAGATATGTAGTCACTTTGGGACAAGTATATGCATCCTTTAGTCCTGTAATGAGTATTGAGCATGCCAAAAATATGTTTGGCATCCCCCAAATTCTTCATAGAAAATGTCTCACTCGAATTCCTTTTTATAAATGAAAATTCATAAGAAGACTTCCCAAGAATTAACATATCATCAACAAAAAGTATCAGGCATATCCAGCTACCATCTGAGCATCTCTTGGTGTAGACACAAGGATCCTCATTGCTTTGAGAATTGTCTGACTTCATAAAAGAATCAAAGTTTTGGTACCATTGTCTAGGGGACTCTATATGTCCATATAAGCTATTCTTTAGCTTATAAACTATAATATCTCTGCCAAGAAACCCATTATCCTCTGGTTGTTCCATATTGATCTCATCTATAAGATATCCATGCAAGAAAATAGTTTTCACATCCATTTGGACTAGCAATAAATCAATTGTAATGAATCCAAGCAACATGTACAGTGTATTCATCTTGACTATAGGAGAGATGATTTCCTCAAAACCAAAACCATGCTTTTCCTTAAAACCCTTTGCAACAAGTTGTGTTTTATACTTTGGAAAAGCATTATCTGATGTGAATCTCAGCATATGTACCCATCTACATAGTTCAACTTTCTTGATCTTTGCCAAGTTACTAGATCACTAGTACCAATCTTGTGAATAGAATCTAGCTGAATGCTCATGGCATGCTTCCACTTGACATGATCCTCTATCTGTGTAGTCTCTCTAGCAAGAAGGCTCATGAGCATCTATTAACATAACAAAATCAAAACCCGAAACACATATATCATGTGGATGTGAGACACGTCTAGGATGCTTCAATGGTTGGTGAAGAGGAACATTTGTAGCATTTTTATGCATGCTAACTAGAGGACTAGTATCCTCAAATACAACTCTTCTCACTTCAACCTCCTTAACCGGTCTTTCATGCATCTTAGACTCATTCAAAATGATATCACTCACGATGTTTTAGGATCCCATAAGCGATATCCAAATTGTCCTTCTTGGCCATATCTAAGAAAAATACATTTCTTTGACTTATTGTCCAATTTTCTTTCTAAGGTTCTTGGGTATATAAACATACACTTCACACCCAAAAAATCTAAGAATATGATCATAATATGATGGCCTCCTTGTCGAGAACTCTTCTATGACTATCAAACCTTTGTCAAACTAGGTGAAAGGGTAATCACATGAACTATAGTTAGTACTTTTTCTTCCTAAAAGCTTTGTGAAAGGTTTGCATGATGTAGCATCGAAACTAATCTATCTTGAATAGTTATATTCATCTTTTCAAGTACACCATTTTTTCCTAGGGTATAAGGAGTTGTAAACTCTCTAAGAATTCCTCTAAACTGATAGAAAAGACTGAATTCATGTGATGCATCACCCCCATTATTTGAATGTAAAGCCTTCGAGAACTTAGCTGCTTTTTTAGTCTCAATTGAAGTAGGCCATGTTTACAAGGTAGGCAATACCTCATCCTTCAATTTGATAGGATATACCCAGCCTTTTCTAGAAGGACAATTTATGAAAGTGATAAAGTAAAGAGAATGGCCTAATGAACTTCTGGGCATATGAACACACACATCTTTATGAAAAAGACCTAGAGGTGGAAGTTAAGAGTCAATGAGCATCTCATTCACATTCCTAGTTTGGTTTCCATATTGACAATGCTCAAAAATGAAAAATTATATAAAGATGACATAAGTAGTTAGCCAAAAAGACAACAATTTTCATTTCCACTATGAGATATGTGGCCCAAATACCATGCCAAGTACAATTCATAGGTTTTTGAATAGCAACTAACAAGTGTTCTTTTTGTGACAGAAATAAAGGATAAAGTGGGCCAACTTTGCTTCCTTTTGCAATGACCATATTTCCCTTTGATATGCAAAAGGATTGAGCAAAGAAACCATCTTGTAAGCAAGGTCATCAAGTTGAACGACTAACATCAAGATGTTTGATAACTGAGATACATGGTGTACCTTATGCATAGTGAAATTTAAACATCAATGAACTACACAACCACATCTCCAATCTTGATAAAATCATACTGCTAAGAGTTAGCAAGTCTCACTATACCAAGAGACTTTGCTGCATAACTAGAGAACCATTCTCTACATGGTTTCACATGGAGAGAAGCATCAAAATCTAGTAGTCATGTGTGGGAAAGAGAATCAACCATAGTAGCCTCAGTGAGCACACCACTATCAACTATCAACAACACTCTTCTCACTTCAAGCTCCTTAGTTGGATTTTTATGCATCTTAGACTCATAAAAAGTCACATTACTAATTTTCATCCCTCACCGTGTTTCACAATCCTATAAGCAATATCCAAAGTGGTCTTCTCGGCCATATCCAAGAAAAATATATTTCGTTGACTTATGGTCTAGTTGCTTTCTAAGATTCTTGGGTATATCAACATACATTTCACACCCAAAACTTCTAAGACAATCATAATATGGTTGCCTCCCTATCCATAACTCTTTTTCCAGTTTCATACCTTTGACACTATCAGTTAAAATGTTAATAACATGAACTATAGTTACTACAACTTGTGCCCAAAGGCCTTGTGAAAGGTTTGCATGACGCATCATAGAAACTACTCTCTCTTGAATAGTTCTATTCATCCTTTCATGTACATTATTTTGTAATATAGGATGTAAGGAGCTCTAAACTCTCTATGATTTCGTCTCGACTCATAGAAAAGGCTGAATTCATGTTACTCACCTCCATTATTTGAATGTAAAGCACCATCAATGAAGTGCACAACCACATCTCCAACCCCAACAATGTCACACTCGTAAGAGACTCCATGTCTCATTATACCGAGTGACCTTCCTGCATAACAAAGAACCATTCTCCATGAGGTCTCACATGGAAAGAAACACTAGAATCTAGCAAAAACGTATGGGAAAGGGAATGGGCCATAGGAGCCTCAAAAGGCATACTACTATCAAGTCTCAACACATTAGCTTCATCAACAATAGCATTAAATTCTTCTATCTTCACATTTAAAGAAGATCGTATAGGTAATTTTTTAACATGTTCATCATCATTATGTCCTTTATCTTTATGAGTCTTTAATGCATAGATGATTCTTCATATGTCCTTTCTTATGACAATAACGACACTCAATATCCTTCCTTTATTTACTTCTACTCTTATTCCATTGACCATTTGTTTCTTTGTTCTTGATACTGCCATGTTTTTTATTCTTTCCTTGGTAAGAGTCAAAAAAATTATATGCTTCTCCATTATGATTTCCAGCAAAAACTTTTTACGGATCTCCTCACTCAAGAGTGCTACACATATATCATCATAGACTAGTTTACCACATGGTGCACTTTTGCTAATAGTTGTGTCGAGTGTATCCCATGATGATGGAAAGGTCTACACAATGGGACTACTTTTGTTTCATTATTCATCTCTGGTTTATGAGTTTGTAAGTGAGAAAATATAGCATCGAATGCATTTAGATGAGCAGCAACACTATTTGTGTCCGTTATGCAAAGCTCATATAACTTTTTCATCTAGTACACAATATTTGATGGTGTTTCATTTTCATATGTATTGCATATCTTCTTCAAAACTCTCCCCTACACTTTCATAGTCCGATACGCTAAAGTAAATATTTTGTATGAGGTGCCCTTGAGCAATAGACCAAGCCATTCTTTAATCAAATTCTTCCATAGAGCAAAGTTTGTGCCATCCATTTTTCTTTCATGGTGATAGAGAACTGACTAGAATGTTATTGAAGCTAGAGGAGTCCAAACACCACTAAGGCTTAGGAAAGGACCTCCCCATAAAAATGGATTAATGAATAGTAATGCCCAACCAAAAGGATTATGTGAGAGTATACATGCTCACACCAATAAGTGTATCAAGGAGTAAACCCACAATTGTATACTTGAAAAGACAAAAAATCTACAAATCTTTTGCAAGAGTCTCCTCTACATAATGAGCATATGACTAGTGTCAAAAGCTCATAAAACTACAAGTAATGACATGAAACCCTACATAGAGAATCATTGTTATCGAGGAGTAAATCGACCACTATATAGTTGAAAAAACAAAGAATCAAGAAAAAATTTTTGAGAGCCTCCTCTTGAAGATGAGCGTATGATGAGTTTCAAAAGCTCATAAAACTGAAAGTACAAACATGTAAATCTTCAAAGTGAATCAATATCTCCACTGGATGTAATCAATTAACCAAACAAAGGGAACTACTTTTATCGAGTACCTATCAAAAACTAGCATACATCTCCTATGGTGATGTTGCATAAGTCTTCCACTTGCACCATCAAAGACATCATGACATTTGGGTGTCTCCTAGTAAAGAAACCCTCAGCACCACCCTCTTTATCAATGTCATAGTGTATATATGGTCAATATATGTATTAAAATGGCATTGCAAGGCGGAATTCATGGCCCAAACACTAGCCAAGAACACCTTCAAGTGTTTGTCGACTCTATTCTTTAGGCTCAAAAACCTACATAAACTTGCAATGGCTAATCCCACCATAATTGAAGACCTTTCAAGAGAATTGTATATTTACTAGTATGGCTAAAAGCATATGCCCAAAGCTAAATATTCATTGTCAAATAATTACACAAAATACTCTTTTTCATGTTCTTGAACCTTGCTAAAGAGAACTATGAACTATGCCTAAAAGTAATCCAAAATGTCTCCAAGAATCAACCCAAAAAATGTTTCAAAATAGGCTTTGAAAGCAAAAAATGAAGCTTTGAGGGCCCAAAACAATGTTCAAGGTAATGTGAAACCTAATCTTTCAACTTCTTCAAACACCACAAGAGTGTATCTTAGTGGAAAGACAATTTTGGTTAAGTGAGCTCGCAAGGGAAGAGTGCTTGGATGGTTCACTTGTGGAGAAGTACAGGGAACCTCTATCTTCTTCGAATGATGAGGTCCTCCCTCGCAAATAGACAATGGAACCAAGAATGATTTTAGTGACTCGGATGACAAGATATTCCAAGTTCTATGCCTTGGATTCCACCTTAGTCGTATGCTTTGGAGTGTGGTTGAAGACTTCAGGATAAAGATAACTATCAACCATGGAGATTTAGAGTATTAAACTATCTTGTTAACATAGGACTCTAGCCCATTGTGTTTGAAGATGAAGAAGCACTTAAGGTTGAACCAAAATGCCAAAGACTACAAATGTATAAATAAGGGCCTAAAGATGGATAAGAAGCCATTATGAAGTTGTATGATAATTCCACAAGGATTAGATTGATGCATCTAGAAAATTAGCTTCACACACTTAAGAAACCTATTGATTAATCCATAGTTGACTACACCCTAAAAGTCAAAGAACTAAGGGATCAACTTGCATCAATTCATGGCAAAGTTGATAAAGGAGACATTGTGGAGATCACTCTCAATGGTCCTAATTTAGAACCCAAGGACAAATCCAAGACCAAAGGCAAGGGCAAGTGCAAGAATCCACATAAAGGTATGATTTGTTATATTTGTGGTAAGACAACTTGGATTGCTTCATATTGTTTGTTCAAGGATGGAAAATGACAAGGGCTACCTTGTGAAGGATGGAGCTAGGAATGTTATGTCATGTTTGAGACTAGAAAGATTGTGGAGATTCATCTTTTGCAAAAAATAATAGGGCATGTAAAAATTCCTAAGATCAAAAAATGAGAAAATTAGGATTCATGAGAGGTTTACCAAACTTTTTTGGCCAATTCATGTATGATTTTTGTGATGCTTTCCAATTAGATAAGCAAGATAGGCAACCTTTTGAGAGGGTAATCAAAGTTAAACAAAGTACTTAGAGCTCATACACATATATAGGTAGGGGACAAGCAAGGAGACTTCCATAGGTGGATCAAGGTGCTTTCTCACATTCATTGATGACTCCTAAAGAAATTTTCAAGAATGAAGTTGAGAAGGAAACAAGTAATCAAGTGAAAAGGCAAGAGTCTCATGGAGGGGGAGAGTACTTCTGTAAGGATTTTACAAAGTGATTGCAAGATCATGGTATCAAAAAGGCTTTCACATGTAGGCACATTATAGGAAATAATCAAGAATATTGACATAGCATGATATGATCCATTGGTAAAGTATAAGAAGTAAAACACACTAACAAAAATATACACTGAAAAAGAGATAGAGAACTCAGATTCTCAAATTGCCAATAGTAATGTATATACATAGATGATACTCTCCACCCATGCATTTCCACAATGGAGCTTTAATGGCATGTTTTATAGACTCTAGATGAAGGGCTTTATAGTGCACAAAGTGAGGATTTTGCCATAGTAAGCGGGTTGCTTAATCCTATGATTTAGGCATGATCACCAGGTTTGCCAGACGCTCTTATCTAGGATTAAGTATTGGGATCATTTGTAATTTGAAACATATCAAATTACCTAACTACTAGATTGGGTAACTCATCGGATTGAACCATCAATGTCTTCAATGTCTATGTACATGTGTAAACACTCTTCTATCGTTCTAGGGTCCTTCAAGTACACATATGATCTCAACTTTGTACTTAGTAATCCATCCAAAAATAAAGCCACTTGTTTGGCAGGAGTGGGTAGCTCCGGAATTGGACATCTCTCTAGATATTGTCTAAATCTTCTTCCTGCAAGTCTAACCGTCTCTTGAGGAGTTTTCCTGAAGCTGTGAATCAATGAGGAAGTATTATGCCTTATGCCACTCTTAGAGAATTCAATAATGAATGCCTCTAGGAGTTGGTATATGTTCCTGAACTGTCTCTCATTTAGTGGTTGAAACCACGTAAGGGCTATGTTCCTAAGGGTTACACCAAAGGCATTGTATTGCGTGAATAAGTCCTCCACTTGTTCAGCTCTCAAGACTTGCCTAAACTCGGCCACATGATCGTATGGATCTCCTGTGCCATCGAAGTAGTTCTTCATGGACTTAACCAGTTGTGTAGATCTCAAGGTTTTGGTGTGTTCCCTAGGCCTTGGCAGAGGAAAATCATCAACGTTTCTTAGGTTTCTTGGAACTCTAGTTCTCTCGGTTTCTTCTCTATCTGTTTATGTTCGCGTTCGTTCTCTTCCTATTGGGTTGGCAAAGCTTACCTCAGGTCTATCTCTACTTCTGCCCCTTTGCACTCCATGAGCTTGGGATGTTCCCGCTCCTTGGTGGCCAAAAGCGACATTACATCTTGGTTGGGGAAAAATAAATTCTCCCTTCCAAGTGTAGGCATGCCTACCATGCTCGGTGACCACAAATATTCTTTCCGAAGTGTTGTCTAAATAGGTCACTTTGCCTAGGTTATTAGGATCTTTGAATTCATAGATTGTGATCGTTCCTATCTCATTAAGCTGAACATGCTTATACCTCCAAAAGGCTTCATCGGTCTCTCGGTTCAAGAGCAGGTCTATGCTCTTGTTGTCCTGGGGGATCCATTCTGGCGTGAGGATTCTAGTGAGAACTGATTTGCCTCGAGGAGTTTTAGGTTCTACACCCATGTTCCCTTGCTCTAGGTCACCTAAGTCCATTTCTGGGATCACATTTCCGAAGTCATCTGTCCTGTCTGGGTGACTGGTGACTACATATATGGTTCCTTCTTTGTCCAAGTATGCTCCATTTTCAATTTGATTGCTGGACGTTCGAGTCCAATGGGTTGGTCAGGATTTTTAATTTGGACCACGGACCTTCCTAGGTCGTCCTCATAGATGCTAGCACCTAATCGGTTGGTCCTAAGGTATTCCAGCTGCGTCTTGTAGGGGCCTTCTACCCTATGTAAGTATGGCACACCTGAACTTCCTGTGGGTCTCTCCATACCTTGAGACATCTCTGACTCACTAGTCTCAGAGCTAGGGTAGTATGAATGATGGCTCAACTGCTGGGCCCAAGACCTAGCAGTATGATTGACACTAGCCTCTGAAGATCTAAGACTTTGTCTATCTCTCCCTAGGTGTCGTCCTCATCTAAGGTTCATAAGCCTAGCTGAGCAATCCCAATTTTTACCCAAGGTACAACCTCGTTGCTGACTTCTTTTGTATCATTCACTTGATTCTGTTTTATGTTGATTATCGTGTTTATGATCTTGTCTGATATCACCTCGTCAGGAATACTTGATTTAATTTCCGCACTTTAAGTTGATCGTTTCACGTTAGGTTCTTTTCCTTTAAAGTTGTCGGTCACACAGGTTATCTCTTGACTTGAACTTGATTTCATAGATAGTCTTGACTTGTCTCGTGCCTATTGTTGCCCTCACTTACTTCTAGCACTATTCACGTGTAGCCTAAGCTAGGAATTGACAGACGGAGTTGAGAGTATTCCAACCTCACTTGCTGATCCCTTGCCCTTTGGTGCTCAAGAATCCGGTTCTCAAGCTTGCAGAAAGCCCTTGCTCTGGATGCCCTCAAGTGCTCTCAATGGACCTGTGCAGCCTGCTGGACAGGATGATACAGCAAAAACCTTCAAGGAAGCTCAATAAACATGCAAAAGCAGCACACACAAATCGCTCTCTCGCTCTCTCTCACAAGTGGAATGAGGGAAATGGAGGGGAGAAGGTAATATGATCAAAAACTAAGATTTTTGCAATGATGGAGATGGAGATCGGATATGGTGAGGATGATGATGGTGATGATGATGATGAAGTAAGAAAGAGGAAAATAAGGAAAAGTAAAGAAATTACCTACAAAGCCAACGTCATAACTCTATGTCTTACCATCACACGCTCGTCCTCAAAGCTCGATCCCCGGCAACGGCACCAAAATTTGGTGTAGCTCAGTGATGAGTAGCACCTCCTTTAATGTCAATCCGGGAAGACTTCAGGATGGTATGAAGACCTCGAACAAGTGATGGCACAAGTGTGTGAGTGAGAAGCACACTAACATGAACACACATACACACACATGTGCACACACGACACGACAAAGAGAAAGACAATGAAGTTCTTTTAGATTACTTCAAATGTGCTCATACAAGTTCAAATCTATTACAAGCTAACCCCAAAAATGAGCTCTCTAGCTCTATTTATAGTTTTTGACTAGCTTTTGGCCCTGTCCAGACCTAGTGTTTGGCCTAGTTAAAAATTAGGTTCTAGGGCCTATTTGGGGGCTCAAACGAAGTCTAAAAATTATGAAAATTGGTACGATGCTACTTCTAATACTCCTCAAGCTCGAGGACTCCTTGGCTTGCACAAAATGGAGTTACAAAAAGGTGAAATGTTATTTACAATGATGTAGAGTGACTTAATTCACTATTTAGGAAGTATTACTTCATGGAAAAATTTGGACGGCCTACTTGCCAGATCTTTGTTGACTACTTTGTCTGTTGGTGCTTTCTCTTCGCTCTGAATCCCTTCTTTGACTTCCTTGCCTTGTGAGTCCTTGGGTACCTTGACTACTGCCAACATAGTGTTTATAGCCTCTACCAAGAAATGATTGGGCAATCCTTGACCCTTCAACATGCACCTTGCCATCTCCATGATGGTTCGATTCTGACATTCAGAAACAACATTCTGTTGAGGGTTATGTGCTAGTATGAGTTCATGCCTAATTCATTTGCACTTGTAGAAATCATCAAACTCCATCAATGTGAACCCACCACCACCATCTATCTTGAACTTATTCATCCTCTTCCCAATTTTAGTTTCAACAAGCTAAAGCCATTCTTTAAAATTAATAAAATCTTGAGCCTTATGACAAAGAAAACACACCCACATCTTCTTGTTATATTTGTTGATGAGTAACATGAAGTAGGAGGATCCTCCTAAAGCTTGTGTAAGCATTCATCCACACAAGTGAGCATGCACTAACTCTACAAGACCGCTTGCTCTATTCTTGCTAACTTGTGGAAATGCCTTTCTCTGCAACTTGCCCATCATACAAGCTTCACAAGTCCTTTCATCTCTGCAACCGAAGGCAACTGAGCAACCATATCTAAAGATCCTCCCCAAAAATGCTTGGGTGAATATATTTCTTGCCAAGGATAACCACTTCTTGCCCATTGACTATCCTTAGAAAACTATTTCACTCATCCTTAAGAAATGGTTTAGTTTTTTCTACAAGGGCTTGAAAATGAAAGGATGGTTTGAGCATCTTCATTGCATCTAGAAAGTGATTGGGTCTCGAACCTTCTTGAATCATGGAATCAACTGGTTTCTCAAATGGAGAGATTGTGAGAATTGCACTTTTCTCCTTCCTTTTTGAATATTTGAGGGCATTAAGTTGAGATGCAAGGTAGGAGTGATGCAAGCGAATAGAGGCAATCAAAGATTATCAAACATGTGCTATCGCTTGAATGGGTCGTGTATAGAATTCAGGTGTACGAGTGCTGACTATGGGTACACAAAATTCTTGAAGGTAGAAAATGTGACAAAGCTAAGGAAACTCATATTTAGAAAGCAAACAAGACATTGGACAATCCACATGGACTAATGAGAGCATGCCATGTGGAAAGGCCTCAAGAACCAATTGTCAAATGACACAAAAGAATGAAATTCTCACACATCACAACTTGCACCTCAAGATTTACAATGGTCAAATGATGTGGACCAATGAAAATCTACCACATGGCAATGTACATTCAAATGTCCAATGGTTGGATGATGTGCGCCAAAAAGAAGGCACCACGTGGCATGAATGGTCAACACATCCTAGAGACTCTATATAAGCTCCTCACCTCATTTGTGGCATTTTTCTTTTGCTCACTCTATTCTCACTCAGCTTCCCATATTCTTCATCATATTTTTTTCGACTCTCTTTTGCAAGAAAAAAACTCAAATCATTGCTTATTGAAGTTTCTTGGTGTGGAAGGTGAGATATGCATTTATTTTCCTTTTGAAGAGTTTTTTTTTTGAAGTTATTGTATATGGAGCATTCATTCATAGAGCTAGAAATATGACACTTCTTTGGACATCACTAATTCAAGCGATTAGAGCCATGACAGAAACTTAGATGGCCCCAATCCCTCGAAGTGGTCATATCCAAAGAGATCAAGAATATGATGCTTATTTGCTTTTCCTTGTTATAAAGAGTGTTTCTTCATTTGATTATGTACTGAATTTCATATTTCACAAATTGTTGATGGAGAAACAAGACACAACCAATTCAAGTGATTAGATCCATCACTAAATGAGGGATTTCCCAATCAATTGAATCGATCATCTACATTGAAACCAATTTATTTTATGTATTTTGATTTTTTCTAAGTATTATAAACGTGTTACCATTCATTTATGTCATAGAATACACATGAAGGCACTTTAGGGCTTGCATTATTCGACAAGAACAAAATTGATAAGGGCAACTAGAGTACATGGGATGTCCATAGTCACTTGAATCAGTTGTCTCCATTCATAACTTTATTTGATGTATATTTTCTTATTTTAATGTAAGACATGTCTAATCATGCATTGTTTTTGCATGAAATACACAAGAGATCACTTAATGGCTTGCATTTTTGGACATGAAGGATTCAAGAAATATGGGCAATTAGAAAAATTTGGGTTGCCCTTATCACTTCAAATGGTCAAATCTCCAATCCCTCAATTTTCTTGCTTTTTTACCTTCATATATATAAGGTTTTTTTTTGTTTTCTTGAAGACAACAAGATGTTGAGAGATCTAAATGTCAAAATCTCTGACAACATTGTCAACATAGCTCTCATGCATTGTCTAAAAGACATAATATGTTCATCATTTATTCTGAAATTCAAAGCCCCATTGATACATCTAGTCTGGATTCTATTTTGTAGAGTCCTACTCCAGAAGTGTGAAGAGATTTTTACAAGAAAGGTCTTGATCTTGGATCCACTTATGACTCAATGTATACTTTTCAAGAATTTTGATATTGTTTTAGTTTTGTAGTGCTCACAAGTGTCACGAGGAAGGAGATAATGAAGAGATCTCTCACACACAATGTCACAATCAAGGAGAAGCACACACGCAGATTGATGCAAGGTATAATGATCTTCTTCTTCTTATATTATATAAAAGGAATGTACAAGAATGACCTAAAAAACAAGAATATAACAAGTGCAATATATAAAGACCAGTACATAAGGAAAAACCTAATGTCCATAAATGAGTGAGGTGGCAAGAAACAAATGTGACATCACTCTCGGTAGATAAATCTAATAAAGCTCAATGAAGTGTCCCTAACATATACCGGTGTGTCCACTATACATGTCAGAGAAATGAAAAAGTGATACATGTTATCCTGGATTATCACATGTTGAGCTTGATATCTCAACACTCCCCCTCAAGCTCAATGCCATGTCCTCTAATCCAAGAATCTTTCAAAACTTCGTTAGCTTTTCTGCTCCAAGTGCTTTAGTGAAAATATCAACAATCTGCTCATCTTTTCTCACATAAACAAGATCAATATCACCACCTTATACCTTCTCTATGGTGAAGTGATAATGTACCTTGATATGCTTTGTTCTCACATGAAAGAATTGGTTCCGCAATAACTGCAATTGTATGCTGCTTAGATTATCACAATAGATGGGGATAGGCTTTTTCACTTCCACACCTAAATCTGCAAGTAGCATCTCCAGCCATGATGTCTCACATGTTGCCATTGTAGCACCTCTATATTTAGCCTCTATACTCGATAAAGCAATAGTGGGTTGCTTCTTGCAGCTCCATGTAATAGTTGCAGTCCCAAGTGAGAATAGCAAGCCACTAGTAGATCTTCTATCTGGAATGCTACCAGCCCAATTTGCATCGAAGTATCCATGAACCTCTAAATCTACACATGATTCATAAAACAATGCATAATCCAAATTAGCATTGACATAACATAGAGTGCATCTCAGAGCATCTAAATGTGGCTTCTTGGGAACCTCCATAAAACGACTTTCAAGTCTAACTGTGTAGCTAAGATCAGGCCTTGTAATTGTGAGATATATCAAACTTCCCACAATTTTCCTATAGATAGTATCATTTTCCAATGCTTCACCTAATGTAGTATCTAACTTCAAATTCTGATCTAATGGCATAGAGATCGGCTTACAATCAGTCATACCATACTTTTGCAGCATATTCAAGGCATATTGCAGTTGCGACATCCATATACATGTTTCTGTATGTATAAACTCAATGCCCAAGAAATAATGCAACACACCGAGATCTTTTATCTCAAATTCTTGCATAAGAAGTTGTTTTACTTGTTTAATGCTTTCTTCATTATCACCACCTACAATCAAGACATCAACATAAATAGCGAGAATTGTGGTGCCATCATCACCCTTCCTTGCATATAATGAATGATCTACATCACACATAGTAAACCCAATGGTGGTTAAGTAATTAGCGATCCTTGCATGCCATGCAGGAGGAGCTTGTTTAAGCCCATACAAAGCCTTTTGGAACCTGCAAACATATTCTGGATGCTTTGAATCTTCATATCACTGTGGCTAATCCATGTATACTTCTTCCTCTAACTCACCATGTGAGAAAGCATTCTTCACATCCATTTGATGCAAAGTCCATCCGTTTGTTAAAGCTAATGAAGTAAGTGTTGTGACTGCAGATACTTAAGCTACTAGGCTGAATGTTTCCTCATAATCAATTCCATATGTTTGTGCATATCCTTTTGCTACCAATCGTGCTTTGTACCTACTTATGCTACCATCAGCATTTTGTGTTACCTTGTAAAACCACTTGTAGCCTATGGTTTTCTTTCCTTGGGGCAATGGAGCTAGCTTCCATGTATCATTTCCATAAAGTGCAGCTATCTCCTCATCCATAGCTTTTTCCCAATCTGCATTTCTAATTGCATCTTCAAAACAAGATGTTTCAGCATCTTGTATTACCTTTGTCATGTAGGCACAATGACGAGCCATGTAACTATCATATTTCAATGGTTGCATTGAATTCCGCATCCCCCCAGGTCTTCTTGGTCTTGGGTCACTTCTCCTTGTATCATCTACATGTGCCTTTCTTACCCATGGAGTCTTCATAGAGGGCAATCCAATTTCCTCATCAAGGCTCTTTTCTAAATCGCTTGAATCTCCATCAACATCTTCAAAACCTGCACATGTTTTACTACCAGTAGCAAGCTTTCCTTTACTTTCTTGGATGTATGTGAGGAATTTTTTGGACTTAAATTTCCACACAATCTTCCACTCCATGGATTTGAGTTGGATTTATTGCTTGGTGATGCATCTGGTCCACTCAAAACTTGAGATTCTGCACTCGATTTTTCAGCATTTTCTTTGTCATTTGATTCAAGATAAAGCCCATCTTTGGTGTCTGCATAGAAACTTGACATTTCATCAAATACCACATCTCTGCTCACCTTCACCTATCATGCCAGTGGGTTATAACATTTATATCCCTTTTGTTCAAGGGATTATCCAATGAAGATACATTTTTTTGCTTTTGGATCAAGATTCATCTTCAACTCATTTGGAACATGTGCATATGCAATAGAGCCAAATACTTTCATATGTGATAAGTTTCACATTTTACATGTAACCTTCTCTTTAGGTGTAACTTGATGTACACCAACGGTCCGAGTTCTGTTCACGATATATGCAGCAGTATGCACAGCTTCTACAATATGTTTATTTTCTTGTT
Source organism: Ceratopteris richardii (assembly GCA_020310875.1). Taxonomy (NCBI): domain Eukaryota; kingdom Viridiplantae; phylum Streptophyta; class Polypodiopsida; order Polypodiales; family Pteridaceae; genus Ceratopteris; species Ceratopteris richardii. The sequence goes on from CM035410.1 coordinate 90,452,430, forward strand.
CTACAATGCCATTCTGCTGTGGTGTATACCTACATGAAAAATGACGTCCAATTCCATGACTTTTAAGAAAGTTGTTGAACTCATTTGACATGTATTGACCTCCTCCATCAAATCCTAATGTCTGAATATACTTCCTTGTCTGCTTTTCCACCATAGCTTGAAAATTCTAGAAGTGAGTGAACACCTCACTCTTCTCGTTCATGAAATATACCCATACTTTCCATGCATGGGCATCAATGAAAGTAACATAAAATTTGCAACCACCCATAGATGTCATCTTTGCAGGACCCCAAACATCTCTATCTACTATTTCTAGCACATTCTCACTAATATGCTTATCATGTAGAAATGATGCTCTTGATTGTTTACCAAATTGATATGTTGCACATACCTTTTGCATTTTTACAACCTTGAAATTTGGTAGTCCATTGACAATCTCCTTTGACTGCATCCATTTTTGCCTTTGCAAATTTGCATGTCCAATTTGTTTTTGCTAGATCTTCATATCAGCAATAACTCCTACACCTTTTACAAACATGGATGCATTCATTTAAGGAATTTTCACATTTGAGGTGAACATCCTACCCACTTTGTTTCCTTTGGCAATCAATCTTCCATCTTGTTTGTACTCTTTTACATATAACCCATCGACATTGAACCTGACTTGTAATCCATGGTCAACCATTTGTCCAACAGAAACCACATTATATTTGGAACATGTAGCACATCAGCAAGATGTTTTACCTTCCCATCCTCCATAGATAGTGCTATGTTTCCTCTATGCTTGATAGGGTGTGATGTGTCATCGCCTGTTTCAACATATCCAAGAACTGGCAATTCTTGCAAAGTACTAAACCATTCCGCATGACTGCTCATGTGATTTGAAGCACCTGAATCAACATACCGAACATTATCATTCGATTTCGAAACACCAGCAGACATCGTATTCATCATGTGATGTTGAACCATGAACAACTTCTCAGAGTCATCTTCACTTGTGGATGCATAATTGTTTTGTTGCCTTCTATTGTTTTGATTCTTCAACCTGCAATCATGTTCAAAGTGTCTAGGTTTACCACGATTCTAGCATCATTTACTGTCATTACCTGAATCATTTCTTTGGAAATTTTTGTGACTTCTTTGGCTCCCCCTGCATTGAAACTCTCATCTTCCTCCTATATGATTCTTTTGTTGATCTTGGTCTTGGTTATTGTGTCCTCTTCCGCTTCCCAAGCATCTGCCTCTACCTCTTCCTCATTTAGAACAGAATACCTGCTCAGAACTGGGTTTTCCTTGGGAGTTTGAATCCTCACCAAGATTATTTTCTTCAATAATGAGCGATACTAGATCAACAAAATTCGGAATATTTTCCTTGGTCTGTATAAAAGTTTTGAACTGTTTATATGAAGGAAGCTCCTAAACCAAGAAGGCACACTTCCACCTTATCATCATCATCTACATTCATGCCAATAGATGCACACGACTCACATATGCTTTTGATTTTCAGAGTGTGGTCACTTACCGACATGTCTTTTTTCTCTAGTGTATGCAGCTCATTCTTGAGTTGCAATTTTGGTGCCTCTGTATTGTTCTCATACAATGTGACCAAACTATTCCAAGCCTCTTCTGGAGCCTTGGCATCTTGTATGATCCCAATCATGCTATCCCATATGCTAACAGATAGCCAATACATTACCTTTCTTGCTCCATAATTTTATTCTTCATACGCTCTTAACTGGTGTATAGTCCGATTCCTCTATGGTAACTATGGAGTGTTTGTGTTCTCTCCTTCAATGCACTTCCAGTAGCCTTTACCCATTAGGAAAATCGTCATCTTAAATCTCCAAGCATGGAAGTTGTTCTTGTCTAGCTTATCGCTCATAAGCTGAATAATTCCATTTGTCTTTGCCATTTCTGTAGCTATTCACAACACTGCAAAACACTACAAGAAGCACTTCTGCTTGAACACTGTTGCATTATGACATGATAATTCAATCTTAGGAAAAACATAGTTTTCATGTATCAATAGTACATGAAATTGCTTGAAATTATGGATCTAGAATATATGAGTGTTACAATTTTGCAAAGTAACCTGGATTTTTTGTGGGCTCCACCTTGCGAGATAAATCTCAAAAATATTTTGAGGTCTTCTGGCTTCACGCAATTTTTTGTGGCAATCTGATGTCGTTTGTGCTTCACCATAGCTTATGATCTCATCATGGATGTGCAAAGTCCAAACTTCAGCATCTTTCTTGGAGAACTCTTCAATCAAGAGGCCAACAATAGCATAAAGGAAGGTAACTCCTATCATGGTAATTCAACTAGTACTCTTTATGCAGATAAGAAGGAAAAGAAATTGAAAGGCAAGAAGAAGGAAGAAGATGAAGACAAGACTTCCCAAGCAAGCTTCGCAAGCAAGAGAAAGTGGAAGGGGAAGAAGAAAGGACAAAAGCATTAAAAAGCCAAAGTTCAAAATGTTGAGCCTTGTGCCATTTGTGATAAGAGCAATCACACCACTCAGAATTCCTAGTTCAATGCATAGACCCAGAAAAGAAGTGGAAGAGGTGGATATCACAACAATAGAGACAGAGGTGGTCACAACTTCAACAACAACAATAGAGGCCATAATAGAAGGGACTAAAACAAAATTCTAAAGATCAAGCACATGAAGACTCATTACTGCTAATGAATCTAAGCCACAAAGAAGGTAAAGAAGATGATTATTTCAGCAAAAAAATTGAAATAATCATGCCATGCCATGCTTCTTTCATGCCGAAGACTAGGTTTTCTTCCATGCCATGATTCATAAGGATTCATACCTTGGAGTGATTTGGATGGTAGTCGATTGACAAGGTGCACAACAATTGAAATAGCCTCTACCCATAGATAATGTGGCAACCTCTTCTCTTCAAGCATTGTTCTCTCTGATCCAACCAATGTTGTGTGTCTCCTCTCTACTATTACATTCCATTCAGGAGAGTAAATGGTAGTCACTTCCCTCTTTCTACCTTTATCCTACAAGAACTCATCAAAATCTTCGGAGAGGTATTCTCCACCTCCATCAGATATGAGCGTCTTGAGTGATCTACCTGTATGATTCTCCACATGTGCTAGATACTTTTTGAAGCAATCAAACACTTCATTCCTACTCTTGATAAAGTATAGAATAGTGTATCTACTATCGTCATCAATAAATGAGACATAATACCTTGGTTCTACCAATGAAGGTTCTTAACTTGGTCACCATACATCTATAAACACTATGTCCAATAAGTTGTTATGGATGTGGCCTTTGTGGTTGAATGGTTGTCTTTCTGCCTTCCCAATCTAACATTTTTCACATCTATTGATCATGTCTTATTTTTATATGTTTAGCAGTCCTAGAACACTTTGATCCTTGCATATATCCTTCAAGGTTCTTTCATTCATATGAGCAAGTCTCTTATGCCATAATTCAAGCTCACTAGGGGTTTGAGATCCAAAAGTGAATAGAGCTGTGTTCCTGGTTTCTCCTACTTCAAAAGTAAAGAGCCTACCATGCTTTTCACCTTTGGATATGTTCTTGAAGCCTTGAAATGGATCTTCCACAAAAGCTCCATGTTGGGTGAACCTAACTTGCAAGAATTTTTCAACTATTTGGCCTACACTTATTAGGTTTTTAGTGATTGTGGGTACATAGAGAACCTTACTTAGAATATTTGTCCTACCATTGGAAGCCTTGACATTACCAATCTTCTCCACATTGTGCTTTGTGTCATCCCCTCTTTGAACATCATGTCTATCCTTAAGACTTTCCAAATCAGAGAGAAGAACAATGTTGCTTGCAACATGATTTGAACATCCTGAATCTAGCTTATGTCTTGTTTAGCTTATGTTCATGTACCATCACAAACAAGACATAAGCTAGATGAAAGGGCAATAAAGGTAGTATTTATTGGGTATTACTCAACTCAGATGGATGACAGGTTCTATAATCCTTCAACCAAGCAATTCACTACAAGTAGAGATGGTGTGTTTGAAGAACATAGGTCTTGGCATGATGAAGATAAGAAAAAGGTAACTCTAAAATATGATCTTGATTCTTATTCTCATCAATTAGGAAGCAAGCAGGATGCACAAGCCAAGGATCCAAGAAATGATATAAATGATGCGAAAGGCCTTTGCACACCCATCCAAGAGGATGTGAATAAAAATTCCATGTGCTCAGCTACTAACATCCACTTTAACCCCTGGATAGTTCACTACCAGGGGATTGCATATGATGGCCATTAACTATTCGGTTTTAATGGTGAAGCACTGATGGGGCATCCATAGCTCAACAATTGGTACCATTGCTACCTACTAACTTTGAATTTCCACCACCTATTGGATTAGATGAACTAGGCAACATTGATTTCAAGAAACTTCTCCGAGAGGTCAATTTCAACTAGAAAATTGAAGATGAAGGCAAACATCAATAATGCAAACAAGATGAACAACAACAACAACAAGAATAGCAACAAGAAAGACAAGAGCAGGAAGAAGAAGAATAGGAAGAAGAAGGAGCCCCATCATATACGATTGAACTCCAAAAACTAATAGAAACCATGGAGAGTGTTCAATTTAGAGGAAGACTCTCGGTGCATAGCAACTATATGTTGATGAATCATATCTTGAGAGAAGAAGGTGTCGACCCATGATTCATTGAGTCACTATGAGTTCTCATGGAGACTTTGGGATTATGGATGCCATTTATCATATGTTATAGAGACCCTATGTACAATACGAGAAGCATTGACACAAGACAAAGGTAAGGCAAGAGTATCCAAATCTTAGTCCCAAAATCTGAAGGACCGACAACAACTCCGAAAGTGATCACCACAGCCACAACCCCAAGCTCTATAGCAACTCTTGACCTCACTACCAAATCTTTTGTACATACCTCCCTAGTCTCAACCATTCCCCCTCTATCCATGACTAAAACTCAAGGACCCCAAACCACAAACACTACAAAAGTGACTACACAAGGAAAAGAATAGGTCTTCCATACCCTGCCTTGTTCACCCATAAAGTCTAAGGACATTGTAACTACCATCAAAGTACCAACAAAAGTGGCTACATTTAGCTTATGTGCCCTAGTTTCCAATTCACAATTATTCTCTTCAATCACCAATCCCTTGTTTAATGCCTCCTCTTCTCCGGCTGAACCTATAGTAGGCCATCCAGCCCACCACCTTGTAATGGGACACCTAGCCCCTTAGGTTATCCTAGTTGTTGCCAATTATTCACATACATATCATATACATTTACACTCATATACATATTTAAACCCACATGCATCTTTCACAACCTCACATATTTCTTTTTCTAACTTTTTTTTTGGGATTTTGTAGCTATAGTGGATCACTCACTCATAAGCACACACATACACACATAGTACATGAGAATTAGGATCATTCTCGTCAACTTAGACCACTTGGAGCACATATTCTGAGGGAAGTTGATGACTTTCTTTGCTAGAAAGAGCATTTTCATATATAGGAATAATGGTTACTTGCAGAGAATATTAAGCGATGCATCTCTTGAAGACACACATTATGACTATGTTGACTCCTTATAACCTTGTTAGCAATTGGTTCTCGTGGTCTCTACATTCCAACCTACTATAACCAACATGGAGGAGGGAGCCATACATCATCACGTGTAATATTTTCTATCTTCTTATCATATGCTAAGTTGAAATATTTTCTATCTCTCGTATTAGATGCCTCACCCATAAAAGTAGAAATAAAATAAATAAAAGAGAAGAAAAGAAAAATCTTATTCTTATAGCTTAGGCATCCTTTTCCTCACGTAATTATTGGGCAGAGCACTCAACGCCCACATTGTTTGGATGGTTTTTCAAATAAGTGCATCTAAAGTTGCATTCATAGGGCTAACCTACAAGGTCCTTCATTACACACAACTATGTGATATCCATGCACAGCACTAAATAGTCCTTCTCTGACTACTTCCACAACTCCATCTTTAATAATTTTTTCTTTTATTTTCAACTCATGGAAGTATCTTTATTGTCTTTTTATTTCTCATTTGAAAGTCTTTTATTCTCTTTTCCCACACCATTTACTTTTCTTTTTAAGGTGCACATAAAAGATGTCCAAAAAATCCAAAATAGTCTCTAAAAAGCTATAATCTACTTGTTTTAGAGACTTTGAAGTGCCAACTAATGTACTGCAATACCAATATTTAGTACTTGATATATGTGCATGGATACTCATGCTCATCCTAGATTCCACAAAGATGTCTATCACCAATGCAAAAAAGCTATTCGAGGAAGCTCAATAGTCGGCCTTGAAAATTACCAAGTCAACACTATCAAAGATAATCCCAAACCATGAAGGATGGGATAGAAGAGAAGCTCAATCACGGAGTTAAATAAAGAAGGGGTCTAGAAAATTTTCCCGTCTTGAGTCCCTCCTAATATTATGTTTTTCCTTTTTTACCCAAAATACATCTAAAAATCCCTATTTCTTGTGTGAAATCCTTATTTTAGTAGTATTCTTATTGTATAATATGCTTTTTCCACATAATACTATGCTATATGAAAGTTTGATTTACACGTTCTTTATAGGATAGTACATGGAATGCTTTTATATGCAGAAATCATACAAGGGGCTTTTGCATTCAAGCAAAATTTATAGCTTTGGACATAATAAAGACATGACAAACCAAAGTTTGCTACTTTATTCATAGTTCAAAAATTGATACCGAACTCTTCAAATATCTTTGTATCCATTCCTACTCACACTTAGAGTGTTACATACCTCTTAAGCTTGGGAACAATGTACTATTAGTTTCATATCCTTTAGTAGCTCTTGAAAGATACGTTCTTTTGGCATATTCGTTATCTTGCATGTTAACATTAAAAAGTTCATTCATAACTTCATTACAAAATAGTACCCTTTAATACCTGGTCAACATGTTTAAGTTTAATACATTGGTCACATGCTCTTTAGCAATTTTCATTCTTTTTTTTTCCTCTATCACAACCCTTTTATTATATTGCAAATAATTATATTTTCTTGACCTACTTTTCTTTCCTATTGATGTTTTTTTTTTATTTGGAGATTTTTAATCCTCGCATTCAGAAATTTGAACATTTTTGAGGTTCTTGCAATCATAATATTCTTTCCGGTGGCTATTCTTCTATAAATATTTTACACATTGAACATAATTATTAGATGATTCATAGAGTTTCGAACAATTCTCTAATAAACCATCTTATGTATCTCTTTCAAATGTACACATCTCATGTATTATACGAAAATGAGAGCACTTCCCATCTTTAGGATCTAGTGGATAAGATTCCCATTCATTCGTATATGGATATGCTTCTTCTTTGCTTTTCCTTTTCATAGTATTTAAAGTTTTCAAGGGTGCACATCTTTTCGAAACGCCTTCCTTGTAAGACAAGAGTTGAAGAAGTATGATTTGAAATACAAGAATATTCAGTTATGCTCATGCTCGAATGCTGAAGATGATAAGAATTGGAGATGTTCATGAATCCCTCAACAATATCTTCGAATTCACGTTCCTTAAAAAAAGAGCGTGACCATATGGTTCTTCAATATGGTCACCGCCCTTTTCTAGAAGATGAGAACTTTTTATGGGTGGGTTACATCTTTGAAATTGTAGAATGACCTAGAATAGATGAACAACATCTATTCAATTTTCTTTTACAGACCATGTTGTCGAAAATGGATGCACATTGTTCATTTCTTCAATATGCTCACGGATTTAGAACGCTTGCTTACTAAGAAGTAGGACAAAAGATTTTGATAAACTTTTTCTTTTAGGGGAAATGAAAGGTTCATCCACTATGTAGGCATTAGTACTCACATGATTCAAATGTGTTGGCTATTGGTGGCTCTCTGTCATATGGTTTCTAGATCTGTACTTGCCAACTTTCAAAAAGTCTTTCTCTTCTTTGTCCTTCGATTCTGGAGGCGACACCCTGCACTATATCGGGTACTGAGATTAAGAATTTTTCATTACTGAAAGGATTAATAAAGAATAGAGATTATACTTTCGTAAAGACCTCAGCCATTGACCTACAATATCAATGTGCGAGAAATCTTTAGATTTTGTTTATGGATGGCTTGTTCATGAGGGGAGAGTTGCCTTCACTCATACCAAAAGCATGAAAACGTATGTGATCTCTCTTTCCAAGAGTTCATACAATATTAATCTTGAATGTCATGATTCCAAAAGCACATTAACGAGAGAAATTGCCATCAAATTCAAGGGATCTGAATACGCACTATGGTGCAGGACCATCTCTCTCTCTCTCTCTCTCTCTCTCTCTCTCTCTCTCTCTCTCTCTCTCTCTCTCTCTCTCTCTCTCTCTCTCTCTCTCTCTCTCTCTCTCTCTTTCTGTCTCTCCCTCTCTCTCTCTATGTGTCTCCATGTGGAACCCACTGAAGCCTATTTAATAAATTGAGGAGGTAATCAAACCCCATCTGTTGGAGATGTTACAATTCCCATGCATTTAGGAAAGTCCAATTAACTATTGACAAAATTTTTATTCTATATTAAGGATGATGATCGCATCAAATAGATCATCCTTGGAGAAGATTGGCTATTGGATGATCGCATAGGTCTAAACCTAAATAATGGCAAACTGATACTCAAGTGGGAAGGAAGAAATGTTATTGCACCTCTTTTCACTTCCTCATCTGTTAATGGCTTAATCCCTAACAAGACTCTAAAAGTTACTGAACCCCTTTTTGATGCTATGTGCAGATCCAAGCCACCACTTGTTAGTCAAGTTAAAGAAAAATACAAAGATAAATAAGTGCAAAAGATACCAACAAAGCCGGGCAAACATACATCTCAAGCACTTAAACAATATTCGTTACCCAAGTCTCTAACAAATACACAAAGACCACAACCACAAATATGTGGAGAATGAGTTTTGCTATGCAAGAGAAGAAGAGTGTAGTGAGCCCTTGCAGATTCAACACTTGGACAAAAAGACACACCTTGGATTGCTTGCTACTCTCACCTAAAAACTCAAATTTAGTTAATCACAAGCGACAAAGAGAGATTTAAAACAAGTAATAACTCACTTAATTTGGATAAGTTTCGGGTGGAAAACATAACTAACTAAAATAGACTACCTGGTCACACAAGTATGATGAAGAATTGGGCTTTGCTCTTCAACTAATAACTCATAGAATATAGAATATTTAAAGGAGATATTTGCGAAAAAAATATGTCATCTTTCCACCAAGCTATAAATCATGTGATTTAGATGTTTTGGTTGGAAAACTGAATTGACGAGAATAGACTACCTATGGACACATGTATGTTGAAGAAATCAACTTAACTCTAGGACTAATGACTCATTGAATATAGAATTTTTGAATAAGATATTTGGGACACAAAAAGTAAACAAGATAAGAATCTTAATGAGTTTCTAAATGCAAGAAATGGTTATACATTCACTGAGATATGAACCTCACAACATGATTGTGTACAAAGTGATGTGTGGCTAGAAATAATCTATGAGAACATAGAATGAAAAAATGGATTGTAAGATCAAATCTAACTTCTTGGAATCTTGCCTCTTTCTCTCCTTGTTGCGAACATGGTCCCACTCTACTTTTATAGCCAATTAGCATATGAAGGATTTTAAGCCTTCTTCTTAACTCACAGCTTTCATTTGTTTGCCCACTACATGCAACTCACTACAAAGGCAGATATTGTATCTTATATTGATAATGACGTTTGACTATATTTTTTCATCGTTAGACTTATATTCACCTTCACCTTTAGATTTGGTAAATTTATCCAAGCATAGCTCATGTGAAAATGAGCTTTCACATTTTTCTTCAACACTTCCCCTCAAGATCATTAAGGAGTTACCTTAAGCCATGTCCTACAAATTTTTCAAATCATGTAAACCTTTGAGTTTAGAAGCATCCAAGTACTTTGTAAGCATGATTGCAACCTACTCTTTGTTTTTTATGGACTTTATCTCTGCATCTTTTCTCATTACCTTCTCCCTTACATAATGGTAGTGGACCTCTATGTGCTTACTCATCACATGAAACATGGGATTGTTTGCGAAGTAAATTCTTTACATCTTATCACCATATAAACAAATGGTTACAACCTGCACTTCAAGATGAATCGAATGCTTTTTAATCCACATTGCTTCACATGTGGAAAATGCTAATCTTCTATATTTAGCCTTCATGGATGAAAGTGAGATAGTAGTTTGTTGCTTTTAGCTCCAAGTCATAGGTTTGCTTCCTACCATCAACACATAACCCGAGGTTATTTTCATATCTTCCTTTGACATGGCCCAATAAGCATCACTAAATCCTTTGACATACAATTCTTCACCAAAGCTGTAAAACAAAGCATGATTCATTGTATGCTTTATGTTTCTCAATGCTCTCTTGGCTGAATTTAAATATCTTCTTATGAGAGCTTGCAAAAACTAAGAAAGTACACCAACAACATAAGATAGATGATGTCTTGTAATGTTTGCATAGATTAGTGATCCAATGATGCTTTTGTTTGCATTCACTCATTCCAAATCTGAAGACAACATCCAATAAGTACTTTCGTTGCATCAAGTAGATGCCACCTTTCCCATAAACAACTTCAGTTCCTAAAAAATAGTTTTGCTCTTCAAGATCTAAAATTTCAAATACTTAACAAGATTTCTATTGATATCTTTAATCCTTCTAACACATCCCTATAACATCATTCCCTCTTATGATGATATCATCAACATATATGTAAATATAGACCTCTCTATTTTATGTCTTCTTCATGTACAATGAAGGATCATCACTCGTTGGGTTGTATGCACACTTGGATACTCCAATAATCTCTGATTCCATGCTCATGGTGCTTGCTTCAATCCATAACATGCCTTCTTCAGCTTGCAAAAAATTTTTCAATGGTTTGCCCTTATGCCTGTTTAAGTCGTTCTTGGATTTTGACCCATACAAATCTAAACCACTACGTTAGCCACTCTGGGTCGACCTCCCAGCCTTCCCTTTTTCCTGTATGACTTCTTGCAGGATATTGTTTTGCCTATTGGCCGACAGTTAGCCTCGAGGGAGGATGTGGGGGGCTTCATCTATGAAGAGTGAAATACTCCTTCAATGCGTGATGGCACGCACAAATCTGTGTTGAGATGGATCTCAACAAAGCTCTCCCCTCAAAGATTTCCATCGACTTGAGGGAAGGGGAACTGTGGGTGCAGGAAATCACCTACAAGAATTTGCCAAACGCGTGCTTTTATTTTGGTCTTCAAGGAGAGAGAATTAAATAGTGTCCTCAAAAACTTAACACCACCAAAAGCAAGTAGAACCAACAAGTTGCCGGAGTAGATCAGATAAGTCTAGGGTTCAAGCTAACCCACCAACTACTGAGGAGGAGAAAAACACTAGGACTTAGAGATTGACTCTAAAGGGTTCACGGAAGTTAGACACAGAAGGAAAACAAGCCCTCGGGGGTCCACTATAAGGAACACCATGGTTGTGGCTCCAATAAATAACTTGTACTACAACATCGAAAAGGAGGTCAATGAGTTGGACTTTCCAGGAGGGAATCTATATGATGTAGACACCAAAGGCAAAACCTTTGAGTCTTCTGCCAACAAACAAGAGGATAACCAACAAGGATATACCACAGAGGGTTTCTCTACAAGCAATGAAGACAACCCGAATAGTGAGATCTCCATCATTGGATCTACTACCAGAAAAAGTGCTTAACTCACTCCTGTAGAAGGTGTCTCATAAGGGGAAGCAACCATTGGAAATGCCATGGAAGAGCCCCCTCAAAGGTGAGATTTATGGATAGGATCTCTCCTGTTTGAGAAAAAAAGATGAAACCAAGAAGAAAAAAGACAAGGCCCCTCTCTATAAAGAGGGTAACCAATGATAATGATTATCTCATCATTTAATGCTAGGAGGTTGTCTGACCCTGCAAGAGGAGCTATTATTGGACAATGGCCTCGTGATAATAGCCTGACCCGGATTTCATATGTATTCAGTAGATTAAAATCAATGGAGAGGACCTCTAGAAACATCTCAAACACATCTTGTTGACCCATGTTTGGGCTACCACTTCTCATCCCAAGGGTGCCAGAGGCACAGCTATTGGAATAAGCAAATTTTGGTTTGGTAGACTCATCAACTCTAGTGAGGATCAGAAACATCTTTGGATAGCTACCTCCTTTGCAAACCCTATCCAATTCACTATGGTCTCCATGTATGCCGCAAATAGGGAGTCGGAGCGCATTGACACTTGGGCCTCTTTGGACTCACTTTCCCACAATGTGTTGCTCTATGGGGACTTTGACATGGTGGAAGACCCTTCAGATAGATGGGACAAAAAGAGGCATACCATTGATGGTCAAGAGAAATATATCTAGGAAAAAATCAAGCTCCACCTCGACCTCGTGGAAATTAAAGATACAAATGGTTTCTCTTGGTCAAACCTCAAATCAGGGAATAACTTGAAGAAAGCAAGACTCGATAGAAGCTATATTTCTTAGAAAATTATCAGTCTGTGGCGCTATCCCAACATCTCGCAACACATTGACCTCACTGTTTTGGACCATTACCCTATTACTCTCACTTCCAAACCGATTGCCAAATTCAAAAAATCACCTTGGTTTCATGCTTTCCAGACCTCTTTCTCCCTTCTCTATGTCCATTAGGAAATATCTGTTGGTGCATTTTACCCAAGCCTACATGCTTGATATTATGATCATTTGTAAGTCACATGTGTAGTCATGTGAACACCTCTTGTAAAAGAGTACATTTTATCTCTTGTAATTGAAAAAAGGAAAAAGGAAAAAATGGCTTACCTCATGCATGCTATAAAAGCAAATTCGTGGTTCTAACTACCTAAAACCATGAATTTTTGAGCTGAGGGAATATCTCCTAACTTTGGGGATCACTTTTAGGTGGAGCCATTCGAATTCGAATTCAAAACTCCCTCCAAGAATAGCTATAAAAAGAGCAAGAAGGAAGAGGCGATTAGCAAGCCTTGTACGTGACCACTTCATGTAATTTTGTAGAGATTGACGAGCTTACTCCATAGCTCTATCATTCTACTTCTCTGTTTTGTTCTCTGCTATACTCACTCAGAACAGTGACTTCAGAAGGTCATATCTCGAGTTCTATTCAACTTTTTTCCGTGATTTAACGTGCGTTAAATAGCTCTTATCGTCTTTACACATAAAAATTTCCAAGGTCATTGGATTTACAGTTTTGGAGATATCTGCATTTTACTACTCACTAGTCTATCTCTGGAGAGCCCCGAGAATGGTGGGCATGTTCTAGAAATTGATGAATCTTCTTCTCAGTGCTCAGTCCATCATTTGAAGTGTTTTAACTTGGATTGGGAAGCCTACTAAGTATATTTGCTATGCCCAAAAGACATTTATCTAATTCCTACCAAGTTGAGAGCACTGTTCATTTTTTCCAGCAGGTGTATGTCCAAAAATAGCAAGTTTTGGGAGCTAGTCATTTCACAACTAGTCTGTCTTGACTTAAACTTTTGGGATACATGTTCCAAAGTACTTGGCTGATATTTTGGTGGATCTAGGAAGCTAAAAGGGTCTACTAATCAACTCTGAAGTCTTAGTTGGCTGGTGTGAAGCTGGTTGTAGCAGCACCAACTCATCTTTGGATTGCATCCACCATCTCTTTTCACAGTGGTATCAGCGCATAGTCAAGCAACATGGGAGATGGATTTCCATCAACAATTGATAAATTGGATCGAAAAAACTACCCAGCATGGTCTCTAAGGATGGAGGCTTACCTTCAAGGGAGGAATCTATATGGATTCATATCCGGAGATGAAGCAATGCCACCCATGAGGAACAAAGGGCAACCATCACATGAAGAAGTGGAAGGACTTTCAAATTGGTGTTTGAAGGATGCACTTGCAAGGTCCTATATTATAAACTCAATCTCTGATTTTCTTTTACCTCATGTGAAGGGATGCAAGACATCAAGAGAGACCTGGAATGCACTTGCTTCTTTCTTCTCTTCCAACACTCGAGCAAGGAAGAACCAATTGTGGATGGAGTTCACAACAATGAAGAAAAGCCCAAAGCAAAGTGTGATTGATTATGTCACAAAGATGAAGGAAATTTCCGACCAACTTGGAAGCATTGGACAGGTAATTGAAGAGGAGCAAATCATTAGACAAATCATAAATGGAATCAAAGCAGACGACAAGTGGGAGTCATTCACAACAGCCATGGATTTATACATTGATATGCATGTACCCGACCTCAACACACTCATGGGCCAACTCTTCAATCATGAAGCAAAGATTAGCAAAGGTGGTGAGTCCTCAAGAGGTAATCAAACTTCTGCCTTATATTCTTATAAAGCTAAGGTCAAGGACAAGTCAAAGAATAGGAAGAATGAAGATGAAGGTAGCTCTTTCCAAGCAAACTTTGCAAATAGAGGAAGAGCTAGAGGAAGAGGTAGAGGTGGAAAGCAAGGCAGGGGGAGATTCCAATCATCTCAACCTTGCAATATATGTGGCTTATCTAATCATACTACTGAAGAATGTTTCAGGAACCCGAGGAACTCAAGAGGAAGAGGATTCAATATAGGTGGCTACGGATCAAATAGAGGAAGGTACAATGGAGGCTACAACAACAACTACTACAACAACAATTACAACAACAACAACTATCAAAGTGGCCATAGAGGAAGAAGAGATTACAATAAATATGCAGAGGACCAAAGTCAAGAAGATTCATTATTGATTATGAATCTATCAGTGAAGAAGGGTAAGGATGATGATCACATATTTTACATTGATTCGGGATGCTCAAACCATGTAGCAGGAAATGTGGCTTTACTTTCTGATTTGGAAGATCCTCATAACAAGCATGAAGTGCAGGTAGGAGATGACACAAAGCACTCAGTGGAGAAGATAGGTAATGTGAAGACATCAGATGCGAATATGAACCTCTTAAGCCAAGTCTTGTATGTCCCTACAATTACCAAAAATTTAATAAGTGTTGGACAGATTGTTGAAAAAGGATTGCAGGTTAGATTCAGCCGATTTGGAGCATATGTTGAAGACCCAAGGCAAGGCTTTAGAAGGATGTCCAAAGGAGAAAAGACAGGAAGGCTTTTCACTTTTGAATAATACATTTTATGTGGAACACATTCCTTTTCTTGAGTTTGATAAAAAATTACTATCATTATTCAATTGTTAGATGTTACTAGAACATCTTTTGATGATTGAACCAATGTATAATAATTTTACTATGAGCACTTAATCGTCTTCTTTATCACTTAAGAATCATTTGGATTCTTTCGTAGAAGTGATATCTTACTAATATCTTGGATGACATTAGTGGCTGAGCTTTATGAAAAGCTTGTCCAAAACATACTCTTTTTCTCTACCAATGCAAGACAATGAGGATTACGACCACCACCACATGCTAGAGAGATGAATCTCCTTGCAACCATATGCCCCTATATATAGCTCTCTCCAAGGGATTGCCTTCTTGGGTAGGTGGATTCTAACCATCATGTGTCGTCCTTGTAACTGCATGTGCACCAAGTGTTGTAGTTAACTCGAGTTAACTCAAGTGGATGCTTCTAGAAGACTCTACACGTCTTTGCGCAAAATACTCTCCCCGTGTACCCCATGTGGGTTGAACCCATGGTAAAATATGATAGTATGCTAGTGGTTGTTGACTGAAAAATGGAAGACCAAATGGAGGCAATCAAAGTAGTACAAAACCACTATGTAAGCACCTCAAGTGAATGAAGTAAGGACACATTGCTTGCAATAAGACATGAGTATAGAAGCTCTTATCAAGATGACAAAAAATAGTATGTTGGCTTAGGTTGTAGTAACCATATGCCATGCCAACAAAGCTTATTCACTAATCTATAGGTAGCAAGTGGAAAACTATGTGTTGAATAGGTGATCATACTCAACAAAAAATTGAACAAATTGGGGACATACGGCTCAGAGATTCAAGTGAGCAAAGGTGCCATCTAATGTTCTTCATGTTCATGCAATTTCAAAGAACTTGATTTTAGTAGAAAAAATGGTAGAGAAGGGCTATCATTTCATATTAAATGAGAATGGATACTTCAAAGAGATTCCAAAAAGAAGGTTTCAACTTCATAGCTCAACATAGAAGAGAAGGAAGGATGGAAAAACATTTTACATACATGATGTACGTTGTAAAGGAAAAAGAGCCAAAGACATATGAAGAAGTTTGCACACAAAAGGAATGGAATTAAGCTATAAACCATGAGATCAAAGCTCTCAAAGATAATCTCACATGGGAGCTAGTGCCAAAGAAAGAAGGTATGAAGATTGTTCCAAACAAATGGGTTTTTAAAATAAAGAGTAATTTTGATGGTTCACTAGCTAGACATAAAGCTAAACTGGTTGCCAAGTGATTTAAACAAACACAAGGCATAGATTATGATGAAAAATTCACTTTGGTTGCAAAGATGGGAAGAATTAGAATTTCAATAGCAATTAGTGTTTCAAAGAGGTGGTGGGTGTACAAAGGTGACCTAAAAAAATTAAATGCTTTTCTCAATAGGGAACTACAAGAAGAAGTATACATGCGTCAACAGATTGGATTTGAAGATAGAAACCATCCAACATTTGTTTGAAAGTTGAGGAAGGCACTTTATGGCTTGAAACAAATAGCATGAGCATAGACTCAAAGGGAATGTTGATGACATGATCATAAGAGGGAATGATGTTTTAGGGATGTGTTACAAGGATTAAAGATATCAATAGAAATCTTGGTAAGTAGTTTAAAATTTTAGATCTTGAAGAGCAAAACTATTTTTTTAGGAATTGAAGTTGTTTATGTGAAAGGTGGCATCTACTTGATGCAAAGGAAGTACTTGTTGGCTGTTGTCGTTGGATTTGAAGGAGTGAATGCAAACAAAAGCATCACAGGATCATTAATCTATGCAAACATTACAAGACATGATTTATCTTATGTTGTTGGTGTACTTTTTGAGATTATGAAAGCTCTCATAAGGAGATGTTTAAATTCAGCCAAGACAGTGTTGAGAAACATAAAGCATACAATGAATCATGCTTTGTTTTACAAGTTCGGTGAAGAATTGTATGTCAAAGGACATACTGATGCTTATTGGACAAGTTCAAACGAAGATATGAGAACAACCTCAAGTTTTTTGTTCATGGTAGGAAGCAAGTCTATGAAATGGAGCTCAAAGCAACAAACTACTATTTCACTTTCATCCATGAAGGATAAATATAGATGATTGGCATTTTCCACATGTGAGGCAATCTGGATTAAAAAGGATTTGGTTGATCTTGAAGTGAAAGTTGTAACCATTCCTTTATATGGTGATAACATTTCAAGTATTTATTTGGTAAGCAATCCCATGTTTCATGTGATGAGTAACCACATAGAGGTCCACTACCATTATGTAAGGGAGAAGGTCATGAGAAAAGATGCAGAGATAAATTCCATCAAAACAAAAGAGTACGTTGCAAACATGTCTACAAAGTACTTGGATGCTTCTAAACTCAAAGGTTTAAAGGATTTGATAAACTTCTAGGGAATGGCTAAAGATAACTCCTAGATGAGCTTTAGGGGAAGTGTTGAAGATAAATGTGCAAGTTCAGTTTCACATAAGCTATGATTTGAAAAATTTACCAACTCTAAAAGCAAAGGCAAATATAAGTCTAAGATGAAAAAAAATCTAGTCAAAAGTCATAATGAATAAAAGATACAATATTAGCCTCTGTACTGAGAAGCATGTGGTGGGCAAACAAATGAAAGTGGTGAGTCTAGAAGAAGACACAAAATTCTTCATATTCTCATTGGCTATAAAAGTGGAGTGGGAGCATGTTCTTAACAAGGACAGAAAGATGCAAGAGGCCAAGAAGTCAGATTAGATCCAGCAATCCAGTTTTTCATTTTTTCTCATAGATTATTTCTAGATGCACATCACTTTGTACATAGTCATGTTGTGAGTTTCATATCTTAGTGAATGTATAACCATTTCTTGCATTTAAACACTCATTAGAAATCTTATCTTGTTTACTTTTTGTGTTCCATACATCTTCTTCAAAAATTCTATATTCAGTGAGTTATGAATCCTAGATTTAAGTTGAGTTGTAAGTTAAACTTTCATTAAAAAACTGGGAAAACATGTTCCATATTAAACCTTTTGTTTGATACTCTAGCCATGAAAACCATTCCAACAATAAAACTTTGAGAATCTTGAAAAAAGTCAAGAAAGTCTTTCAAAAACGAGCATAATAGTGCAATGTATTCCATGATGAATCATTTTCTTATGTTATTGGATTCCCTAGAGGGAATCTCATGTCCTTAAAGAATAACATTCTCCCTAGTAGTGAGAATGAAATTCTTCAAAATCGTTAGACAACAAGTAGTTCCCGTGAAGTCTAAAACCACGAGAAGTGGTACTTAAAGTCCAATGGTTTATATCACCTAGAGATGTATCAATATTGATAAGACTCTGAGCTTTAGAATCTAAAGAGGCATTGGCATATGATTGGACTTGAGTGGAGGGAAAGATCTTTGAAATCCCATGGGTAAGCGAAGCTGATTTTGCTAGTTTAAGAGATCTTAATGATAAATTCTAAGCCTTTATTCTTATTGCATGCTCAACCAGACTTGATCAAGCTTCGCCATGATTGTCCAACAACTCATGATTGGAACTACTTTGAAGTTTTCCCAAGTATTGGCAATCAAAATCCTCTTAGGAGCTTTTTTACTTAGGTTCCATTTTTTCCAATGGAAAAGAGTGAACAGAGTAAAATGTTCCAAGCCTAAATAGAGTGAAATATTCCAAGCATGTAGTGTGGAGCCCTGATGACCGTAATTAAGTCTGTGGAAAGTACAACATAAAGTTTACCTTTCCTTAAACGGGTTTTGCTAAAATCCAAAAAGGATAAGCGATTGCTTAGACTTCAATAGTATACAAATTCCTATAGATTCCCGACCGGGGTGGCTACGTAAAGTTTCATTAAGAAAGGAATCTAAAGATAAGAAGTGAGAATCTCTTACCACTACAAATTTGTCAAGTACAACCGATTGGACTTGAATTTTAAAACTCAAGAACTTAGAATTCTAACTAGTTTTGATTTGAAAACCGTAGCAAAGAAGATATCAATAGGTTTTCAAGTTTCCAAGGCAAAGCACAAGATCGTGAAAAAATCATGTAAAGGAATCAAAATCTAGAATATCAAATTAGAGGTAATCCCTAAGACTTCAAAATTCTTTGAAAGAATTGAAGACAGAAGGTACTCTATCAAGATATGTTTGGACCTCAAGATAAATACCACTTACATATCAATGTGAATATAAAATAGGGTGGTATGGGACACTAGACTTTATATTTAGATTGATGTAGAAAAGATGGTATGGGACATAAAACCATGGGATGATAATTATCTTTAAGTCCTAGAATTGATCTTGAAGTTAGATTTGATCCTCAAGGGAATTAAAACTCAAAGGAGAAGTTTTAATTCAAGGAGGATAATATAATGAATTCAAGTTACTTCAAGATCAAGTAAGTACGTATGAAGATATGAAGTTAAAATAACTTCCAAGATCTCTTTTTCAAATATGAAAAATACATGTTCTTTTTTGAATCATGAAACACTTCAAGATAAGGTGTTGTTGATTCAAGAATACATCATAAAGTTTTAAAGAAGTAGGACTTTGACATTGAAATGATCCTTTCAACTAAGGAATAGAATGACTAAGTCAAGCACTAAGTTCCTAGTATAAGTTGGAAAATTCAATCCTTTGGCTTGAAGAAATGCAGAAGAGTTGCATTCCTAGTAGACATTCATGAAGATTGAATTTAGGCATGGAGGTAGTCTAAAGTGACACATTATTTGAGTAAAAAACATACCAAAAGAACCTCAATGGGTCGACACAATGATGTTAGATACCACACTAGTATCTTGAGGCTGCATGATGTTTTAGATTTTCTCTGAATCTTTTCAAGAATCCAATTTATTTCTTTTGAGGATAGGAAAAATGCTTTAGTAACTTGTTGAAAGAGATCTTTGAGAAGTTAAAGTCTTGAGGCATCTAGAGTTTGACTCATATAAAGTTTATGTATCTTTGAATCTTGAATTGGTTGTACAGAGTTTTAGTTCTTTCCTTCTTTTTCTCAAATCTCTTGCATTTGACTCATATAGGTATCTGATTCTTTTTACAACCTACGAGGGTTAGTCGGTTGGAACAAGTTAACTAAATTAATCATCCTAGATAGATCTTTTGTATAAGAACCCTTTTCAATCTTCAAGTTATAGCATAAATGAATTTCTAGGGTCCAATCCACTCTAGAAAATAGAAGTTAGGAACTCCTCATGAGATTGACAATTCCAAAGAACTTTTAGATACATTTTTTGAGAAAAGTGTACTTAATTGGACAATTTTCATTTTGGATTTGACTTGGTGAAGTTATAGTATGATTGACCAAAAGTAAATATAGCAAACTTAATCCTCTAGTTTACTTAGGATTTTCAAGCCCATTAGGAAAAAGTAGTCCTCAAGTCTGATGAAAAAAATCAAGTAACTATTAGTTGGGAGAAAAAAAACTGTACAAACATCCAAGTTAGATGTTTGGGCCAGCCACACTTCAAGTTTTCCGAATCAAATTCAAGTGAATCAAGTGTTCACAAAATCTTGATAGGGATAAGAATCCCACTTTAGTTACTAATCCATGCACTAGTCATGCCCAGAAATGGAGTAGTAGTTTGAATCCATTGAGTTCACATGTTGCTGCCTAGATCACACCTAGTAAAACAATGAATTGGTCACGGAAGTTATTAGATCCACCCTTATTATTCATTCACTCCTTTGTACTTTGACCAATTTATCAAAGTCCAAAGCTAAATAGTGTTTTGAATCATTTGGGCAAGGATCCCACCACAAAGATGAGGTACGCTCTTTTAGTTTTAGAACATGAGGTTCAAGGGATGCCTATGGTATTAATATAGCTCTATTCTTTAGGAAGAAAATATTTTTCCAAGTGAGGAAGAATGTAATAAAGTAATTCTATGATCTAAGGGTCCGGTCGGTTCAAAGAGATCTAAAATCAAATACTGTTTGGTCACGAGTGTGAATGACCAAATATCTGGAGACTAGAGTTATGTAGCACGTCATGTGCTCTTGCAAGAAAGTGATCCAGTTAGCTTAGTGGTTAAGTCTTAAAGGTGTCAAGGATGAGGTCTTGGATTCAACCCCAATGGGGTACATGGGAAGGGTATTTTTCCCAAAGAGTTTTAGAGCCTTCTAGAAGCATCCACTTGAGTTAATTCGAGTTTAACTAGGACACTTGGCACAGATGCAGGTACATGGCCGACGCGTGGATGGTTAGAATCCACCTGCCCAAGAAGGTTGTCCCTTGAAAAGAGCTATATATAGAGGCATATGGTTGGGAGGAGAGTCATCTCTCTAACATGTGGTGGTGGTCGTAATCCTTGTTCTCTTGCATTAATATTGATAATAATTCTACTACAAACACTTCATCATCTTCTTTATCGGTTAAAATTCATCAAGATTCTTTCCTAGAAGTGATAGATTACTAATATCTCGGAGGAACTTAATGGTTGAACTTTACGAATAGCTTGTCCAAAAGATACACTTTTTCAACTGAAAATAGTGCATGCATACTAGAGTGTCAAGAAAGCTAATGCTTTGCTCTTTGTATGTGGTAAACAACCACCTTTAGAGTTAGGCATCCCATCCTTTTCTAAACTTTAGCATGCCAAAAAATTGTTTTCTATCTAAATTTCTTGAGTAAACATTTATATATTGAAGATGTTTACTTTCCCTTCTCATGAATTCAACCCCAAGTCTCCCAATTGTGTTTCTCCTCATTCTTTGGGACAAACTCCATCTTTGAAGAGGTGGGTGAATTCATCCCAAGTTGAACATCTTTTACGAGTCTAAGAGAGCCTTATCCACCATGTGTAGGCCTTAAGGCCTAACAACAAGCTGACCTCTAGCACATGCACAAGTAATGGGTTGTTCCTTAGTTGTTGGACCTCATTCCCCTTTTTCAAGAACATTAAGACTACATCCTTTTGGTGGACATCGTTCCACATTTCGAAGAAGGTTAAGACTATCTCCTTATTTCAATCCTTTTCTTCACCTAAGAAGTAGGGAGGACATAGATCTTTCCTTAAAGAAAGATCTGATGGATGGCTTACACCTATTGACTGCCCCAAAATGTTTGTAAAAGGGGGAGTGGTAGGGGTCATCAAACTGAGTAAAACTACCAGTTATGGGAAACAAGTTTGTTTGGAAATGGATGGATCCATATCCTTTTCCAACAAAACAAACATAGGCAAGCTCAGTATCATATGAGTATGGCTACCAAGGATAGCCCTACCTACATCTTTGGACTTCTAGATTAAGTCCAAATATGTAGGTAGGGCTATCCTTGCTAGCCATACTTATATGATAGTGACCTCACCTATGTCTATTTTTTTGGGAAAAGGATAAGGATCCATCCATTTGATTTTAGCATCATGGGTTCAAACCTCAACTACAATGGCTTAAAGATGGACCTTCTTCTTTTGCAATCTCCACAATTTGAGTCTCTAATTTGCACCGCCAAGATGGATTCATGTGGATGCTTTGCTAATTCAATCGTGAGCATCTGAATCCATGAGGTTGATGAAGCTAACTGAATGATAATAATAATTCAAGAAACCCACAAAGAGAGCAAGAGCAAGATCAAAAGGCTCTGATACCGATGCAAGAGAACAAGGATTATGACCACCACCATGTGTTAGAGAGATGACTCTTCTCCCAACCATATGCCTCGTTGGTGTATGAAACATCACAAGAAATAAGCTGATGAGCTATTAGGAAAACCTCTATAACCACCATCAACTCAACAAGACTTCAATCTTCAAAACCTTAATACTTCTTTTTGTAAATGTGAATTTACTCTTCTTGAAAACTGCACCTTTTCTTCTTTCTTTAAATATTCTCTCATTTGACTTGAATCTTAGAGATTTTTGTGCTCAATGATTAAAAGAAGTTCTTACATATAGCAAGCAACACATTCCAAGCAAAACTTTCAAGTAATCATTTGTAAGTAATTTGAAATTTCTTCAGGAGTTATAGGATGCCTAAAATCTAAAAATTACCTTCATCGATTTGACATGCTTTCATTGTTAAGTTTATTTCTCTAAGCACACATCCCATTTTGTAAAGATCTATTGGTTGATTGTAGCTAAGGATAACAGTTCAAAATGATCTATCACTCATAAAAAAATTTACATTGTACTATGAGATCTCACTCTTAGAAGATCAAAGAAATCAGTGCTAGAAAACTCGTAGCTTCCAACTAACATTCATACAATTATGAAATTACTTAGATTTCTTCACACAAAGATAATTGACTCAAAACCTTGTACACAAACATGTATTCACTATTAGAGAAGATGTGTACAAAATGGCATGGCCTAATTTTGTTTATAGCTTCTACTTTGAATGATCTCTCATCATTATCTCTCTTAGAAACTACTCGACTGCCTCTCTACTCACTCAGGACTTACAAAATCGAGTTCTTCTTCTCTTCTTTCTCTCAACTTAACTTATATACATTTGCTTTATATGTTCCTAAAGGTGAACACATAATTCTAGAAGTTATGGACTATATTTCATACCTAATTTTTCCACTATATTACAGGTGTGAGTTTGGCGCTTCACATAGGCATGGTTTTCTGAATATCTAACTTCCATAGCTCCTTTTCCTTCTTATTTCCTCTTACTTCTTCATGTTTTTATACCTAATTAGTGATTGAAGCCCCAAAAGCTCCCCCTCAATCACTAATTAGCATTCTATGACTCTTCATACAATCTCTTTCTCTTTTATTCCTGCCATTCCTTTGAATCTACTTGTCTTCACTCCATCCAAGATTTTTGTTATGATATTTGCTGTTTGATCTTTTGAAGGATAATAAACCACTTGAAGTTCCTTATCCATTACCTCTTCCCTCAAGAAATGATATTGAATCTATATATGTTTTGCTATTGCCTGAAATACTAGATTTGTTGCAAGATACAATGAACTCATATTATCTCCATGTATTGTAGGTATACCTTGATCAATGCCCAAGCTTTTGAAAAAGTTCTGCATCCACACTATTTCTTTAGCTGCTTCCACAAGGCCTTTGTACTCTAGTTTAACTGATGATAATGCTAGTCTATGTTGTTGTTGACCTTCGGATATCATAGATGCACATATATAGAGTATAGTACAAAAATGAAATCACACAAAAGTACTCAAAGAATAGAAAGAGACAAGAGACTTGACACCACATTGGGTACAATCTCCCCCCACATACTCTAATGGACGCGTCTATGAGAGCATGTGTATTTATAGGTATTTCTTAGTACATCCTAAATAGAAGATACATGAGCGCAGCGCTTCAAAAAGTGTGCTTTTCATAAAAATCTACTTTATTTACAAAATTGTGATTTTCTATTTTTACAAAAAACATTGCTTTCTAAAGCGATCTATTATTTTTTAAAAAAATAACTAACAAAAATATTTTCTAAATATTCTTGTAAATATATCCAAAAATATTTCAATAAGTCCATGCACGTTCACACCCTCATCAATCTTCACCTACTAAATCAAAAAATCACATGTCCCATCATTGAACAACCATAAGCATGTTCCATGTAAAAACACATGCATGGAACTCGAAAACTAGAATTTAATGTGATTGTGAATGATAAGCAAAATCAAATGGTCATACTGTGGAGTTAATGATGTCTTATGAATCCATTGAGATTCTTCAAGTGAGTGATTTTTATATTTAATTAAATATCTATGATATTGGTTATGTGTGCATGTAGTAGTAACATCATAATCAATTATTTTCTCTAAAATTTAATTTTTTGCATCTTCTTCAAGTAAAGGAGGATCATCTAAAATAGGAGTGCATGGTAATGTTCCTTTAAATTGTTTCAATAAATTGATATGAAAAGAATTATGTATATTCCAATAAGAAGGTATGTCTAATCCAAAAGCATTATCATTAATTTTTTGAATAATATGGAAAGGTCCATAATAAAATGGTGCAAGTTTAACCTTAGGATGTTGTGAAATATTTTTTAAACATCTTTTAATTATTTATAATCATACAAAATCATTTTCATTGAATTCCTTAGCTACTCGTTTCTTATTAACATTAAGCATGTACTGCTAGTCTTTTTACAAGGAATGAAATATGCTTTTTTACTAAACCCATCAACAATTGTCCAAATCATATCATTATGAGATGAAGTTAAGAGAAGACCAATAATATCATCAGGTATGGGAAGTGGCATTAATAATCCAAATGCTTTACCATGATGTTGTTCCAAACGTTGACATACAATGCAATGGGAAACATACTATGTAATATCCTTTTCCATATTTGGCCAAAAGAAAAAATATTTGCATGTAGAAATAGTACATTGTATGCCCCTATGACCAATATATGATGGTTCATGCATCTCTTTCATAACAAATTCTTTAAAAACTTGTGTAATGCATAACTTGTGTTTAAAATAAAATAATCCATTATGAAAAGTGTAGTGATCCTCACTAAATTTTGGAGAATTATTGAAAGCATTCCATGTTGGTGAAAAAACAAATCGGATGCATAAGTAGAAATCATGTCATGAAATGAATGAATATGAACAACCAAAATATTATTGATTGAAACAATAGTTGTTTGCGGGGAGGGAAAACGACTAAAAGAATCAACTACAACATTATCTTTCCTAGGTTGATATTGAATCATAGGCTGAAAATTTTATACGAATGAAGCCTATTTAATGTGTCTATGTGAAATCAATGGTTGGTTTAGTAAATGCTTAATAGCCTCTTGGTCTGTTTTGATTATGACTTTTGAACCCATGGGATAATATTTCCAAATTTTTAAAGCATGCACAACAGCTAAAAGTTCCTTGTCATATGTATTATAGTTCTTTTTAGAAGGTTTAGGTTTTCTACTTTCAAATGCAATAGGATGGTCATTTTGCATCAATACAACACCTATACATGAACCATTAGCATTTGTAACTACATGAAAAGGTTGTGCAAAATCAGGTAATTGCAAAATAGGTGCATAAGAAAGTGCATGTTTGAGTTTTCCAAAGATGATTGTTTTGCTAATCCCCATGTAAATTTTAACTTTTTCTTCAATAATAAAGTGAGCGAGAGTGCTAAATAAGAAAAACCTTTTACAAACTTTCTATAAAAACTAGCTAATCCTAGAAAAGAGCGGACATCATTCACAGATTGAGGTATAGGACATTCTTCAATTACCTTAATTTCCTTTGGATCTACATGAACACCTACACTAGAAACAATTTGGCCTAAATAATCTAACTCCTTTTGGAAGAAATAATTCTTTTTAGGATTGGCATAAAGTTTGTTTTTGCATAAAAAATAAAAAATTATTGCCAAATGCTTTTCATGGTCATCGTCATTCTCCCTATAGACAAGTATATCATCAAGGGAAATAAGAAGAAAAGCTTGGTATTCAAGAAAAATGTTGTTCATCATGCATGCAAATGTAGCAAGTGCATTGGTAAGTCCAAAAGGCATTACCATGAATTCAAAGTGAACAGTTTGAGTTCGAAAGGCAGTCTTATAAATGTCATTTTTTGTCAATCTTATCTAATGATACCCATATTTAAGATCAATTCTACTAAAGACACGTGCTCCATGAAGTTTATCTAGCAAATCATATATCCTAGGAATAGGATATCTATTTTTAATTGTGATCTTATTGAGTGCTCTATAGTCAATGCACATCCTATAAGTTGCAATAAACTAAGGATTACAACCACCATGTGCTAGAGAGATGACTCTCCTCCCAACCTTATGCATGTATATATAGCTTCTGGAATCAATGAGGACCACAAATGTATCTAGAGTCCATAAGTGCATGTGCAATCTCCTCCACTCCTTTCATATCTTCCACTAGAGTCTACTAGTGGTTGGAATGATCTCAACCACGGCTTTAGTACCTTCCACTAGAGTCCACTAGTGGTTGGTGTACTCACCACTCAAGTTAAGTCTCGATCGACTCAAGTTAACTCACGTTCACTTGAGTTAGAAGGCTCTAGAGCTCCTTGGGAAAAACTCTCTCCCCACGCTCCCCATGGGGGTTGAACCCAAGACCTCCTCCTTCATAACCTTAAGACTTAACCACTAGGCTAAGTGGATCACTTGTTTAAGAGAGTAGATGGACTTATTCCTATGTCCAATCTTCAGATCTTTGGCCATACACATGAGTGACTAAACAGTGTCCGGTTTTAGATCTGTTTGAACTGCCCAGACCCTTAGATCATAGACTTACTTTATTACATTCTTTTCCCCTTGGGAAAGATTTTCTTCCTCGTAGGCAACCATCGAGTTTCATGTTCCTAAACCGGAAGAACATGGACATATTATTAATACTAGAAGAACATGTCTCATCTCTATTGTGGGATCCCTGCCCGAATGATTCAAAATATTGTCTGGCTTTGCACTTTGATAAATTGGTCAAAGTACAAAGTAGTGAATGAACTATAAGGGTGGATCTAAAAATATCTCTAGACACTTCATTGTTTCTGGATGTGCTATCTAGGCACAAATATATGAAATGGATGCATCCCAATTACTAGTTAATTTCTTGGCATCACTTATGCATGAACAAAGTAACTAAGGTGGGATTCTTATCCCTCGCAAGATTTTGAGAATTCTTGATTCACTTGAATTTGATTTGGAAACCTTGAAGTTCGGTTGATCCAAACATCTAACTTGGATGTTTGTACAATGGTTTACTCCCAACCAACAGTTACTTGATTTGGTCACCCATCTAAAGGACTACTTTGTCCTAATGGGCTTGCAAATCCTATGTAAGCTATAGGAGAAAGTTTTCCATTTACTTTGGTTCAACCTTACTATATCTTGAACAAGTGAAATTCAAAATGTTAATTGTCCAACTTCGGATACTTTTCTCAAAGACTTCCGCTAAAAGTTCATGGGAATTGTCAATCATATGAGCAATTCCTAACTTTACTATTCTAGAGTGTACGTAGCTCTAGAAAGTCATAAGGGTTATACTAGTAACTAGGAGAAAACCCAAATGAGTAAGTCAAACTTGGACTTATTATCTTTTGAATATTGAATAAGTTCTTGTAGAGAAGATCCATCTAGGATGTTTAATCTAGTTACTAGTTCCAATCGGCTAACCCTAGACTTTTGGAAAAGGAATCAGATACCATATCTGAGTCAATTCCAAAAGATTTGGAAAGTGAAAGAAACTAACTAAAACTCTATATAACTAATTCAAACTTTTAAGATATGAACTTTATATGAGTCAAATTCTTGATGACACAAGCCTTTAGCTTTTCAAAGATCTGTTTCAATAAGGTATTAAAGCATTTTCATTATCTTTAAGAGAAATAAACTAGATTCTTAAAAAGATTCATAGAGTAAATCTAGACATCAGCCAACCACAAGATACTAGTGTGGTATCCAACATCAGTGTGTCAACCCACTCAGGTTCTATTGATGAGTTTTTATTCAAATAATTCTTCATTTTAGACTAAGTACATGTCTATATTGAATCTTTATGACTGCTTACTAAGAATGCCATTCTTGAGCATTGCTTTGAGTCAAAGGATTAAATTTAACAAGTTACACTAGGAAATTGATGCCTGAATTAATAAGACTATTCCTTAGTTGAAAGGATCTTTTCAATGTCAAGGTCTTACTCTTTCAGAAATGTATCAAATATTTTTGAATCATCAACACTTTAGCTTGAAGTTTTTCAAGAAGATCTTGGAAGTTACTTACTTCGTATCTTCTTATGAACTTGATCTTGAAGTATCTTGAGATCATACTTTTACCCTCCTTGAATTTAAACTTCACCTTTGAAATTTAAATTCTCTTGAGGATCAAATCTAACTTTAAGATTTAAAAGGAGGACTAGAAGATAATTATCATCCACGATCCGATGTCCCATACCATCTTTCCTACATCAATCTGAGTATAAAATATGGTGTCCCATACCACTCTATTTTATATTCACATTAATGTGTGCATGATTATTATGTAAAGTTTACACATCTCTGGATAGAGTACCTTCTTGCTTCAATTCTTTAAAAGCAATTTGAAGTTCTAGGCATTACATCTAACTAGATTTTCTAGGTTTTGATCCCTTCACATGATTGTTTCATGATCTTGTGCTTTTCTTTGGGAACTTGAAAACCTTTTGATGGAACATTCATCCTTCTTATCTAGGGTTTTCAAAAAGAACTGATAGAATATCGATTCTTCTTTGCTCGGGATTTCAAACAAGAACCACTTAGAATTCCAAGTACTTGAATTTTCTCAATTCAAGTCGGATTGATTATGTTGGACCAATTTGTAGTGACAAGAGTGGTTTACTACTTGTCTTTAGATTCCTTTTTAACAAAAGCTTTTCTACCCTGGGACTTTATAGGAATCTCTCTACTTCTTAACTCTAAGCATTCGCTCAGGTTTTTGGATTTCATTTTTAAGAAATCCCTTTAAAGATAAGCAAACTT
Source organism: Ceratopteris richardii (assembly GCA_020310875.1). Classification (NCBI taxonomy): domain Eukaryota; kingdom Viridiplantae; phylum Streptophyta; class Polypodiopsida; order Polypodiales; family Pteridaceae; genus Ceratopteris; species Ceratopteris richardii. The sequence goes on from CM035410.1 coordinate 90,482,068, forward strand.
TTACAACTTTTACGTTATACCTTCCATAGATATAATTACTGTCATCACAGTTGTAGACCACATACTTGAAATATTTATTTTGTTCGGACTTGGAATAGCTTACTAATTTGATTGCCAATACTTGGACAAACTTCACAGTAGTTCCAATTGCAATTATCTTGGACAAACCTTTCCAAGCTTGATCAATTCTTGTTGACCTTGTGACGAAAATAAAGACTTTTGTATTTATCTTTAAGATCTCTTGAACTATCAAAACCTTCTTTGCTTACCCATGGGCTTTTAGAGATCTTTCCCTTACTAAAGTCCAAGCATATACTAATGCCTTTCAAATTTGAAAGGTAAAATCTTTTATATACTTCCAAGTGATATCAACCATTTGGACTTAAAGTACCACTTTTGGTGGTTTCGGACTTCTAGGGAACTACTTGTCATTCTCACTACTTGGGAGAATGTTATTCTTCAAGGTCTTGAGATTCATTCTAGGGAATCAAGTAACTTGTGCAAATGCTTCGTCTTCGAATCTTTTGCAATGCTGAAGGGATTCTTTCAAACAATATCCAAAAACTTTATTGATTCAGTTGTGCTCATTTCTTGAGTATCAAACTAGAGAATAAATATCACCTTCTCGATATGGTTTCCCATTCCTCTATGAAAGTTTGTCTTAAACTTTCATTTATGTGATATTGATGCATGTTCTTGAGTTTGATACAATATTTATTAATATTAGCTAATCTTTAGATGTTACTATAGTACTTTAAACATATCTTGGCAATCAAAATTATGTTTAAAGTCCAAGCATCTATTGACCATTGATCCAATACTAATGCGATTATGAACACATACCTTTGAATTTTATAGATTATTTAGGAAAAGTTCATGGAATGGAGATCCATATCTTGAAACTTTATCTTCCTAAATAAAAAGTTCCCAGTTCAATTCATATTTTTAGGAATTTTGCTCATTTCCTAAAGATCGATTGATAATGTTTCCTCTTGAAGCTTCACTTTGCATAAATGAAACAAAAACTCAACTCTCTAAAAGATTTCTTTCAAGTTGCATCGTTACCAAAGATGTAATCATCATGGAGCCTAACATCCTCCTATTGAACATCAAAGTTCAATTGACGCTAAGGTTCAACCTTTGATTTCCATCACTCCTTGGGATAGAATTCAAAGTGAGAACTTCTAAAACCCTGTGGTTTTTACATATTTGGAACATACCAGCTATCCTTTGAACTTGAAAGTTCAATTGATTTTAGTTCCATTTGATCTTATTTGATTCTTATCACACCTTGAGAGAGAATCAAATAAAACTTCCAAAGGAAACTTCATCAACCTACTTGAATGCATGATTTCTCAATCCAAGCTAACAACTATATCCAGGCTTGTGGTTAGGATTCTCTAAGTTTTTTCCTAAACTTAAAGTCATTAAGGAAATTTGAAATTAGCCTTATTCTTTTGCCATTCCAATGAGCAAGAAATTTGAATACTTGACTTTCAAAGGGTCTACTTTTCCTAATCAACACTCCTAATTTGTGACACCTAAGTATCACATTTGGGAAAAAAGACTAGCTACTTGAGTTGTAGAGCAGCCAAGAGCCTTGCAACTATCTAGTGTCCTATTCTCCATAGCTATCTTAATCAAGTTAGAAAAAGGAGGTAACCAAAGTATAAGTATTCAACTACTTTACAAACAATCATGCATATGAAAATGGCTATTCTTGCATGCAAATGCATGTGAATGCATTCATGTGTTGGCCTTCTCTCATGTACCAAAATTAAACCAAGCAATTCTTGAGCATGAAAATGCATGTTCCCAATCATCTATGCACAAACATTCTATTTACTAGTTTTTTTTTAAGATATAACCATTTATGTGCATAAACTTGAGCATTAACTATCTTTTCCAAGCAAGAAGAAATGTGTTTTGTGCATGAAAACATTCTTTGAAAAGGAGAAATACACCAACATTGTTTTGTAGATGCATGCCTATGCGTGCTAAGTGTTTCCATACTTCGATGCTTTCCTATTTTGCTTTCATTAAATTGCATACAATGCTTTCAAAATTGAAGATTCCTTCCTACATCAATGATAATAGCAATGCATTATATATGAAATCATATGGAGAAGCAAATATTAAAATGAAAACATCAACTTAAATAATACTTATCTCCAATTTAGCTACATCCTTCCATTGATCCTCAGGAAGAGAATATAGATCACTCTTGATATCTCCATGTTCATGGAGTTTGCTCATTCTTCTCTTTGGACTAGGAGAATATAGATACATCTATATATGTAGCTCATGTAGATCGAACAATAGTTTCTTCTAGCAAGAATTTGGGTTCCAATCTTACGTCCCTTCCCGATGACTAGAAGACACCTTGTTGGATCATGAAGCACTATCATTATGCCATAACTTTCATAGCATATATGCATAGCCAACATTCATCTCATGCTATTGGTTCATGTGATCACCTGTATCTTCCAATGTTTTGAGTTTGAGACTTGTCAACTTCTATATAGTGTGAGGTTGATATTTTTTTCTTTTTCTCCTGTTGCAGACGAGCAAAGATTGCTAAGAATAAGAAGAATCTTGCTCGAACTTATCAATTCCAAGCACAGGAGGACATGGTTTTGGCTCTTACACTCAAAAATAGGTTTTGAGTTTCGATGCTATTGTTCTCTAAGATGAATGACAGAGCTTCATAGGTCGAATGACCTCAATTGTCATTAATCAAGCTCAACGGTGTCGTCGAGATTTTCTCTCCTTTCTCACTTGTGAAGGCCTACAAAAAAACATATTTGGTGAAGGTAGCTGGAATTCCCCGAGAAGTCCAGGATGCATCAATGATGTCAAAGGAAGCTCACATACAAAGTTTCAAAGAAATCAAGAAAGTCCATGGTAGCGGTCAAAGCTGGTCAAAGTTAGGAAATTAGGGCAAAAATTTCATTGTCACCAAATTAGATGAAAATTAATATACTTGTAAAGATTGTCAAAGGCAGTCTATAGCCCAAATTTTAGCAAAAAACGGATTTTGTAGCACATTGATATGCTATATTCATTTTGTAATTTGATGATATTCCAATTAAAGGGAGTGAGGAAAGTGTAAAGGACATTACTTTAGATTCATCTGGATGTCCTAAATTTGTTCTTGACCATATCTATGATTGTGAAAGGTTGGTGCATTTTACCCAAGCCTACATGATTGATATATCTGATATCATCCTCATTTGTAAGTCACATGAGTAGTCATGTGAACACCTCTTGTAAAAGAGTTCATTTTATCTCTTGTATTTGAAAAAAGAAAAAAGGAAAAGGATGGCTTACCTCATGCATGATGTAAAAGCAAATTCGTGGCTATAACTACCAAAATCATGAATTTTTGAGCTGAGGGAATCTCTCCTAACTTTGGGGATCACTTTTAGGTGGAGCCATTCGAATTCGAATTCAAAACTCCCTCCAAGAATAGCTATAAAAGGAGCAAGAAGGAAGAGGCGATTAGCAAGCCTTGTACGTGATCACTTCATGTCATTTTGTAGAGATTGAAGAGCTTACTCCATAGCTCTGTCATTCTACTCCCATTGTGCAAAGATTCATTGCCAATGTGGTTGTAATCATATATGAATTTATACATTTATCATCATTCACTTCTCTGTTTTGTTCTCTGCTATACTTACTCAGAGCAGTACCTTCAGAAGGTCATATCTCGAGTTATACTGACCTTGTTTCAGTGATTTAACATGCGTTGGATAGCTCTTGTTGTCTAGTGTCTGTGTATCAATTTTCAAGGTCATTGGATTTATAATTTTGGAGATAGCAACATTTTACTGCTCATTGGTCTATCTCTACAGAGCCCCGAGAATGGTGGGCATGTTCTAGAAATTGATGAAACTTGTTCTCCGTGCTCAGTCCATCATTTGAAGTGTTTTAACTTGGATTGGGAAGCTTGCTAAGTCTATTTGCTATGCCCAAAAGGAATTTGTCTAATTCTTACCAGGTTGAGAGCACTCTTCATTTTTTCGAGCAGGTGTATGTCCAAAAATAGCAAGTTTTGGGAGCTAGTCATTTCGCAACAAGTCTGTCTTGACTTAAACTTTTGGGATACATGTTCCAAAGTACTTGGCTGATATTTTGGTGGATTTAGGAAGCTCAAAGGGTCTTCTAATCATCTCTGAAGTCTCAGTTGGCTGGTGTGAATCTGGTTGTAGCAGCACCAACTCATCTTTGGATTGCATCCACCATCTCTCTTCACAGTGGTATCAGAGCATAGTCAAGCAACATGGGAGATGGATTTCCATCAACAGTTGACAAACTGGATCGAAACAACTACCCGGCATGGTCTCTAAGGATGGAGGCTTACCTTCAAGGGAGGAATCTATATGGATTCATATCCGGAGATGAAGCAATGCCAACCATGAGGAACAAAGGGAACCATCACATGAAGAAGTGGAAGGACTTTCGAATTGGTGTTCGAAGGATGCACTTGCAAGGTCCTATATTCTAAACTCAATCTCTGATTTTCTTTTACCTCATGTCAAGGGATGCAAGACATCAAGAGAGACCTGGAATGCACTTGCTTCTTTCTTCTCTTCCAACACTCGAGCAAGGAAGAACCAATTGTGGATGGAGTTCACAACAATGAAGAAAAGCCCGAAGCAAAATGTGACTGATTATGTCACAAAGATGAAGGAGATTTCCGACCAACTTGGAAGCATTGGAGAGGTAATTGGAAGAGGAGCAAATCATAAGACAAATCATGAATGGAATCAAAGTAGACGATAAGTGGGAGTCATTCACAACAGCCATGGATTTATACATGGATATGCATGTACCCGACCTCAACACACTCATGGGCCAACTCTTCACTCATGAAGCAAAGATTAGCAAAGGTGGTGAGTCCTCAAGAGGTAATCAAACTTCTGCCTTATATTCTGATAAAGCTAAGGTCAAGGACAAGTCAAAGAATAGGAAGAATGTAGATGAAGGAAGCTCTTTCCAAGCAAACTTTGCAGGTAGAGGAAGAGCTAGAGGAAGAGGCAGAGGTGGAAAGCAAGGCAGGGGGAGATTCCAATCATCTCAACCTTGCAACATATGTGGCTTATCTAACCATACTACTGAAGAATGTTTCAGGAACCCGAGGAACTCAAGAGGAAGAGGATTCAATAGAGGTGGCTATGGATCAAATAGAGGTAGATACAATGGAGGCTACAACAACAACAACTACTACAACAACAATTACAACAACAACAACAACTATCAAAGTGGCCATAGAGGAAGAAGAGATTACAATAACTATGCAGAGGACCAAAGTCAAGAAGATTCATTATTGATTATGAATCTATCAGCGAAGAAGGGTAAGGATGATGATCACATATTTTATATTGATTCGGGATGCTCGAACCATGTAGCAGGAAATATGGCTTTACTTTCTGATTTGGAAGATCCTCATAACAAGCATGAAGTGCAGACAGGAGATGACACAAAGCACTCAGTGGAGAAGATAGGTAATGTGAAGACATCAGATGGGAATATGAACCTCTTAAGCAAAGTCTTGTATGTCCCTACAATTACCAAAAATTTAATAAGTGTTGGACAGATTGTTGAAAAAGGATTGCAGATTAGATTCAATCAATTTGGAGCATATGTTGAAGACCCAAGGCAAGGCTTTCAAAGGATTGCCAAAGGAGAAAAGACAGGAAGGCTTTTCACTTTTGAAGTGGAAGATACAAAGAACATAGCTTTGTTTAGCTATGGATCTCAAACTCTTACAGAGTTGGAGATATGGCACAAAAGGCTTGCTCACATTGGTGAGAGGACACTCAAACAGATTTGCAGGGACCAAAGTGTACTTGGTTTGCCTAATATCACAAGGCAACACATGATTTATAAGTGTGAAGCTTGTCAACTCGGCAAGGCTCATAGACAACCTTTCAATAAGAAAGGATATATGTATCAAAATCCTTTGGATCTAGTGCACACGGATGTGTGGGGTCCAACTAAGGAGCCATCTATATCAGGCTCAAGATATTATGTGTCTTTCATAGATGATTGTAGCAGGTGGACCATTCTGTTTTTCATGAAGCACAAGGATGAAGTGTTTAATTGCTTTAAGAAGTATACTGCTCTTGTTGAAAACCAAACAGGTAGGACTTTGAAAAGACTCAGATCAGATGGTGGAGGAGAATACTTCTCTTCTGAATTTGATGCCTTCTTGCATGAAAGAGGCATTAAAAGGGAAGTCACTACAAGGTATACACCCGAACTCAATGGTGTAGCAGAGAGGAGGAACAGAGCTATTGTCGAAGCAGCAAGGTCCATGCTCAACGAAAAGGGATTGCCAAACTACCTATGGGCAGAGGCTCTGTCGACAATAGACCTCCATCTAAGTCACTAGATGGAACCACTCCATATGAAGTGTGGAATGGAAGAAGACCTAGTCTAGAGCATTGCAAAATCTTTGGATGCCTAGCCTATGCTGACATTCCTTCTCAAGTAAGAGGGAAATTGGATCCCAAGGCAGAGAAGTGTGTATTCATTGGTTATGATCAAAACCAAAAAGGATATAGATTGTACAATCCAACCAATAAAGGATTTTATGTGAGTAGAGATGTAATTTTTGATGAAAACAAATCATGGTTTGATGATGATAGGAAAGTGAATCTGCCATATGACTTGGATGAAGATTTTCCATCACTTCAACCAAAGGAGCCAAAGCAGATTGAAGAAAGTGATTCGGAGATTGACCTAGAAGACTTGGAAAAACTAAAGCTATGGAAGAACAAAGGTAAAGCAAAGATGCAGGATGCTACATATGGACCCGAGAGCTCACATCAACCACTTAGAAGGTCTTCAAGGGAGAAGAAGAAACCAGAGAGGTTTGGTTATGATACTTCTTTGGTCACCAAGCACTCAATCTACATTGCAAAAGATTCAACCAATGAAGAGCCTACCACATTCGAAGAAGCACAAAGCAAGAAAGCTTGGAGAGATGCAATGGATGAAGAAATGGAAGCCTTGAAGGAGAATGACAACTGGGAGCTTGTACCTAACAAGCCATCTATGAAGGTAATTGGATCTCGATGGATATACAAAATCAAGAGGAATCCAGATGGAAGTATAAATAGACACAAAGCAAGTTTAGTTGCTAAAGGGTTTGCTCAAACCCATGGTATTGATTATGAGGAGACTTTCTCTCCTGTTGCAAAAATGCCTACAATTAGGGTTCTCATTAGTCTTGCTGCATCTAGAAATTGGAATCTTTATCAACTTGATGTAAAGAATGCCTTCTTGAATGGATGGATTTCTGAGGAAGTTTTTATGGCACAAACTCCTGGATATGAGGATGCACATCATCCTAACTATGTATGCAAACTAAAGAAAGCTTTGTATGGATTGAAGCAAGCTCCAAGAGCTTGGAATTTCAGATTGGTGACTTATTTGCAGGACCAAGGATTCAGAGCTAGCAAGGCGGATACCTCTTTGTTCATAAAGAGGAATGGATCTGAAGTGATCTATTTATGTGTGTATGTTGATGATATTATTATCACAGGCAATGATCTTGAAGGAATCAAACGGGTAAAGAGTCAAATGAAGGAGGAGTTCAAAATAAGTGACATCGGACCACTCACTTATTTTCTTGGATTGGAGTTGATCTACTCAGATTCAGGTATATACATCACACAAAGGAAGTATGTGCATGACATGCTCGTCAAGTTCAAGATGGAAAATACCAAGTGTGCAGGTACACCTATGGAGCAAAATCATAAGCTTAGTGCTTATGAAGGAGAGCCAATTGAAGACATCACAAGCTATCAAAGCTTGGTTGGAAGTTTGAACTATGCAACACTCACAAGGGTGGATATATGCTATAGTGTTAGCATATTGAGTCAGTTTATGCATAAGCCGAGAAGACCACATATGGAAGCGGCCAAGAGAGTTCTCAAGTACCTAAAGGGGACCATGAATGAAGGTTTGTTCTATTCATATACTTCAGATATTGAGCTAAAGGTCTACTCAGATGCAGATTGGGCCGGATCTAAAGATGATAGAAGAAGCACATCAGGATATATATCATTTGCAGGTTCAAAAATCATTTCTTGGTCATCGAAGAAGCAACCAACCGTGGCATTATCTTCTACTGAAGCCGAATATAGAGGTTTGGCTAATGCAACTCAAGAAATCATGTGGTTAAAGTCTTTGTACACAGATCTTGGACTTCATTCTTCAACACCTCACATTTTTTGTGACAACACAAGCTCACTACATCTAGCAGCTAATCCGGTATACCATGCTAGAACCAAGCATATTGAAGTCCACTACCATTACGTAAGGGAGAAGCTAATGAGCAAGGATATTCAACTATCCTATGTCTCTACAGATATGCAATGTGCCGACATATTGACTAAAGCTCTTGATGGTACAAAATTAAGTAGATTCAAGTTGATGATTGGCTTGCAGGAAATCAAGGACAATTGAAGACTTATTTGAAGGTCAAGCATGTTAGGCTTGAGGGGGAGCTGTTGGTGCATTTTACCCAAGCCTACATGCTTGATATATCTCATATCATCCTCATTTGTAAGTCACATGAGTAGTCATGTGAACACCTCTTGTAAAAGAGTTCATTTTTATCTCTTGTATTTGAAAAAAGAAAAAAGGAAAAGGATGGTTTACCTCATGCATGATGTAAAAGCAAATTCGTGGCTATAACTACCGAAATCACGAATTTTTGAGCTGAGGGAATCTCTCCTAACTTTGGGGATCACTTTTAGGTGGAGCCATTCGAATTCAAATTCAAAACTCCCTCCAAGAATAGCTATAAAAGGAGCAAGAAGGAAGAGGCGATTAGCAAGCCTTGTACGTGGCCACTTCATGTCATTTTGTAGAGATTGAAGAGCTTACTCCAAAGCTCTATCATTCTACTCCCATTTTGCAAAGATTCATTGCCAATGTGGTTGTAATCATATATGAATTTATACATTTATTATCATTCACTTCTCTGTTTTGTTCTCTGCTATACTTACTCAGAGCAGTACCTTCAAAAGGTCATATCTCGAGTTATACTAATCTTATTTCAGTGATTTAACATGCGTTGGATATCTCTTACTATCTAGTGTCTGAATATCAATTTTCAAGGTCATTGGATTTATAGTTTTGGAGATATCTGCATTTTACTGCTCACTAGTCTATCTCTGCAGAGCCCCGAGAATGGTGGGCATGTTCCAGAAATCGATGAAACTTGTTCTCAGTGTTCAGTCCATCATTTGAAGTGTTTTAACTTGGATTGGGAAGCTTGCTAAGTCTTTTTGCTATGCCCAAAAGGAATTTTTCTAATTTCTACCAGGTTGAGAGCACTGTTCATTTTTTTCAGCAGGTGTATGTCCAAAAATAGCAAGTTTTGGGAGCTAGTCATTTCGCAACTAGTCTATCTTGACTTAAACTTTTGGGATACATGCTCCAAAGTACTTGGCTGATATTTTGGTGGATTTAGGAAGCTCAAAGGGTCTTCTAATCATCTCTGAAGTCTCAGTTGGCTGGTGTGAAGCTGGTTGTAGCAGCACCAACTCATCTTTGGATTGCATCCACCATCTCTCTTCACATGAAAGAATATTTCAACGATTTGAAGAGGTTGGTCTCACATTTTCCATAGAAAAATCTGTTTTTGGTGTTAACGAGGTTCTTATTGTTGGACATTTATGTGGCCATTATGGTCGAAAGCCATACCCACAAAAAGTTGATGCCATTAGCAAGATTTCTGAACATGTAACAACGTGAGTGAGGTACGTAGATTTCTTGGTGCTTGCATCTTTCATGTTATTTGGATCCCACACTTTGCTCATGTTGCTAATTGTCTTTATGAATTTTTGAGGAAGAAACGAAAATTTATTTGGACTCACAAACACACTCAAGCTATGCGTAAATTGAAGAAATTATTGCTTGAAGCTCTAATCCTTAAGCCTGTAGACTATTCTGCTAACAAACCTATTATATTGACTATTGATACTAGTCCTATTGGTATAGGTTGGGTCATAAGTCAAGATGATAGTAAAGGGAATAGATATGCAATTAGGTTTGGTGCCAAAATTTTACATGAAACACAACGAAAATATCCATAGATCAAACGAGAACTATGGGGTATGGTAACAACTTTGAAAATAGACAAAGAATATTTCATTGGTGCAAATGTCAAAGTTGAGACTGATTGTTTGCCTCTCATTGGAATGATAGCAAATTGTTCATCTCCTGATATAGCCATGCTTAGATGGATCTCATATATTAAGTTCATAAATCCTGAGTTAGTTCATATGTCAGGTAAGTCAAATTCAATTGTTGATATGTTATCAAGAGCCAGATTTGATGATCTTGAAAGTGATATAATAAAGAATGTGAAATTAATTGATTATGTTCCACATATATACGAGTATGAGCAATTTCATGAGTCTGAGTATGAAGGTGAATGGAGAGACATAGGAAAGTATCTGAGTACACTACAACCATTACCTAGCTGGACTATGAATAGATTCCGTAACATTAGGAAACGAGCTTATAACTTTTTCCTATGTAATGGTTATCTTTGGAGACATGCTAAGGGTAAGGTTAAGAATCCACAATGAGTCCTAGGAAAACGAGGTCTTCAATTACAAGTAATGAAGGAAATGCATGAGACATTATGGGCAGGTCATAAAGGATTTTTTGGAACATATGAAAAAATTAGAAGTACATGTTATTGGCCTAGGATGTACGTTGACATTAGTAGCTATGTTTCTACATGTTTTACTTGTCAACTTCATTCATCAGTCAAACATAGAGATCCGTTGCATCCTACTTATCCACCTTGTATTCACTACAAGTGGGTAGTAGATCTTCTAACTATGCCTAAAGGTATTGACAAAATGCGTTACATTGTACTTGCAAGAGAAGACTTCACTAATCATGTAGAGGGACGTGCACTACGATCTAAGAACACTTACAATGTTTGCAAATTCTTGCTTGAAGATGTCATAAGTCGCTTTGGGTACATAGAGAAAGTAGTTGCCGATCGTGGAGAGTTAAATGCGAGAGAAGCTAAAGAGTTCTTTGAGCGACATGGTATTCGTTTGTCTCTCACTACTGCATATAATCCAGAGACCAATGGTAAAATAGAGAGAGGGAATCCACCTATTGTGAAAGCCATATCTAAAGCATGTAACGGTGATATCAAACAATGGCCTAAATTCTTACCTTTTGCACTTTGGGCAGATAGAATGGCATGCACACGTACTACTGGGTATATGCCTGCTGAACTTATGTACTGTCAAAAACCATTGTTTCCAATTCAATCACATATTTCCGCATGGTCAAATTTGCCTTGGTCTAAAAACATGTCTACTGATGACTTTTTGAGTTTGCGCATTAAACAGTTAGAACAAGGTAAAGTAAGACTTGATGATGCTGTTGAAAAATTAAGAGAATCTAGAATGAAGAATCAGCATTATTTTGATAAAACTCATCGATTGCGTCCTAATCCAATTGAAGTAGGAGATTGGGTGCTCATTTATGATAGTACATTTGACTCTCAATATGATGCATGCAAAAAGCTCACTCAACGGTGGTTTGGGCCAAACGGGTCCCACATGAGGGTGATTATAGATTTATCCGCCTCATTTGTAATGCCCTCTAGCTTCGCATGCTCCTCCCCCGCATTGTGGGATTTGGAGGGTCCCCGCAAGTTGAAACACAAATGGGTCCCACATGAGGATGATGATAGATTTATCCACCTCATTTGTAATGCCCTCTAGCTTCACATGCTCCTCCCCGGAATTGTGGGATTTGGGGGGTCCCTTGGGCACTAGTCCCATTCATTTGTAACTTTTCTTCTTTATTTTAATTAAAGTCCGGGAGAATAGGCTAAGGCCGAACTTCCTTTTATTAAAAAAAAAAACGGTGGTTTGGGCTATACATAGTATCAAAAGTCAACAACAATGGTACATATGCTCTTTGTGAATTAAATGGTGTTGCACTAAAAACTTTGATTGTAGGTAAAAGGATAAAGTTATTCAAGAAGCGTGATAATGACGAGTACATTTTGGATGAGGACATTGAAGAAGATGACAACAATGAGGCCGATTCATAAACAGGAGTATCCATGTTATAAAAAAAAACATATAAAAATATCATTAATTTTTCAAGTTCATGTTGCTGTGTTTTTTTTCAAGTTCATTCTACTTTTTTTCCATTCTTGTTTCATGCATGTTTGTTTTCAGTCTTTGCATTGCATTGCATATCTACATTACTTGAGTCAAAAAAAAAGGCAAATGATGATTTCTCTACTTGTGTAAAATTGTATCTTAAGTAGTAACTTATCTACTAAGAAACTGATTATAATCTAGGATTGTGGAAAGATAGGGCATGTAGATTTGGAGGTTTATTTTGGTGACATGACTTTCATATATAAACATGCATATCTATCCTGTATCGAAAGCATAATTGTTGAAATCCTAGCTCCTACTACTGCATGTTTCTACATCCTTAGTCCATCTCACAGCACTTGTATCGGAGTTTAAACGACTGTTCTCCGTCATCAAAAATGGTTGTACCTTGTATCAGGGTTTAATTTTTCCCCGTCATCAAAAAAAAAAGTTGCTACATGTTACCAAGAAGTTTACACTTTCTTCCACCCCAAAAAAGTGATCGTAACCATAAAGTTTCCGAATCATCATCATAAAAAAAAAAAAAACGAGCAAGCCAAAGGAGGATCAAGAGGCATAGTAGAATAAATCACGGGCTATATAGGCAGATTTATGCATTAGTGGAGTTTAGTTAGATTTCCTTGCATGTTATTAGAGAAAGAGCATATTCATATATATGTAGGAAAGGAGTTGATCTAAAATAAGCTAAAGATGAAAGATGTCTCTTGAAAATCCTAAATCTTTGTTTATAATCATATTTTAGGTAGATTGCTTTATGGAAAAAGATACAAATTTTTCTTCAAGATGAGAGGAACTGATGCTTAAAAGGACTCAATACATCCACTTCCACTTCATATTGATGCTTGTTTGTTTTCTTTCTTGTTGTCAATGTTGCTTGTTCATTTGCATATATGTTGCCTATTTGTTCATGCATATTCATGTTGCATGTTTCGATTCTTTCTTTCATGCAAATTTTGCTTCATGTCACGTTGCCTACTCATTCATAACAATGTTGCATGTTCATTTATAGAAATGTTACCTATTTATTTATGCACATTCATGTTGCCTGTTTTAATTTTTCCTTTCATACATATGTTGCTTGATATCATGTTGCCTTCTCATTCATGCATATCATCAATCTCTCCTTCTTGTTGCCTATTTTCCTTTAAAAGAATATAATGCTTGAAACTTATGTTTTTTAGGAGCACTAGAGTGGCGCTTCCGGAGGAACCACAGGTTTAGTGGGGATGAATGTCGTCGAGATTTTCTCTCCTTTCTCACTTGTGAAGGCCTACAAAAAAACATATTTGGTGAAGGTAGCGGGAATTCCCCGAGAAGTCCAAGATGCATCAAGGATGTCAAAGGAAGCTCACATACAAAGTTTCAAAGAAATCAAGAAAGTCCATGGTAGCGGTCAAAGCTGGTCAAAGTTAGGAAATTAGGGCAAAAATTTAATTGTCACCAAATTAGATGAAAATTCATACACTTGTAAAGATTGTCAAAGGCAGTCTATAGCCCAAATTTCAGCAGAAAATGGATTTTGTAGCACATTGATATGCTATGTTCATTTTGTAAAAATGTAATTTTTCTAGTTTGACCCTACAAATTCTTGCATAGAAATTTATGTTAGCCATATGGTTTGGCTGTATAAAGACCATATGTGGCTACATATTTGTACAAAGTTTCAAGGCTATCCGAGCTTCCTAGAGACCTTAATGCCACCTTGCAAGCTTCCAAATGTAGACAAACTTGTACAAGGAAGATTCAGATGGAAGTTTTTTTTGCATATTCCTGAAGGAGTTCTTTGGAGACATAGTCCTATAAAGTTTTATCTTCATCAAAGCCTATTTGGAGGGTCAAAGAGCACAAAGTCCAGTTTTCAGGATCACCACAGTTTTCTAGTTTAAGCAAATTGAAGGGTTGAAGGGCCACCAATCAAGTGGTTGTAATCAAAAGTAGTGATCCTAGAGTTGAGAGTTGATTTCTCTAGATCCAAGGGCCCAAATTCATTCAAAAAACTATATAAACCCCCCTCCAAAGTCCTAGAGCATCATTGTTAGGCATCCATAGGGCTCTTGCTAGCTTACGGTTTCCTTGAGACGATCACCCTCGGTTGAGCGAGTGAGGATCCAAGGTGAGCTAGTATGAGTATAGTACCTAGTTTCAAATTTAAGTTAGAACTCCAATCTAGGATAGGCTCTTGAAACCAGCATCTCTATCTTGACTCACCCTCGGTGGAGCGTGTGAGTGAGTTAGAGCTGGTTTTAATGAGTCTTAGACTTCTTTAGTTAGACGTTACGAGCCTAGACATACATAGGGTCAATGAAGTGGTACTCGCCTTCTTACGTGTGACATTCAGTTGAACTGTCATGGTTTGAAGGTCGGAACTGCCTTTGATCAGTAGACTGCTTAGCTTGACGTACCACGACGATCTTATACATGTAACTTAATTCAAATCCTTTTAATTCATGTCACTTGTCACTTGTCACTTGTCTCTTCTCTCTTGCCTTTCAGTCTCTTAAGTATTTTTACATGTCTTCTATTTTCTTCTATGTGTGAGAAGGCTCCGCGGCATTGTGTTGAACCAGTGAGGATGTTTCATTGAGCTTGTGAGTAAACTCTATCATCATAATACACTTGCATGCATATAATCCATACATACCCATACATATTGTTTAGTTTCTGAAAGTGTATAAGAAGCTCCAATATTGGACCATTCTTCCTTTCGAAACTCATTTATGTGTAAGGATTCCATCTATTCTTGTCATGCATACATATCATCCAAAGAAGACTATGCATATGGATTAGAATTAGGAAGTGTTTAAGAAGCTCCTTCAATGGACCATTATTCCTTCCAAATTTGATTCGTGTGTATGGTTCTCTTTCATTCTTATCAGTCATGTTCATAAATCTAACTTGCACTCCTACAATCCCATTCCCATAATCATTTCAACATCTCTCTCTTCTCCATACTCAACATTAATTTCACTTTCATGTCCTTAAACCTTCCAACATTCATTAGCTTCATACACCCTATGTGTGCCACGACCGGACCCGATCCACCCGGATTGCGATCACCTCCACAACGAGGGATTGGATTTCACGGACTCAATATTCCAATCACATGAGATCGTGTGTTCGACTCTCTAGGCCTACAAGGTTTTTTCATCTTTGTTTTGGCTCCAATTCCTCTTTAGTGCACATCTGATGAAGATTGCTATTCTTCTTTTACACCAAATCAATGCTGCGAATCATGTGGCTATTACCATCTGCATCTTTGTGTGAGAACACTAGCTTAAAATTGCCACACAGCAGCCGTAAAAGATTTCTACTTTTTCTTTTGTTGGATTTCCTACTACCTTGTGAGGCGTCAAGTGGATAGAAGTAAAGTCTCAATGCGTAGCCACCTAAGTTCAATTCCGTTGGCTCCTCTACAGACCATAGCTTGTGTATATTTGATTTTGACGATGCCATAAATTACAATACCACTTTAGCATGCAAGATGAAATTCGGCTCAAGTGAGCAGATGCCAGAGGTGGTGGCAAAGTTGGCAATCACGTAGGTCTCGCAGCACTGAGGAATCTTGAGGTCGAGAGTTCGAGCTTAGCATTTTACAATGTATTAAGATCATCGTGCTATCAATCTTTTGCTAGTCTTTGCTCAATTAGAAGACCATAAGTAATAAATCTGCTGAGATACAAGCACCATTACGTGGCGCGTATAGTGTCTACAACACATTGTAGCACACACACTCGAGTTGAGTTTGAACCTAGAAAGCAATCACCGGAGGATAGATATCTTTCTCCTTCTACACCTTTTGCTCATGCTATATGCACTTCTATAGCTGCCGTGTAATAAGCACTCATTAGAATCAAAACCATCTATAGGTTGCATGGATAGCGAAAATCTCCTACTGCATGATGTCGTGTCTGACTTCTTATGAGCTCAATTCATTACCATCATGTTTTGTTGCCAAACTCAAGAAGTATAATTGCATTGGGTTTCGTGGTTGAGAGAGTATGCTTGCAACCACATGGTAATGGGTTCAAAACCAGGCGGCAGTACTGTGCTTGTTAGAAAATTGATGCAATTTTGATGCTCTAAGCATCGCTCCGAAGAGAAGATGTGCAAATGAAAAAACGAGGGACCAAGAATAATTTCTGAAATGGAAAGCATGTTATGAATGATCTAGGAAGATGATGAACCTCCTAGCAAAGGTGATAGGTCACCAAGATCTCCATGGAAGGTTTTCCTAGAGAGGAAGATGAAAAGCCTTAAAGGTCACCGTGGAAGCCTCACCTAGAGCTTTCATACCAATGAGTAAGGATTACGACCACCACATGCTAGAGAGATGACTCTCCTCCCAACCTTATGCTTGTATATATAGCTTCTTGAATCAACGAGGACCACAAATGTAACTAGAGTCCACAAGTGCATATGCAATCTCCTCCACTCCTTTCATATATTTCACTAGAGTCTACCAGTTGTTGGAGTGACCTCCACCACTGCTTTAGTACCTTCCACTAGATTCCACTAGTGGTTGGTGTACTCGCCACTTGAGTTAAGTCTCATTGGACTCAAGTTAACTCACGTTAACTTGAGTTAGAAGGCTTTGGAGCTCCTTGGGAAAAACTCTCTCCCCATGCTCCCCATGGGGTTGAACCCAAGACCTCCTCCTTCAAAACCTTGAGACAACCACTAGGCTAAGTGGATCACTTATTTAAGAGAGCGCATGGACTTATGCTTAAGTCTAATCTTGAGATCTTTGGCCATACACATGAGTCACCAAAGGGTGTCGGGTTTGAGATATGTTTGAACCTGCTAGACCCTTAGATCATAGACTTACTTTATTACATAAGTCTTGTTCTTCTTTTGTACTAAAAGAAGAGGTGCTCCAAAGGGAGAAGGACTATGCCTTATAAGTCCTTGATGGAGTAGATACTTAACTTGATTAGCTATTTCTTGTTGATGTAAAGGTCCATGCCTATAAGGTGCTTTATGGGGAGGAGAACTATCTGGAATTAAGTCTATACTATGGTCGAGAGATCCCCTAGAAGGTGGTGGTTTAGAAGGAAAATCACCCATAAAACAATCATTATACGAATCCATAAATGATTTATGTACATCAGGAATTGTATGTGTGTAATCAACTATATCATGGACAAAACCAATACATGAATTGTAACCTTTCCTAAATGCAGGTTTGACTTGAGTATGACTAATTAATGGAAATGGTTGGAATTCATGCATTGCAGACAAACAAATATCTTTATTGTTAAACTTAAAACTAATTGTGTGTGTGTGTGTGATAATCAATGCATGGATTATAATGATGATGAAAAGGCATACCAAGTATAACATCATAGGACTGGAAAGGAGCAATTAAAAATGTGCATTCATCTATGTATGGAGCTATAAAAATCTTAACATTATGGACTTCACTTGTAACATTATATCTTTTCCTTGAAATGCAGCCTTAACTTTATACATAGAAGGAAGTGGGTTTAATGGGAGATATTTCACTAGTGTAAGAGAAATAAAGTCATGTGAACTAGCATTATCATGTAAAATAGTAACAACTTTACCATTAATAGTACCTTGCATGCAAAGTAAAGAACAGATAGAACTTGTGTTACCAAGGTACTTAGATCCTGTTCCAATGCTTCTTCGGTCCAATCAAGTTGACTGTTTTCAAGAACCACCTCCATGTTGTGTACTTGAGCTCCAACTTGAGTTCCGAACCTACATTTAGCTTTAGTATGACCATACTTTTGCCAACAAGTGATATAGGGCCTCTTTTGTTGAGCATCCATCATCGTAGTTTGAAGGGTTTGAGGTTTTGTGAGTTGTAGGGGAGTGGTCCTTGGTACTGGTGAGAAATTGGATTGAGGAGGTGTTTCCTTTCCACTTCTTATCACATCTAACTCATTGTAGATATGAGGGACTTATTGACAATTCGAAGTCAGAAGGAAATTTCTCTAAAATTGTCAATCCAAGAACAAGCTTACCCGATTGTTGTTTAAATTCTAATGCTTCACAAACCATAAGTATATTATGACTCAAAGGAAGTCAATTTTAGAAAGAATCATGAAACATGAATTTCTGAAAATCACGAATCTTTGCATAGTTATGGCTCAAAACTTCAAATGATCATATCGCATCGAATACAACATCAAATTGAATGATTCAAGTGGCTAATTCATGCCATTTTTCTAGCAAAATTCAAATATGACAACAAAAATTACTTATCTCCATCATGGATGAAAACGCGACCAACTTGAAATATCAAATAAAACAGTATCTGTACTCGAGTAGAACCCCAAAAATTTAAGAGTTCTAATATTGAGTTTGGAAAAACTTTCTAGACATGCTTTTATCATTTTCAACATCTGAATCTGAACAATTACGGTGTAATCCTAAACCTACTACATATCAAGAATGAATGTCTCTATGGTATTAAGCATGTATAATTTTCTTGGCCAACCACCCCTTGGAGGACCTACAAACTTTGCAAAATTTAACGAGGATTTTGGATATTGTCCATTCCTTCTTCTTTCCCAAAAAATCGACCATGCCCTCCTTCTTGCACATGGACAATAAGTAGGATTTAATTTGAGACTTATTGGTGCTTCTGTCCATACATGTGTGCATTCTGTATTTTTTGCCAAAAATTCTTGTCTCCATCTTGGGTTAACTTTATGGAAAAACTCCTTTGATAACATAAATTGACTGTCTGAGTACTCCAAGAAGTAATCTGGCTCTTTGCCCAAAATACCAGTCCGATATTCCTTAATGGATTCCCGCAGATATGGTAGAGGTACATCCAAAATGTAAAAATTTGATAATGTCTTGATTGGCTTTTTGAGTTTCCTCATAAGAAATCTGATGAGATTTGATTCATACCTATCATACAATTCTTTGAGGTATCTAACCCTATTATTTCTCTCTACAAGTAAGGTACAAACTAGTTCTACCAAAATCTGATCCTCCTCATCAAATTGTTCATATATTTCTGGTTCCACTTCCATTTGAACATCTCTCATTAGGTTTTCCTATTCTCTATTGTCATTCTAGTCCTCCTGTTGAGGTTCTTCTCTAATAATTTTATCTAATTGGTTGGCATTTTCTTCCCATCTTTGTATTTGTTGAATTTCTTGAATCATTTCTAGGTTGTGATTATTTATTCCTATTTGTACCTCTAATTTAGAAATCTCATATTGCTTCTTCAGTTCTGTAGCCAAGTCTTTCAAAATTCTAATTTGTTTTGTTGCTTTGTTCTGGCCTTGTATTTGTCTTCTTAATTTTTTATGTTCCTCTTTCAATTTTCCCATTTCTTCTTCCAATTCCAAAAGTTTGTCTATGCCTATATCTCCCTGTATATTCGTTTGACTATCAGGATCTAACATAGCTACCAATTCTTCATTGTGCTCTTTGATTTTTGTCAAGGAAGAATATAAAATCTTATATTTCTTTTTCTGACTAATCTTCTCTTCATCCCAATTTAGGTCATCACTTTGTTTCTTTTGGAATTGTTATTGTATCTCCATCAATCTCATTTTTTTTTGCTATACTAAATGCTGATAATGTTGTAATTTCTCTTTCTGAATCTTGCATTCCTCTTTCTGATCTAATAATTCTTTATTTGTCTGTTCCAACTCCGAGTGGATAGTTTTATTTTCTTCTTGACTCTCTCTAAATTCTTGTGCTTGCCTCACCACCTCCTGAGTCATTCGAATAACTTCATCTTGAAGATAAGAATTATCATCTAGAGGAGATTGATTCTATCTCTTCAATTTTTCAAATTGTTCTAGTTTTTGTAAGTAAACCTTTTGCTGCATCCTTTTTTCCTCCTCCACTTTTGGTCTAGCCAGCACTACCATTCTGGCTCCTTTTGAGAAATCCATTGTATGGTGTCTCAACAAAACTAAAATTTATGTTAAATCTTCTAATGATTGATTTCCTTTATCCTACTCAATAACTTGTATTTCTAATTTTTGTATATTTGAACTTTGTTCCATCTCCTCAAGCTGTTGCTCCTTCTTTTGATTTGAATTGTCTCTTTATGTATCTGGTTCTCCATCAAGAGTGATTTCTTGTAATGTAAATACTATCTCATTGCTTCCTCATTGCTTCCTCATTGCTTCTGTTTTTTTCCCAAACCTCTTTTTGTTTTCAATGATCAATTTGTTAATACTATCTCATTTTGCTTCTCATTGCTTCTGTTTTTTTCCCAAACCTCTTTTTGCTTTCAATGATCAATTTTTCTCTCTTGTCTTCTCCCTTTTCTTCTGCAATCTCTTTATCCTTAGTGATTTTGACTTTCTTGGCTTTCTTAGGCCTGACCAAGTTTCACTTTTCCTTTGCCATGCTTAAGATATTGAAGATTTTCTTTAACTAATTCTCTTTTTTCACAAGTGCTGATTCAGTTTTAGCATTAATCATACTCGCATGAACCTTTTCATAGATTTGTATATCTTCTTCAGTCTAATCTATAGCTTTATCTGTGAAGTCTTCTAACATATTCTAATATTGTTCCTCATATCCTTTCCTTTTATCTTCACATCCTTGTAGATAATATGCGTACAACTTTTGTTTGGTATTCATAGGAGGACATGGGGCCAAATCACTGTGAGCCTCTTTTTGTGCTTTAACCACCTCTTCCTTGGTTGGTTGTTCCAACTCTATGGAGTTTTCTTAGGATCCTCCTTGATTCTGAATGTGACATTATCTTCTTCACCTTGTTCTTTATCTTCTACAACTTGTACTGCTTCCAATTCTTTTGTTGCCAACTTCAATTTTTTTTTCAATGATTTCCCTCCTATGACTATCATAACCTTTGGCATTGACTTTCTTGTTGTTGGTCTAGTAATTGGCTTTGGAGAAATTTCCTTTTCTTTTCTTTTTCTATCGTGTTTTTTTATTGATCTTGATGATTGAGCTGCTATATGTGCGTCATATAAATATCTAATAATATAACGTGTCATTTCCATTCTCTCAGAGCCTCCTCTCTTTATAAAATTCAAAGTGACTAGTTTGTGTGGTTGGGTATATCTGATCATCTATGTTGAACGAAACTACTGATGGAATAATCTGATAGCCAAATTTAATTCCTCTGTCTCAAATCTATAAACTTCTTTATATCTTTATAGATCTCCATTCCCTTCCTAACATCATTGATGTTATAATTTATTCCTTCTTCTAGATGAAGGGCTTTGCGAATAAGAGCTTGAGTAATATGAAGCCCTTGTGTCTTCCCTTCAAAATCAGTAACCTGACATCTGAGATATTCTCTTTGATCATTTTCATCCCAAGTATGTTTGTCCATGGATTCCATTACTTCAATGCATCTAGGAATATCTACCATAATTGTTGGTAGCTCTAGATATCCTTTTAGCCCTTCTTCCTTCCAAATCTACAATATCTCGTCATTCTTGTTGATCCTGAATATATCTCTGGTGACTATTGTAAATTTGAAATCTCTTGATTTGAAATGATAAACATATTTGGACAGACGTGCCAGATGTGCTTTGGCATCTTCCAATGTCTCCCCTACATTCAGGAACCAATGTCCCTTGGCCAAGGAGATATTCAAGCCTTTAAGCATTTCCTTTGACATTTTTACATCATGTAGACTGCTTCTCTGATAAGTATCCCTTTTTCCATAGATTTTTTCAAAGAAGAAAGAGTAAAGGAAGACCTTCTCATCACATGTAATATTATGCAGACAATAAAGATTTGTAAAAAAGAAAAATAAATAAAGTAAAAATAATTAATAAATAATTTAAGAAATGATTGAACGCCCCCTTTATATATATATATATATATATATATATATATATATATATATATATATATATATATATATATATATATATATATATATATATATATATATATATATATATATATATATATATATATATATATATATATATATATATAATGTGTGTGTGTATGTATGTATGTAAATGTATGTATATTCTAACGAAAGGCCTAAAAATTTTGTAAGCCTTTGCGTGTGGTAGTGTTTTTTTCTTTAATATAGATATACATAAAGTTGAAAATCTGAATTCATCCTGAATTGTGAGTCCTACACTTTCTCTCTCTCTCTCTCTCTCTCTCCTTATTTTTTAGTATGGATTTTGTTGTGCCAAAATGATCCCTTCTATCGCTCAAAGAATATATTTCCAAGAATCATGATTGAATTTGTGTAGGTGAATAGCTCTCTTTAGCAAAAAATCATAAAAATAATTTTATGGATTAAAAGAAAAAATTGAAGTATAGAAGTATCAAAATGAAATAAGATAAAATAAGTAATAGGAAATAAATAAAAGAATAAACATGAAAATTAAAAAACAAAATAAAACAAGATTAATTAAGAAAATATTGTTGTTCCTTTTTATTTTTTATTTTTTGAAGCGTATCTATGGCTTCTCTTCGTGATTCCTCCTTTATTTTCTCCAATTCCTCTCAACTTTTGGTTCCAATGTGTAATATTTTCCATTGTTGATCTGTAACTGGTTCCAAATATTTTTTCATTCTACAACCACTTATATAGTTTGGCATAATTACTCTCTCGAGAGTAGCAAGCTGTATTGCACCACTTCGACTAATTTTATTTAATAGATATGGTCCATGTCCACATTTCTATAATTTCTTTCCCATCTCCTTTATAGTGAAGGCCAAAACTAAATCTCCTTCCCTCATTCCTTTATCCTTGATATGCATATCAAAATAAGCCTTCTGTCTTCTCGTATTTGCATATAAAGAACTAACTGCTTGAAGTCTAGTGGAACCCAAGTTTTCTTCAGCTGCAATTCTATCCACCAATTCATGACCACTCCATCCCAAAGGTTGGGAAACTCTTAGTTTAGGTATTAGAAATTCCATAGGTAAAATAGCATTTTGGCCATGCACCATATTAAATGGTGTAGTTTCAATACTAGTTTTATAAGCAACTCATAGGTCCAAAGAGCATGATGTATTTGTTTATCCAAATCTGACCTTTTAGAGTTAACAATTTTTTTGTAATATAGCACAAAGTATTTTATTTGTACTTTCAGCTAAACCATTAGCTGGATGATAAGGAGCTCACAATCTATGGATCACCAAAAATTCTTCAACTAAATGCTTTATTGTTTCATTTAAAAAGTGAGTTCCCCTATCACTTACTATCTCAATTGGTAATCCAAAGCTTACAAATATATGCTCAAATAGAAACCTAACTGTGGTTTGTGCATCATTTCTTCTTGTTGCTCTAGCTTCTGCCCACTTTGTGAGATAATAAGTAGAGACAATGATAAATTTTGCATGACTATTTTTAGATGGAGGTGAAATGGATCCAATAAAATCCAATCCCCATTTTGAAAATGCTCTAAAACTCATAATGTGTCTTAAAGGCATATCATCTCTTTCTGTTGGATTTTTTGTTCTTTGACATATGTCACATCTTTCAAAAAATTATTTAGCTTCTTGACAAAGAGTTGGCCACCACATTCCAGCATATATAATTAATTGAGCTCTTCTTTCAACTCAGAAATGCCCTGCTCTTGCCCCAACATGTGCCATTTGAAGTATTTGCACATATTGATCTTTTACTATGCAAATCCTTAAATATCCATCCTTTCCCCCTTTGTATAATTGATTTCCTATGATAGAATAAGCTTGACACTCCAACTTCATTACTTCATCATGGAACCCCTTTTGTTCTTTATCTTTCCTTGTTTCTAATATTTGTATAATTTTTTTGCCCCATTCTAGATTTTTATATATCACAAACAATGTAGTATATTCAAATGATTTCCTTTGTTGGCAATGTTTGCAATTTTGAACAAAATAATGGACTACTTTTCTTTGTTTTGGCAATAGACCCCTAATCTGCAAAATTAGAGGCATCCAAATGAACATGAAAGATTTTATTCCAACTTGGTGGTTTTAGGATGGGGGCTGACCTCAACCTTTCTTTTAATTTGTTAAAAGCTTCCTCTTATTCCTCTGTCCATTCAAATTTGGTGATAAGTGCATATAATGGTTTAGCAATTGTGGCAAAGTTAAGTACAAGCCTTCTATAATAACCACAATGTCCCATAAAAGCTTGTAACTCCTTCACTATTGTTGGTCTTGGCATTTCAGCAATTACTCTTGTTTTTTCTTCATCAGTTGAAATACCATTTTTTGACACAATATTTCCTAAAACTTTTCTTTGTCTCACAAAAAAGATACATTTTTACGGATTGAAACAAACTTTATAAATTTTGCATTTTTGAAAGATTTGTCTAAGTTCCTCCAGATGATTTGCCCTAGCAGAAGAGTAATCACATAAGTCATTTACATATACCTCCATGGATTTTCTAAGAAATTCTTTAACCACATGGCACATCAACCTTTCAAAGATGGCTGGTGCATTTGTGAATCCAAATGGCATAACTCTAAATGCACAGATTCCCCATTCTGTTGCAAACGCTATTTTATGTTGATCCTCATGGGCTATAGCCACTTGATTATAACCAGAAAATCCATCAAGGAAACTATAGACTTCTTTTCGTGCTACTCTTTCTAATAAATGGACAGTGATTGGTAATGGATAATTATCTCTAATAGTAGCAACATTTAATTTTTTAAGGTTTATACAAACCCTGAGTTTTTTATTTTTTGTTGGCACTACCACTATTGGGGATATCCATTATGTATGTTCAATTTCATATATCAATCACATTGCCAATAACTTGTCTATTTCTTCCTTTATTTTTGCAGCATAAACATCATTATAAGTATAGTGTCTTTGTTTTGAAGGTTTTGAGTGAGGAGCTATTGGAATTCTATGAACACATATCTCTAGGTCCACTCCCTTAAGGTCCTTATAACTCCAAGCAAAGACATCCCTATATTCTCTTACTAATGATATTAATGCCTTTTCCTCATCTTGATGAATGTCTTTAGCCATCATTAATTTCCTTTCCTCATTTTCTTCTTTAGTGACTATTACACATTTCACATTCTCTTTGTTATCATAGGATTGATCTACTTTGTATTCCCTTTGTGGTTTTTGAAAAATCACTTTCCTTTCTTCAATTTCATATCTTTTAAAATTGTATGGCACATCTATCTGATTAGATTCTTTTTCTTCCAACTTTTTTTATTCTAATTTCAATTTTTTCAATTGAGTCATCTCTCTTTGATTCTGCTTCAAAACTTGTATCATATTAAAAGGAATAAGATCATATCCTTCTGAATCACATATCTTTACTGATGTTTGTTCATTTGCATTTATGTCCAAGGTTGATAATATCTGCTCCCATCCAAATGGTTCAAACTCTTCCTCATCAAAATACATAGGAATGTAACTTGGATCTTCTAATGCTCTTTCTAGTTTGCACTAGATGCTATTGATGTTTTCTCTGTTTTATGTGTTCTTCTCCATTCTCTTGGTGAGATATCTTGATATTTTTTTTGTCTCCAAATTTACTTTTTTAATATTTTCATCATGTTGGAGGTATAAGTGATTGCTTCCCCAATCTTGATCCATTTTGAGCTATCTTAGAAATTGTCTTCCTAGTATGACATCATAAGTATTTAATTCTAGAAACTCTACTACAACCAATGTATGTTTGAAAGTTATTCCATTGGTTTTTAAATTTATATGTTCCAAGAATCCCATTGATTGTTTCATATTTCCATCTGCTAACTAGAGTTTCAATTTTGTTGATTTTAATTTGGGCTTACCCCATTTTTCCCATACTTCTTTAGTAATGATTGCTACTCCAACCCCACTATCCAAAATGGCATGTACTTTACAACCTTGAAATTCTAGAATTAAAGTTGTATTGCCTTCCTCTCACTCACAAAATGCCCCTATTTTGTCCAAGGAAATATGATTGTCCTCATTCTTTTCTGAATAACTGTCATATGCTTTATTTTTATTCAAATTTTTCATACACCCTTTTCTGAAGTTAAGATTTTGTTCCAATAAATCTTGCCAAGAAACTTTATAGATTAATTCTAAATCTTGAATTTCCTCATTTTGCTCTGTTGTGGTTTGCTTACGTACTTTCATTTTTCTACAACTTATACTTTTATTATTTCTTTGTTTATGTTTCCCTTCCTCTCCTACCTGATGGGGGAAGTATCTCAACCCCTAAGCAATGACGAAGCGTGAATGACCTCCACAGGTATCCTTCTTTGACCTCTGCACACCACAAATGCTCTTACTCAGAGCTTATGCAGAGAACTCCAGTGCGCTTTTGTAGACCTGTAGTAGACACCAAGAGCTTTCCAACAAAACAAATTTCACTTCAAATGGATGCGTAGACAAGGAGAAACAATGTCTACAACATGAGCTAGTTGAATGCTCATAACTGCCAGTCAAGCAGATACCTCACTTCACTCCAGCAAGCTTTTCTCTGAGATTATACAAAGAATGAATCTCGAACTTGGGTTAACTTTAGAGGACTCTAATAGCTACCCAATGACACCAAAATCATAGAAAATGGATACATAGAGAAGGAGAACCAGCCCTTACAACAGAGAGCAAAATATTTCCAACAGAGCCTACACACCAAGAGAGATATCAATCACACTTCACTAAAATGAATGTTTCTCCCAGATTACTAAGAGACTGATCCAGAGACTTTGTGAGCATAAAGTAGACTCTAATAGCTATCCAATGAGACAAGAACTACATCAAATGGATACAATATGAGGGAGAAACAATGCTAACAACTCAGGGGTAGAGAGTTGCAACACTGCCTGCGCACACACATAGATATGCCTACTAAAAGAAAACAAACAAGCAAGCAAGGGGCTAGCTTAAGCAAGGGGCTTGCTTATCACAACTCCAGCACTTAGTGCTCACTTTACATGAGCTAAAACTCCAAGAAGATGGGCCAAAAGAAGTCGGGATACATGCTCCTTTTATAGTGAGAAGTGTGCCCCTAAAATCTAGGAACTACCTTTCCAAATCAGCCTCCTAACTTAAAGGACTTAGTTGAGATGACTTGGGGAGTGGTTGAGTGACTTTTCTTGATGGAATCTCGTGGCTTTTCGCTTCCTTTGATTGCTCCACATGTCCATAAAAGATTCCCCACGAATTTGTAGCTTGAAGCTTGACTTTTAACACTCCCCCTCAAGCTTCAATTCTTCGTCCTCATCCAAGCTCCTTCATGTTGATGCATTGCTTGAATTTTGAAATCTTCATCCCATCCAAAGCCTTTGTAAACATGTCCGCAACTTGGTCCTTGGTACCAATATGATGTACTGAAACTTCCTTAGATATCACCTTTTCCCTTATGAAGTGATAGTGCACTTCAATATGCTTGGTTCTAGCATGATAGACAGGATTCGATGCTAGATGAATGCTACTCATGTTGTCACAAAAAATTGGATATGTGTCAACCTGCAAATTAAGCTCCATAAATAACTTCTTAATCCACATTAGCTCACATGTAACTTGAGCCAAAGCTCTATACTCAACCACCGTGGGTTGCTTCTTTGAAATCCATGAGATGATCTTGCTACCTAGCATGACTAGGTAACCACTTGTACTTCTTCTATCCTCCTTCGAACCGGCCCAATCGGCATCAGAATAAGCTTTGACTTACATATCATCATCAAATGAATAGAACAATCCTTCATTTATAGTGGCCTTGAGATATCGTAACATTCTTCTTGCAGCTTGCAAGTGTGTAGTCCTTGGACTATGCATAAATTGTGATAACACTCCAACTCCATATGCTATGTCGGGCCTAGTTATTGTGGCATAATTGAAAGATCCTACAATAGATCGATACAAGGTTATATCCTCTAATGGCTCTCCATCAATGGAGCTTAGCTTTACATTAACTTCCATGGTATTTGAAATAGGCTTGCAATGTAGCATCCCAAACCTCTCAAGTAGGTCTAGAATATACTTCCTTTGTATGAGCATAATACCTTCTTCTTTGTATACAACTTCAATGCCAAGAAAATACCTAAGATCTCCAAGATCAAAGATCCTAAACTCCTTTCCAAGCTTTGCCTTGATCTCGTCAATGCCCTTTGTATCATTACCTGTAATAAAAAGATCATCTACATACACGCACATGTAGACTACAAGTTCTCCTCTTTGTTTGATGAAGAGAGATGGATCCGCCTTGCATTGATTGTAACCACATTTGATCAAATAGTCCACCAATCGTTGGTTCCAAGCCCTTGGAGCTTGCTTTAGGCCATAAAGTGCCTTCTTCAACCTACAAACATGATGTGGAAACTCTTTATGAACAAAACCTAGTGGTTGCTCCATGTATACCTCTTCTTCCAAGTCCCCATTGAGAAAGGCATTCTTGATATCCAATTGGAAAAGCTTCCATCCTTTGCTAGCAGCCATTGCAATGAGTGTCCTAATGGTGCTCATCTTTGCCACGGGGATGAATGTCTCTTCAAAGTCCACTCCATAGGTTTGTGCAAACCCTTGGCCACCAATCTTGCTTTGAACCTAGAAATAGATCCATCTGAATTCCTCTTTACTTTATACACCCACTTATTACCTATTACCTTCATGTTATCCTTCTTGGGCACTAGAGTCCATGTTTGATTCTCCTCAAGTGCGTCGATCTCTTCTTGCATTGCCTCTTTCCATTCGGTGTACCTGCTTGCATCTTCATAGCAATCGGGCTCATGATCTTCTACTACTTTGTTCATATATGCATAATGAGTTGCCATGTATGAATCATAAGTAAACCTTTGAGTTGGATACTTAACTCTAGAAGACTTCCTTTCTTCACCTTTTGGAGGAATAAACCTCCTTTGCCTTGGGAACTTGATCTCTTTCTTTGACATGGCTTCTTTCTCCATCATGTGTCCTTCATCATCTTCAACTTCATTACCTTCTTCATCCAACTCCACCAATGTTGCTTTGCCTTTGTTGATTGATTGTGCTTCATAGCTTGATGAAGATCTCCCCCTCCATGGTGAGTTCATGCTTGAACTATCTTCATTGATGGAACACCTTGGGCCGCTTAGCTCTAGGTCGATTTGTTCTTCATCATGTCCATGCTTTTCTTCTTCATAGTCCTGCATACAATCATACTTCTTATACCAAGGGAGTAGCTCATCAAATGCTACATCCCTTGATATCCTCAAGTCCTTTGTGTTTGGGTTGAAGCACCTGTAACCTTTATGATCATTTGAATATCCTAGAAACACACACTTTTCTGCCTTTAGTTGTAGCTTGTGCCTCAATTCATTTGGCACATGTACATAACAAGTACATCCAAATATCTTCAAGTGGGAAAGATCAGATTTCTTACCATAATAGGCTTGATATGGTGTCAAGCCATGGATCCCTGAGGTAGGAGCCCTATTCATAAGATACACGGCGGTATTTGCTGCATCACTCCAAAACATGTTAGGTACATTCATATCATTAAGCATTGCTCTAGCGATCTCGGCAATGTATCTATTCTTTCTCTCTGCTACTCCATTTTTTTGGGGTGTGTACCTGCATGTTACTTGCCTCTTGATGCCTTGATCCATTAAAAAATCAGAAAAATCATTTGAGAAATATTCTCCCCCTCCATCGGACCTTAGCTTCTTGATATATATACCTGTTTCCTTCTCTACCATTGCCTTGAATGCTTTGAAACGTGTAAACACATCTGATTTGTTTTTGATGAAATAAACCCAAACCATCCTTGTGAAATCATCTATAAAAGTGACAAAGTACTTGTTACCTCCAATGGATTGCTCTTTGGTTGGCCCCCACACATCTGTATGTATCAACTCCAATGGATGTTGGCTTATGTAGCCACTCTTCTTGAATGGAAGTCTCGCTTGCTTCCCTAGTTGACAAGATTCACATAAATGCTTCATACCTTGTCCTTGGAAGTTGGGAAGACCTTCAACCAGCCTCTTGAATTGCATTTCCTTCATTCTTTGTATGTTGATGTGACCTATCCTCTTGTGCCACAAGTCCAACTCCGAAATCCTCTTGTTTCCATATGTGAAGTAGACATGTTGAGTGGAATGAGAATTTACCTCCAAAGTGAAGAGTCTCCCTTGCTTCTTTCCTCTTGCTATGACCTTGTAACCTTGCTTAGGGTTCTCCACAAAGCATCCACCTTTGTTGAACCTTACTTGATAGCCTCTTTCAACCATTTGCCCAACGGACACCAAGTTCTTTGTGATAGTAGGTACATGCAAGACATCCTTGAGACATCTTCCTTCCTCCTTGTCATCCAAAGCTACATCTCCAACATGGGAGATCTCATGGGCTGTATCATTACCTGTTTCTACATGTCCTTTACCTTTGGGAACATGTAGATTAGTAAACCAAGAAGCATTGCAACTCATATGGTTGCTACATCCACTATCAATATACCAAGTGTTATCTACTTTGCTTGAATTCCCATTCATGTGCATCATCAAGAGATTGTCATTTTCTGAACTTGTAGAAGCATAATTACCTTGGCCTTTGTATGAAGAACCTTGATTATAGCTCCTTTGGTTTCCTCCTTGGTAGCAATCTCTAGCATAGTGGCCAAACTTGCCACATATGTAACATCCTTCACCATCTTGATTCCTGTTTTGTTGATGTCGTCCTCCTCTTCCTCTTGTTCTTCCTCTCCCTCTTTGTGATGAGGTGCCTTGGTCATGTCCTTGATTGCTTGAGTGGCCTTGCCTTCCTCCAAACCTTCCTTTGCCCCTTCCTTGTCCTCGTCTTCCTTTGCCCCTTTGATTACCTGCATAGAAAACTTGTGCATCCTTGCTTTTAGTTGAACTTCCACCTATGTTTATTTCTTCGGTGACCATGAGAGCAACTAATTGCTCAAAATCGGGAAGATTATCCCTTACATAAACTGAAGTGGTAAAGGGTTTCCACTTCTCATCATCTCTCAAACCATTGAGAGTATAAGCCACAAGATCGTCATCGTCTATGGCTTCCAATGGATTCCAATGCATTTGATAACTCCTTGACCTTAAGTATGTAGTCATTTATGCTACTCCCTGAGCTCTTCCTAAGGTTGTTGAGCTCATTCTTGAGTTGGATCTTCCTTGCTTTGGTGCTTGTTGAATAAAGCCTTTCAAGTGTCTCCCATACCTTCATGCTTGAATCCAAGTCTTGGATATGGCCGATCATGCTATTGCTAATGTGTTGGGAAAGAATAAAGATAGCCCTCTTGTCTCTTTCATTCCATTCCCTAAAGGCCCTTCTCTGGTCATTGGTTGGATTCTCATCCAACCTAGGTCTTGGTTCACTTCCACTAATCAACCCCCAAAGGCCCTTGCCCATAAGATAGTTGGAGACCCTAAATCTCCATGGTTGATAGTTACCTTTGTCTAGCTTTTCAATTTGAGTGATGAAGTCTCCCATATCTAGTCTTTGATACTTGACCTAGCCCTTAGCTAATGCTCCAATGTGTGTAAAATGAAAATGAGGCTCTGAGGTTACCTCAATCCAAAGCTGTCCTTAGATGGACACCTTGTGCTCTTGCAAATTTGAGTAGAATATCTCCCCCTTGATGTGAGCTACCTCCAAGAAGCTTTTGTTGATGCAAATCTTCAACCACCAACTCCAAGAGGTCTTCTTGCTTGTATGTGATACCTCCAAGATGCCCAAATGCTCTGATACCACTGATGGGGGAAGTATCTCAACCCCTAAGCAACGACGAAGCGTGAATGACCTCCACAGGTATTCTTCTTTGACCTCTGCACACCACAAATGCTCTTACTCAGAGCTTATGCACAGAACTCTAGTGAGCTTTTGTAGACCTGTATTAGACACCAAGATCTTTCCAACAAAACAAATTTCACTTCAAATGGATGCTTACACAAAGAGAAACAATGTCTACAACATGAGCTAGTTGAATGCTCACAACTGCCAGTCAAGCAGATACCTCACTTCACTCCAGCAAGCTTTCTCCGAGATTATACAGAGAATGAATCTCAAACTTGGGTTAACTTTAGAGGACTCTAATAGCTACCCAATGACACCAAAATCATAGCAAATGGATACATAGAGAAGGAGAACCAGCCCTTACAACAGAGAGCAAAATATTTCCAATAGAGCCTACACACCAAGAGAGATATCAATCACACTTCACTAAAATGAATGTTTCTCCCAGATTACTAAGAGACTGATCTAGAGACTTTGTGAGCATAAAGTAGACTCTAATAGATATCCAATGAGACAAGAATTACATCAAATGGATACAATATGATGGAGAACCAATGCTAACAACTCAGGGGTAGAGAGTTGCAACACTGCCTGCGCACACACATAGATATGCCTACTAAAAGAAAGCAAACAAGCAAGCAAGGGGCTAGCTTAAGCAAGGGGCTTGCTTATCACAACTCTAGCACTTAGTGCTCACTTTACATGAGCTAAAACTCCAAGAAGATGGGCCAAAAGAAGTCGGGATACATGCTCCTTTTATAGTGAGAAGTGTGCCCCTAAAATCTAGGAACTACCTTTCCAAATCAGCCTCCTAACTTGAAGGACTTAGTTGAGATGACTTGGGGAGTGGTTGAGTGACTTTTCTTGATGGAATCTCGTGGCTTTTGGCTTCCTTTGATTGCTCCACATGTCCATAAAAGATTCCCCACGAATTTGTAGCTTGAAGCTTGACTTTTAACACTACCTTAGCAATTGGATGTGTCTCATATTGATATTCTTTAGCCTTTTGCTCCCTCAACTCCTCCCATATTATTTGATCCATACACTTCTGTAAATTTCATCTGAAATTCTCGTCTCCTTCAATTCCAAATCGTTTTCCATAATTTTTTGAGCAGTTTCAATTAATTGTTTACATAAAAGAAATCTCCTCTTTTCTTCCTGGGGTAAAGGACATTCTTCTTCATATTTTTGGAGTGAGATTTCCTTAACTTTGCCATGATATTGTTTTAGTAAAGTTTTCATTTGTTTCATTAAACGCTCTACTAATATAGATCCTTCTTCATTCTCTATCGCTTTATCATTATCATACTATTGTTGTTCTTGATTTTTCCTTTGTTCTTTTGCTTTTGCTCTTTCGTTTCTCTTTTTCCAAGAGTTTTTCTTTTTCTTATCTTGCTTCGCTTCTTCACTCAATGATTCCTTCTTATGCTCTCCCTTCATTTTCACTATTGGTACTCTGGTAATTACTTGTACTTTAACCTCTCTTTCTGACTCATTACCACTTTCCATCATTGTTTCTCCTATCTGACTATTTAAATCCATTACGTGAATAGTTTTCAAATGAACAGCAATTGTCATTGTTCTACTCGGATTATTTGGACAATCTTTTATCAAATGTTCTTTCCAATAATCTTTGCAATAGGCCTCTATTTTTTATGTTTCAGGTTGAGGGCAATCTCTTATGAAATGATCTCCGCCACATCTATAACAAGTACCTTTTTGAAAGGTTCTGGGATTTAGACTTCCTCCTTGTCTTTGAGTTGGAATGAACTTATTTGTTACAAACATGAATGTTGCAGGATCCATTTCATAATTTCTATTATTATTTTGAAAATTCATGTATTGATGTTCGCCATTTGAACTCCAATTATCTTCATGATCTTCTTCATAAAAGGAGGCACATCCTTTATCTTCTAAATCATCATAATATATGGACATAGATGGTGTCAATGTTCTCTCTTTATAGGAATGTATTTTATTGGTACCACATTAGTTGGTTATGGAGGTTGTTTTCCCATAACAGGTTGTGGTGTTTCTTGATTTATCTTTTCTTTATTTTGATCAATGCTTGTTGGTTACATCCTATCTCTTCCATTTATTTGAAAATTTTGACTTCCTTGATTGTTCCGATTCCTTTTTGGTTGAAGAAATTGTACCACTCTCCTTTCCCCTTGCATATATCTTCTATTCTTTTGATAAAAAATTGTGTGATGTTCCCCTCCACAATTGTAACATCTCAAATTTTGATTCCTTTGTTGATTTGTTTTTTGTAGCCCTAATCCTAAATGTTTGGCAATTGCTTGAGCTAATTCTTATGTATGTGTAGTTTTCTTTATTAGGGTTGTGTAAAATTCATGATATGACAAATCATGTCCACTATCGTCTTATATATCTATGGCTTCCTTGATACGTTCATCCAATGTGACCACACATTTTCTGCAATACACCATTGTTCTTAGTTGAGCATTAATTAAACCTTTAGTGAATAATGATATTCTTTTTTGCATTGATGGTCTTTTGTGAGGTGTGCATCTATCAAGATATTGTTTAGAACTTCTTGCAGCTAGCCTCACAGACTCATTTGGATTTCGTTTGAAGGTTTGAACTAATGTTGAAGTATTATGTTTGATTCCTCATTTTGAAAAATCTCCTATGAATTCTTGAAAGAATATCTCAATGTTGTCAAAGTTTTCCATGGCTAATGGTTGAAAGCACATTAACGCTGATTCTCTTAATGTCAACTCAAAGGCTTGATATTGGGTAAACTAAGCATCCACCTCCTCAGCTTTAAGTACTTGTTTAAACTCTTCTACATGATCATATGGATCAGTACTTCCATCATACTGATTTCTCATACTCTTCACTACCTCGATAGGGAAACACAGCCCGGTGGAAGGAGAGGAGCCTAAATTAACGCAATATCCTATGTTGACCCGAATGCCTATCCCAATTATTTCTATAGGGTATGTTGAAATTGATTCCATTTTGTCTGTCATTTCTCATGTTTCTCTCTTCTTGATTTTGATTTCTATCAACCCTAATGTGTGGTATTGGTGGATTGATATTCTGATTTTCCCTTTCCTCATTTCTTGTGTAATAATTTTTCTCTTTGTTGACATGAACTCTATTATGCCTTTGAGTCTCAAATTCTTCATAGTTAGGGTTTGCTAGATCTTCCCCCCCCCCATGTTTGTTTGTTGTGGTTCTTTTGGGAAATATTGGTTTATTTTGGCAAGTGTAGGAACTTTTTAGTTCTTCAACCAATTTCCAAAAACTTTGTCCCTCTTCATTCACAAAAGTAGGGGATTTTCTAGATTCATGATAATTTTTAAGAACCCTAATGTTCATATGTGATGGAGTAGTCTCTGAATCTGTATGTGTAGCCCAATAAACATCTCCTGTTTCTAGATTCATGTAGAGTAAAGTATCTAATTGATCACAAGTAGATTTAATTACTTGTTCTTTATGAGTGCAAATAGATTGATCTCTAGGTGTTAGGTTACCTTCCTCCTGTGTGTCTTTCATTTTTGTTTTATTAGCTACATCCCCTTGATCATTTATGTTTTCAAGATCGAGAGTCACTATATAAGTGGTTCCATCTCTTTCTATGTATTTTTCACCAACAAATTGGGTTATGGGAGTCATATGAAATAATGAATTTTTCCTCAATCTCGCTACATATCTTTGCAATCCTTCCTTGTAAATGTATGTTCCAAATCTATTTGTGAATTCATATTTCAATATGTTCCTATAATCCCCTTCATCTTCCAGTTCATCTTGAGTGTGGTTCAAATAAGAATTATGAGTGTGGTTCAAATTAGAATTCGGTTCTGGTATCACCTTCCCCCCCCTCAAATTCCATTGTCAAGCAACTGTTTCCACAAATTCATGATTTTTTGAGTTCAAATATTTTTAAGCATTTGTGATTTTCTCAAGTTATAGAGCTTATGATGTTTCTAAGAATTCACAATGTTCTAGAGACTCCAAAAGTTCACAATTTTTTTAAGCAAGATTCAAGAATTTACAGTTCTTTAAGTTCACGGTTCTTTAAGCTAGATTCCAACAATTCGAGATTCTTTGAGCTCAAAGTTCTCCACAAATTCGCGATTCTTTAAGTTCAAATGTTCCACAAATTCGCAATTCTTTCAGTTCAAGAGTCCACAAATCTGCTATTTCTTAAGTTCTAGAAATTCCAAAAATTTGTGATTTCTTGTTTTAGAAATTGCAAAAATTCATGATTTCTTAAGTTCCAGAAATTCCAAAAATTCGTGATTTCTTAAGTTCCAAAAATTCCATAAATTCCAAAAATTCCACAAATTCACGATTCGTTGTTCCAGAAATTCCAAAAATTTATGATTTGTTGTTTTAGAAATTCCAAAAATTTGCGATTTCTTGAGTTCCAAAAAATCCAAAAACTTGCGATTTCTTGTTTTAGAAATTCCAAAAATTCGTGATTCATTGTTCCAAAAACTCCAAAAATTCACGATTTCTTGTTTTAGAAATTCCAAAAATTCTAAAAATTTGTGATTTCTTAGGTTCTAGAAATTCAACAAATTCGCAATTTCTTAGTTCTGGAAATTCCACAAATTCACGATTTCTTAAGTTCCAAAAATTTTGATTCTTTTAGTTCTTTCAAAAATTCACGATTTGTTTTTCTCACCTCTTTCTGATACCATTTTCTTAATGCCTATATGCATTTTTATTACAACATGTTTCCCTAACTCCTTCACAAATGTTTCATTACATTGCATTACCCAAAAAAGTAGTATTGTTAAGAAAAAACTATGTTCAGAGATTTGCGCCTTCTTTATACCAACTCTACTCAAAGTTGTTTAAGTTCACACTAAGAGTCATCTCTTTCCTATCCTAGTCTCTTGACCATTCTTAATCAAAGAAAAAGGTTAAGTCTAAATAAAAGAAAACTTTATAGAAATTTGTGTTGCATCTTTTTCTTCTTAAACTCACATTCCTCTCTCTTCTCACTCTAAAATGCTTAGATATTGTTAGAGAAGACTTACCTCTTTCTTTTGGGATGGATAGCCTTTCCACTTAACTTGTTCTCTTCTTCTATTTACTCTCTTCAAAGATTTACATTACCCACTGCTTGTCCACATTATGCAAAGTATTCAAAAAATTTTCCTTTTTATAATGCTTGATCAAAGAGTCATGAATTTTTAATCTACTTGTTGTCCAAGGATTCACGATTTTTTTTACTCCTTTCTAACCACAAATTCATGACTTTTTGCTCCACTTCAAAGATTTCCAACTTTATTCCAATTGTTCAAGGGTTCGTGATTTTTACCCCTTTCTGACCACGGATTCACGATTCTTTGCTCCACTTGATGTCAAAAAACTAACGATTTTTTGAGCAATTATTTACCACTTTAAATCTTCTTCCAAACATTTTTTTCTTAATAATGTATTTTTTTACAGGTACTCTTTTTAGGATTCTTATTACAAACAATAATGTGAAACAAGAAAAGATTTTAGACAAATTAGGTATAGGAATGATCATGAAGAGTTTCATTTTAGATCTCTACAAAAAGATAATCCTTCACTAAAAATGTCTGAAATTTTCCATCATCAACTCACAACCTTGTTCCTCAAATTCTTATTTGAAAAGAGAATTTCCACCATGTATCTCTTTCATCATTGATATTCTAACAATGATAATGTTCTAAATGTGCTATGAAAAGATGAAGTTAATTATGGTTTTGGCATCACCAATCTAGGTTACTCATCCCTGGCAATAGTGCGAAAAAGGATGTTTCCTTTCCACTTCTTATCACATTTGTCTCATTGCAAAATGAGGGACTTGACAATTCAAAGTCAAAAGGAAATTTCTCTAAAATTGTCAATCCAAGAACAAGATTACCCAATTCTTGGTTAAACACTAATGCTTCACAAACCATAAGTCATTCATAAAGAAATGAAACATATTATGACTCAAAGGAAGTCAATTTAAGAAAGAATAATGAAACACAAATTTCTGAAAATCACGAATCTCTCCACAGTAATGGTTGAAAACTTCAAATGATCATATCTCATTGAATACAACATCAAATTGAATGATTCAAGTGGCTAACTCATGCCATTTTTTGAGGAAAATTCAAATATGACATCAAAAATTACTTATCTCCATCATGGGAAAATGCGACCAACTCGAAATATGGCAGCTTGCTTCATTTACCATGACAACAAAACTCCATTAGAATTCATTCAAGAAAAGACTTTCCACTAAGCATAACACTCTCATTCAATGAATACAATATGAGAAATCATCACATAGAACTCTCAAATGAAGAAATCATGATGACGATGAAGATACACAGCGAAAGGAAGAACTCTATTTCTCTCATAATTTTGTGTACAAGAATGAGAATCGTCCCTTTTCCTTCTAATCTTCTCCCTTTTATACTAAATGTGAAAGCTTCCTTTTTTTCCCAAGTACTCTGTGAAATAAATGTCAAAGCTTCTTTTTTCACAAGTACTTTGTGAAATTTCAGACATTTTCAACCTATAATTCACATAATGTTACAAAGGAATTAGATTGTTTACGTAATAGAATCAAGCCTAAACTAATATAAAGCTGGATATATCAATTCTTCTTTCAACAAGAGGGCACTAAAAAGTAGGTGGGCATTGGAAAGTAGGTGGGCATTGGAAAGTATGTGGGCACTAAAACATAGTAGAAGAAAGACTAGTGAAGGGACATTTGAAAGGAGATTGGTCTTGATTGGTGGTTGTCGTTGATGCCTTTGTTGTAGGCGAATGGACTTGGTCATGGATTGAAACTCTTTCTACGAATCATGTGCAAGAGAAATAGCTTCATAGAGGGTCATGGTTCGTAGGGTGTTGAACTTAGCTTGGATTCCCATCTCCAAACCATCTTCATACTTTCTTTGCAAGGAATCTTCAGGAATCGTTTTGAGCGAACGAACAAGTAATAGTCATTGGCAAAAACATTTAGTACTAGTAGATACAATATCTCCATCTTTCCCATCCAAAGGTTGTCCATGATCGACGAGCATGTAAGTGGAACTAGGGAGGAAGGAAGGACTCCTTGATCTTCTTTTGAAATGCATCTCATGTGGTAGGGTGGTTAGTGCTATGTCTCAGAACATTCCACCATAATTGGGCCTTACCCACCAAATAATTAGTAATGAATTTCACTTTCTCACTTTCAGAGTATGATTCATCCAAATAGAATTCATCAAACTAAGATAGCCATGAAATGACAAATTGGCCATCCTTTCATCCATAGAATCGTGAAAATTGGAAATTTTTGGCACCAATCTTCAACTGCATGCCTTGTTCTTCGGTAGTTATAATGGACTTCACCACCCTAACTAGATTATTGTCATCACTTTGTAGTTGTTAGAGTGCAGCATTGCGTTCTTTTATTTTGTTTTGAGCATGTTAGAGTTCTTGATGCAAAAGCTCCAACTATTGTTCAGGAATTACCCCAGGTAGGGATGATGTAGTAAAATATTGAGTGCTATGAGTAGGATCCACGGCCTTATGTAAAGAACCAAAACCTAGGTCTAAGCATGGGAAAAGAATTTTTAACAATAGTGTATTAAAAATAATAATACTAATAATAATTAGAATAAAATAATAATAATAATAATAATCAAATAAATAATACAAGGTAGAAATCTCTATGGTTACATATCTAGAGATGATTTAATGTCAATACTCAGAAGCAAAAGGCAACCTACTCACGAAGAATAGGAAATGTTATCAACATGGTGCTCAAAGGATGCTTTGGCCAGGTCATATCTTCTCAACTTAGTTTCTGATTTCTTTCTTCCACACATTAGGAACTCTAAGACATCACAAGAATCCTGTAATGCACTTGAAGCATTCTTTTCTTCAAGAACTAGAGCAAGAAAGAATTAACTATGGATGGATTTCACAACACACAAAAAGATGCCCAAGCAGAATATGACTGATTATGTCACTAAGATGAAGGACCTAGCTAATCAACTTGGAAGCATTGGAGAAGTTATTGAAGAGGAGAAAATTGTGAGAAAAGTAATCAATGGAATCAAGGTTGATGACAAATGGCAAGCCTTCATCACAACAATTGATCTATACATCGACATGCAGGTACCTGACCTCAATACTCTAATGGAGCAACTATTCACTCATGAGGCCAAGCTTGTGAAGAACAATGACAACTCAAAAGGTAACCAATTCTCTGTCATATACACTGATAAGAACAAGAGTAAGGATACTAAAGGTAAAGGCAAGAAACCTAATGATGAAGCTAGTACCTCCCAAACTAGCTTTGCAGGAAGAGGTAGAGGTACAAGAGGAAGAGGCAGAGGAGGTAGACAAGGCAAGGGAGATTCCAAAGCACCTCTCCATGTGCCATATGTGGATCGACTAACCATACAACTAAGAATTGTTTCAGGAACCCTGGAAATCAGAGAGGAAGAGGCTTTAATAGAGGAAGCTATGAAGAGGAAGATCAAACAATTCCAAAAACTACAACAACAACTACACTAACCAAGGAGGCTATAGAGGAAGAAGAGACTACAACAATTACATTGAAGAGCAGACACAAGAGGACTCACTTTTATTGATGAACATGACCACGAGGCAAGGTAAAGCAAATGAGCATGTGTTCTATATAGATTGTGGTTGCTCAAATCATGTAGCAGGAAATGTGGCATTATTATCTCACTTGGAGGATCCAAGGAACAAGCATGGGGTACAGAGAGAAGATGAAACAAGCAATTCAGTTGAAAAGATTGGAAATGTGAAGACTCCAAACGGAAATATGAATCTACTCAACAAGGTATTGTATGTACCTACCATAACCAAGAACTTGATAAGTGTTGGACAAATTGTAGAAAAAGGATTGCACGTAAGGTTCACAAGAAATGAAGCATTTGTTGAAGATCTTCAACAAGGGTTCAAGAGGATTGCAAAAGGAGAAAAGACAGATAGACTCGTTACATTTGAGTTACATGATACTAGAAATATAGCACTTTTAAATTATGGAGGACAAAATTTATTAGCATTAGAAATGTGGCACAAATGATTAGCTCACATAGGTGAAAGGAGTTTGAAGCAAACATGTAGGGATCAGAGTGTGCTCGGGTTTCCGAACATATCCAAGAAACACATGATATACAAGTGCAATGCAAGTCAATTTGGGAAGTCTCAAAGACAACCCTTTATGAAGAAAGGTTACATTCATAGTGATCTATTAGAGCTAGTCCACAAAGATGTTTGCAGACCTAGCAAAGACCCTTTAATTTTAGGATCCAGGTACTATGTATCATTCATTGATGGTTGTGGTAGATGGACTATACTTTATTTTATGAAGCACAAGGATGAAGTGTTCAATTGTTTCAAAAAATATCTTGCTCTTGTTGAAAATAAAACAGGGAAAACCTTGAGAAGGCGAAGCTCAAATGGAGGGGGAGAATAATTCTCCCATGAGTTTGATGCATATCTCCAAGATAGAGGCATCAAAAGAGACATCACTACCAGGTATACTCCTGAACAAAATGGATTAGCAAAAAGGAGGAATAGGAGGTAGCAAGGTCCATGATTAATGAGAAAAAATTACCCAACTATCTCTGTTGCTCTCTCTCCAGAGCTCCAAATTGAGTGCAAGATGGCTCGTTGGAAAGGTATTAGTGTCTAGTTTATGCTATAAATTTTCATAGCATTTGGTTTAGTAGATTGGGATAAATCTGAGTTTTTCTGTCTTGGGGTCAATCTCTACATATTCCTGAAAAGTAGCAAGTTATACTGGTGAATGTCTCATTCATTCCTATAGCATATTTTCCTTATTCCTTATACTTTTGTGCATTCTATACTCTGAACCCTATGTTTATCACTCCCGTAAAAGGATTTTTTCTAATTGTAATCACGCTGGTTGCTATGGGCATTTGAAGTTCATTGTCTCTTCCATAGATAATAAGTTTTTTGAGTTAGTCGACCCGCGAACCTATCTGTTTTGTATCGACTCATTCTCCTTGATGCTCCAAAGTACATAGTGTGCTTTTTTGCACTTATCACATGCTTATAAGGTCTATTTGAGTCTCCATAAGCTCAAGGGTTGGTCTTGTGTTGGTTGGCTAGACCAAACTTCGTCACTTCGAAATGCATTTTTCTACCTTCTACAAGCTTCTCCAAGTTCTTTTAGTGGTATCAGAGCTAGGTCAAGATGGGTGACGGCTTTCCCTAAATGATCGAGAAGCTTGATCGACACAACTACACAGCTTGGAAAATGAGGATGGTGGCCTATTTGCAAGGTAGAAATCTTTATGGAATTGTAGCAGGTGATGAAGCTATGCGTATTCCAAGATCCAAAGGAGGACCTACACAAGAGGAGATAGATAAGCTCACACTTTGGTTTGCAAGGGATGCACAAGCAAGTTCGTACATACTAAAATCTATCTCTGACTTTCTATTACCATATATTAGAGGATGCAAGTCATCTCAAGAGACTTGGGATGCCCTCGAGACTTTCTTTTCTGCTAGTACCAAAGCAAGAAAGAATCATGTTGTATAATTACATGGGTCTAAGGGGTATAACCCTTGGGTTTCTAGGTGTGAAACCCTTGGGATTTATTGTTAATTTATCCCTTTTAGATGGGTCTTGAACCTTAGGGCTAATTCTCTAAGGTTGAGTACCTTAGGCTTGATTGGAAGCTTCTCCTAGCCACTTGGTTTGTACGTGAGAGCTTGGAGAGTCTTCTTTTAGAAGCCATGTGATTTCATGTGATTTCCTAAGCTTGGAAGCCCTGTGAATACCTTAGGGACCCACGTGATGGAAGGTACACATGTCCCCTTGATAGGGAATTACCCCCTTGGATTTGGAGCTATATATTGGAGGGGTTGGTTGGGTGGAAACACATCTCTCTTCCTAGTGTGTGAGCTTGGCTAGTTAGTTTTCTAGTTTGTGTGGAGGCTATGGAGTTCCTTCCACAACAGTGGCATCAGAGCTAGGTTGATTTTAAGACTTTAGTCTTTAGATCTTATCTCTGTGTGAGGAGGCGTCGCGAGTTCGTCTAGCCTACGAGCTCTCTTTTGGAGGTCAAAATATTCGTTCATGTGAACCCTCTCTCACCAAGAGGTACACAAGCCCCACCATGTGACAGGCGGCCGTCCTCTTAGCAGAAGAACTCCGTG
Organism: Ceratopteris richardii; assembly: GCA_020310875.1. Taxonomy (NCBI): domain Eukaryota; kingdom Viridiplantae; phylum Streptophyta; class Polypodiopsida; order Polypodiales; family Pteridaceae; genus Ceratopteris; species Ceratopteris richardii. The sequence continues at coordinate 90,525,040 of CM035410.1, forward strand.
ACCTTGATGGTATGAGGAGAGAATAAGCTATCGCGAGCGCTTCTCTATCTCCTCGAATTTTGAAAGTGTATGATCAGCGCCTTGGTTTTATAGAAGAAAAATCTTTCAAATGCCTCGTATATGGGAATTGTTCCATCGCGTTGCAGAAACCAGACTCCCCCGATGAGAACGGCATTTTCCATTTTTCTTCTTTGAACGCATACATTGCTTTTGTTGATCATTACATCATGTCCAACCGCCTGTTAGTGACGTTGATGGAGGCGGCGTGGAGTGAACCTAGTAACGTTGTCTATAGCATCTTTGTCCAGCCCAGGGAAGTTTTCCCCGATGTCGTCTTCAGCAAGATGGACCTGGAGGAGACCAAGGTGTGCACAACATGACGTTATCTGGAGGAGACAAAGTACTACAGATCCAGGCTCGTCCTACGTTTCAATTCCTCCGGCAACAAATCTTATGTTCTTTCGTAGCCTGCTAGAGTGGTTTTAGTTTTTTTAATTCTGCTCATGATGAGCATGCTTGCAAATGGATGGATGTTATCCATTGCTTCAACCGAGAGTGTTGCCTTCAATTCCAAACCATCCTAGTACTACCGCAATAGATTTCTCTGTCAAAGCTATTGACTGAACCTTGTAGTTCTTGTCCTTCTCCATACTTGCGCATAATATCCCCGATGATGGGATAATATCTAGCTTCGTCAGACTCGCTCCTTGCGCAACCAACTTGTTGGGGGTTTTCTTGGACGTGAAGGAGTTTGAGGATTTGTAGGAGAAAAAGAAGAAGAACAAGAGATGAAATAACTCAGACAAGCTTCTATAGAAACACCTTTGAACCTTTGAACCTTGAGTTTTTGATTACAATAGAAGGATTATACTATTTCATTCAATCCAAGTTAGTACTCGGGGCGCAATTACAGAGAATGCTCAATCATAAAAGATCAATTATCTCAGAATCTCCCAGCAGCCGGCCTCTTCTGCCCCAGTCCTTCACTTGCTTCCAGCTTCTCCTTGTGCACACCTTGCACTAAGCTTCCACGAGCTGAGGGACTAATCTCCTTTGGGCCCGATCGCGGATAGAGGCTTTTGGGATTGGTCTCCTGCTTCGCACTCTCTGCACCTCCCTTAGCCTCACTTCTTGCACTCTTCACCTTTCGTGGTCGACACACCCCAGTGACTCTTCACTTCTCTTCCTGCTTCCAGTGTCCAAGAATAGCCTTTTGTCTCTCTTTTGTTCAGTCCGCCGGTTCGTGCACTCTAACTGTAATACAATCTTGGTGCCCTTTCAATGTCCCAAGATTGTCTTTTTAAGTGGTCATCAACGACTCACTACTTTGTCCTGTAGTGACTTTAGAACAAAAGTGACTTTAAAATACAATTTTGATTGGGCGGCCCTATTTCCACCTTTGCGTACGCGGCCTTCCCTACCTTCACCTTTCCTTTTAATTCTTTACTTTTGCACCTAAGATTTTAAATTCATCCTTTGAACCTTAAGAGAAAAAATACTTTGCATCCTTAGTTTCAACCGGTTAGGGCTCGACAGATGCCCACCACCTAAAGATCTCTTCGTCCCGGAGAGACAACAGCAATACATGTAGAAAATGGCAAAGACACAGACATGAAAACAATGAAGCTGAGGCAAGAAAAGAGTTAAAGGGGCGTATATTATTTAAGTAAGAAAAAGAATAAGGCACCCTACAAGAATTATTGAGAAATCAGAGGGAGGAGAAAATTATTGACAAAGCGATAATGGGATCTAAGAGCAATTATTATGAAGGGAATGAGCAATTTATTTAGACTGTGGATGGCAAATTATTGTGCAGGTTGATTGAGATTCTCAACCGATGTTGGTGGAGAGGGGGGCAGAGCAGAAGCTTGTTCAATCATATGCTGTAGCGAACTAAGGCATTGCCTAAGATTATCCCTTTCCCGTCGGATACGTCTGCATGCAGCATTAGCACAAAGCCCTAAGTTAGAGCGATTCTGAAGATCTTCTAAGGCTTTCAACGCAGAGTCGGCCATATCGCGATAATGATCTCTCTCTTCTTTGAGCAATCGCGTCGTTTCGTTGAGCGAGTGCCATTGAGAATTGGCCATGCGATTGATGTTTTCTATTGTTGAGATATACTGTTGATGAACCGAAGCGGCTGCCGATACCGAATCCAAGGAAATCTGGGAGGCCTGAGCATTGCCGAGAGCAACTACACTCGCGTCCTGTAGTAATTGCAAAAAGGAAGGGGTTGATGGGAGGTCAAAGTGCGGAGGAGGTGTGGCCGATGGATCAGGAGGGAGAGGGGAAGGAGGAATTACCGGCGGATGAGGAGGAAGGGTTGTAGTGGAAGATGGATTGGGAAGGGAAGGAGTGTGGGAGGGAAGTGGTTGACTGACAGGAACATTAATGATAGGGGGTGAGGTGGAATCCGGAGGAAGTGGGGGCATACAGGTGGGGTTTTGAGGGTTGAGCTGCGTTTGAATGAGTGGCTTGAAAGCTGAAGAGAGGGGAGGTCTAGGGATAAGGGGAGGGGTAGGCATGGACGGAGAAGTGGTAGATGCTGGAGGTATAGGTGAAGAAGATTGGGGAGGGAAGGAGGGGGTATCAGGTGGTGCGGATGCTGGTGTCGATGCGGAAGCTGAGTCAATTGAGATTAGAGAGGGGGAGGGAGATTGAGCAATGGAAGGTAGCCCAGGGTTGGTAGGAAGAAAAACAACATTGTGGGCAGATTGTGCAGGAATTTGATAGATCCAAGCTAAGAAGGGCGCAGAATAGATGGAAAATGCATGAGAGCCCCTAGAGATAGCCTCGCGGAGGCGACGGGAGCGCAAAGTCAAGGAACTATAAATGAGGGTTGCGTAAGGGTAAGGACGGCTATGGAGAAAGCAGAAAAGCGGATCGGCAATACGAATATCTGACCAGGGGAGCGAAGATGTGGGACTACGCAGTAAAAAGAAAAAAATGAACGCATTGAGAATGGTGGTCATGCGGAGTGAAAACCTAGCATTACTTTGAAAGTGATCGGTACAAAAGGCAATTGTAGCCGAGGCTGACAATCCACAGTATAGGAAAGGGGAAGCACGAAAATGTAATAGGGGGGACCCAATACTGCTGGCAAGGAACTATAAATGAGGGTTGCGTAAGTCAAGGAACTATAAATGAGGGTTGCGTAAGGGTAAGGACGGCTATGGAGAAAGCAGAAAAGCGGATCGGCAATACGAATATCTGACCAGGGGAGCGAAGATGTGGGACTACGCAGTAAAAAGAAAAAAATGAACGCATTGAGAATGGTGGTCATGCGGAGTGAAAACCTAGCATTACTTTGAAAGTGATCGGTACAAAAGGCAATTGTAGCCGAGGCTGACAATCCAGAGTATAGGAAAGGGGAAGCACGAAAAATGTAATAGGGGGGACCCAATACTGCTGGCAATGGCTGGGATGGAGAGAGTGCCGGTTCTAAAATGAGGGAAGAGGCGGATAGCTTCATAAACCTGGGTAAAATTGGCGGGATTATTGAAGAAAACGTTGGCCAAGCCACACAGGCCCGCCTGCTGAAGATCTTCGATGGAAAACATTTGACGAAGGGCAATGGTAGGTAGGGATAAATGCATACGGATTTGCAGGTTTAAGTCAGGTGGAAGAAACAGGCGCATATAATCCCCGGTTGGCGAAGATGGGTGTGAGGAATGAGACACAGATGGGGAAGGAGAAGGAGGGTGAGGGATGGGAGGTGGGGAATAAAGATCGGTGGAATCAGAGTGTATGGAATAAATAGGAATATCAAGAAGGGCAGTAGGAGGAGCTGACGGCAATGCATCTTGCGGTGGGTTAGCGGGAACAGAGTGTGCTGCCGAGGGAGTAGGTTGATTTGGACGGTCGGAAGGAAGCGCGGACGGTGGAGTATGTTGATTGGAATTGTTTGAAGGAAGTGCGGGCGGCGTGGGTTCTGAAATATCACCCGGAGCGGAGGGGTCGGCCATTGATGCAATTGAGGAGAAGAAGATGAGCAATAGAGGGAGGGGGCTAGCGGGTGCTGAGGGGGTTGGAGGGGGTGGGGAAAGGTGATGGACGGCGGGGGTAAAGAGTGGGGGGGGGGAGGGGTTGGCGGGTTCCGAGGTTGATGGAGGGGCTGGGGAGAGGAGGTAGACGGCGGGGGGGAGGGTGGAGAGGGAGGGGGCTGGCGGGTGCTGAGGGGGTTGGAGGGGGTGGGGAGAGGTGATGGACGGCGGGGGTAAAGAGTGGGGAAGGAGGGGTTGGCGGGTTCCGAGGTTGATGGAGGGGGTGGGGAGAGGAGGTAGACGGCGGGGGGAGGGTGGAGAGGGAGGGGGCTGGCGGGTGCTGAGGGGGTTGGAGGGGGTGGGGAGAGGTGAAGGACGGCGGGGGTAAAGAGTGGGGAGGGAGGGTTCCGAGGGTGTTGGAGGGGGTGGGGAGAGGTGATGGACGGCGGGGGTAAAGAGTGGGGAGGGAGGGGTTGGCGGGTTCCGAGGGTGATGGAGGGGGTGGGGAGAGGAGGTAGACGGCGGGGGGGAGGGTGGAGAGGGAGGGGGCTAGCGGGTGCTGAGGGGGTTGGAGGGGGTGGGGAGAGGTGATGGACGGTGGGGGTAAAGAGTGGGGAGGGAGGGGTTGGCGGGGCCGAGGGTATTGGAGGGGGTGGGGGGAGATGGTAGGCAGCAGGGTTAGAGGGTGGAGAGGGAGGGGGCTGGCGGGTTCTGAGGGGGTTGGAGGGGGTGGGGAGAGGTGATGGACGGCGGGGGTAAAAAGTGGGGAGGGAGGGGTTGGCGGGTTCCGAGGGTGATGGAGGGGGTGGGGAGAGTAGGTAGGCGGCGGGGGAGGGTGGAGAGGGAGCGGCTGGGGGGAGGGTGGAGAGGGAGGGGGCTGGCGGGTGCTGAGGGGGTTGGAGGGGGTGAGGAGAGGTGATGGACGGCGGGGGTAAAGAGTGGGGAGGGAGGGATTGGCGGGTTCCGAGGTTGATGGAGGGGGTGGGGAGAGGAGGTAGACGGCGGGGGGAGGGTGGAGAGGGAGGGGGCCGGCGGGTGCTGAGGGGGTTGGAGGGGGTGGGGAGAGGTGATGGACGGCGGGGTAAAGAGTGGGGAAGGAGGGGTTGGCGGGTTCCGAGGTTGATGGAGGGGGTGGGGAGAGGAGGTAGACGGCGGGGGGAGGGTGGAGAGGGAGGGGGCTGGCGGGTGCTGAGGGGGTTGGAGGGGGTGGGGAGAGGTGATGGACGGCGGGGGTAAAGAGTGGGGAGGGAGGGGTTCCAAGGGTGTTGGAGGGGGTGGGGAGAGGTGGTTGACGGCGGGGGGGAGAGTGGAGAGGGAGGGGGCTGGCGGGTGCTGAGGGGGTTGGAGGTGGTGGGGAGAGGTGATGGACAGCGGGGGTAAAGAGTGGGGAGGGAGGGGTTGGCGGGTTCCGAGGGTGATGGAGGGGGTGGGGAGAGGAGGTAGACGGCGGGGGGAGGGTGGAGAGGGAGGGGGCTGGCGGGTGCTGAGGGGGTTGGAGGGGGTGGGGAGAGGTGATGGACGGCGGGGGTAAAGAGTGGGGAGGGAGGGGTTGGCGGGGCAGAGGGTATTGGAGGGGGTGGGGGGAGATGGTAGGCGGCGGGGTGAGAGGGTAGAGAGGGAGGGGGCTGGCGGGTTCTGAGGGGGTTGGAGGGGGTGGGGAGAGGTGATGGACGGCGGGGGTAAAGAGTGGGGAGGGAGGGGTTGGCGGGTTCCGAGGTTGATGGAGGGGGTGGGGAGAGTAGGTAGACGGCGGGGGAGGGTGGAGAGGGAGGGGGCTGGCGGGTGCTTAGGGGGTTGGAGGGGGTGGGGAGAGGTGATGGACGGCGGGGGTAAAGAGTGGGGAGGGAGGGGTTCCGAGGGTGTTGGAGGGGGTGGGGAGAGGTGGTAGACGGCGGGGGGGAGAGTGGAGAGGGAGGGGGCTGGCGGGTGCTGAGGGGGTTGGAGGGGGTGGGGAGAGGTGATGGACGGCGGGGGTAAAGAGTGGGGAGGGAGGGGTTGGCGGGTTCCGAGGGTGATGGAGGGGGTGGGGAGAGGAGGTAGACGGCGGGGGGGAGGGTGGAGAGGGAGGGGGCTGGCGGGTGCTGAGGGGGTTGGAGGGGGTGGGGAGAGGTGATGGACGGCGGGGGTAAAGAGTGGGGAGGGAGCGGTTGGCGGGGCCGAGGGTATTGGAGGGGGTGGGGGGAGATGGTAGGCGGTGGGGTGAGAGGGTGGAGACGGAGGGGGCTGGCGGGTTTTGAGGGGGTTGGAGGGGGTGGGGAGAGGTGATGGACGGCGGGGGTAAAGAGTGGGGATGGAGGGGTTGGCGGGTTCCGAGGTTGATGGAGGGGGTGGGGAGAGTAGGTAGATGGCGGGGGAGGGTGGAGAGGGAGGGGGCTGGCGGGTGCTGAGGGGGTTGGAGGGGGTGGGGAGAGGTGATGGACGGCGGGGGTAAAGAGTGGGGACGGAGGGGTTGGCGGGGCCGAGGTTATTGGAGGGGGTGGGGGGAGATGGTAGGCGGCGGGGTGAGAGGGTGGAGAGGGAGGGGGCTGGCGGGTTCTGAGGGGGTTGGAGGGGGTGGGGAGAGGTGATGGACGGCGGGGGTAAAGGGTGGGGAGGGAGGGGTTGGCGGGTTCCGAGGGTGATGGAGGGGGTGGGGAGAGTAGGTAGACGACGGGGGAGGGTGGAGAGGGAGCGGCTGGGGGGAGGGTGGAGAGGGAGGGGGCTTTGTTGCTAGAGGAGGAGCATGAGCGTCGGTGGTGGGGGAGGATGAGGCCCACGGGTTTTTTTGTTGCCAGGTGAGGATAAGTTGCTGGTGGCGGTGGTGGAAACAATGTGGGCTTATCTTTGGTGGCTGTGGCGAAGCCGATTTAGAGGGTCAGCGCTCGGGTATTGCATAGACTTCTGAGTGAAGATGGGATGAATGAATGTTCTTCTTATATAGCAAGGGGGATGAAGGGCTTACCTCACAGCAAGGAATGGTGGAGCATAAAAGATAGCTCAAAAGAGAGGAGATGCCAATTTTAATCTCATCCATCCGAGAGATAAACAAAGGAAAGGGCATAATTGAAAGTTACTGAGCAAAACTAAGAGCCATTCAAAAAATTGACACCCATTTTTTATTTAACAATGAAATTTTATGATTTTTACTGATGAAGTAACACAAAGGAAGAAAACTTGCGCCCAAAAAATGCGTGAGCATTTAGCTGATTATTACTACTTATTAAAACAATCCAAAAACAATTAGGAAACAAAATAAATGAAAATGCAATGGTTATGACACTTGATAATAAGCCTTGAGTTTGGAAATGTTTACTAAAGGTAGGGTGTCGCCAGCGAGGATTTCCAATTGCACAGCACCCCAATGCAATATCTTCAGCACGCGAAAAGGCCCTTCCCAATGAGGGATCCATTTCCCTTTTGCAGTCGTATGAGGGTTAGGTTTATGGAGAAGAACTAACATGCCTGCTTCAATGTTGTTTTTTCACAGATGTCGATCATGTGCCTCCTTCCGCTTCATCTGAGTCTCTATCAATTGTTTGGTCGCTAGTAGACGAATCTCCTCCACTTTATGTAGTGCTCCTAGCCTCTGAGAGACATCACAATCCTTCTTTCCCTGCATGAATGTTATCTTAGGCGATCCATGTAAAAATTCAAAGGGCTCGATGGGTAATATGCCATAAACCAGTTGGAATGGGGAATATCCAGTGGCCTCTTTGTAGGCTAACCTATATGCCCAAAGTGTACCTTGGTACGCAATGCCCCATGAAGTGGGTTGCAACATACACTCCTTTCTTAACATTGCAATTAAAACCTTATTTGTCGATTCAGCCTGTCCATTTGCTCGTGGATAGTAAGCACAAGAGGTCCTATGAAGAATTCTATACCTGTTGAAGATTTCTTGCAGGACTTTATTGACAAAATGGGTACCCTGATCAGTACAAATTTCAAGTGGACAACCAAACCTGCAAATGATGTTACTATAAATGAAATCAGCAACAGTTTGGGCAGTGCAATCGGAGGAGGCAATAGCTTCAGCCCACTTTGTCGCATAATGTGTAGCTATCAAGAGATATTTTTCTCTTTTTGGAAAAGCGGGAGGGTAGATGGGCCCTACAAAATCTAGCCCCCACTTCTCAAATGGTTGCCAGGAGGTGGAAATAACCAAGGGTTTATGTCTCTGCTTTGTTGGCTTAGGTCCACACCTCTGGCAAATGTCACATGCCTTTCCCCATTCATCTGCATCCCTAAATAGTGTAGGCCACCATAGACCCGCATCCAGTATCCTCTGACTCATAATATGTCCTGGGAGGTGCCCACCACCTGTACCTTCATGTGCAGAGTGAAGGACTTCCCTCACTTCTTCTTCTTCCAAACACTTCCTGAACCGGTCATCTTTGCCCTGTCTGTACAATTTATCTTCGATGAAGGTGTATGGTCTACTCTTGATTAGAAGGCTCTTCTTTTGTACAGCACTAGCCTTTTCTGGATACAATCCAGTTTTAATGAAATTTTTAATTTCGTAATACCAACCTTGAGCTTTTACAGCAAACAGATGAGCATCTGGCAAGTCATCATTGATTCCACTAGATTGATTCATCATATTTATTCTGGATAGGTGATCCGCCATAACATTGTCTTTTCCTGGTTTATGGACTACAGAAAAATCAAACTCTTGGAACAACAATAACCACCTCCATATTCTACCGGTGGCCTGGGGTTTGTTGAGTAGGTATTTTAGTGGTTGGTGATCTGATATAATAATAAATTTTACCCCCAGTAAGTAATGACGGAATTTTTGGACAGCAAAGACCATTGCTAGGGCTTCCCTTTCAGTAGTACTGTAATTCCTCTCAGCCTTGGTCAAGATTCTACTGGCATATTGAATTGGCCTGTCCACTTTAAATTCTTCACTGGGTTGGGTCAAAACTGCCCCTACTGCATATGCACTGGCATCGACATGTATATGAAAGATTTTTGATCACTCAGGTGTGACCAAGATAGGAGCACACACCAACCTTGACCGTAATGTCTGATATGCCTTTTCCTCCTCTTCTTCCCATTTAAAAGGTACTTCCTTACCTGTAAGTCTAGTCAGAGGTCTAGCTATCTCTGCATACATTTTTATAAACCTTCTATGATAACCGGTATGCCCCAAGAAACTCTGGATCTCTTTAGGAGATTTAGGTTTAGGTAACTTTAATATAGAAAGGATTTTGTCAGGATCTGGGGCCATACCTGTTGGAGCAAGTCTATGACAAGCCTAAGTATTGGCTTGAGTCTCACAAAGTCATTAAAGAAGCTTCAAAATGAAGACTATGTAAAGTTCACTTGTGAACTACCTCTTGTAACTTTTGAAGAGTTTACTTAATGTAAAAGTAAGAGAATCTTGAGTGGTTGAGCCCACATGATCAAGAATGGAAAGAGGAGCCACGAATTCGTGACTTGTGGTAGGTAGAGAATCAAATCAATCATTGATTGATTGGAGAGTGATTGAGGGAAGTTAGCCTCCCAAACTCAACTATAAATAGATGGCAGTTTTAGTCGTGGTTAGAGAGACCTATGTGAAGACCTCCAAGAGCTGAACTTTATGCCATTTCAAGGTGTGATTACAAAGCACACATATGTATCAGTAAGTCATTGTATTGTACAAGCAATATAGTTTCATTTTTATGATTATTTGAGGTCATCTTTCCATGTTCTTGTGATGTGTACTACTCACTGCCATTACTTCAGTTTTTCTCAGTCAGCTTGCAGAGATTGTTTCTCTGCACTTGGTTCATCATTTTCAGTGATTTAACTTGGTAAAGTTAGCTCTATAAGTCTACTATATGCTCACAAATTTTCTTGTCATTTGGATGTTGGAATCTTCAGTTATGTTCATTTGAAGTCAACAGAGTATGTTCATCTTCACTTCTCTGTCAGGTACCCGACTTTTTCAGTCATCTTGTCAGAGTCATTTCGCAGTGGTTAGGCATCCAAATTCAGTGATTGAAAGCTTGTTTGATTCAGCTTACTGTCTAGTATAAGCATACAAATTTTCATGATCATTGGATTCTTACATCTTGAGTTATGTTAATTTTTCTACTCACTGGTCTATTTCTATAGCAGCCCGTGAAAATCGGGATGATGGCATCACTTGTTAAAAGTCATTCTCAGTGTGTGGTTTGTTATTTTTGATGAGATTACTCTCTAAAGTTAGCTCTTTAAGCTACCTAGCCTTCCCCAAGAGGAATTAATCTAATTGCTGCTGTGCTCAGAGAATTATGTAAAACACTGGACAGGTGTATCAACCAAAAATAGCAAGTTTTCACGTCTGAGCTAACTCCAACTTATCTGTTTTGATCTATCTTTTTGAGAGTGATCTTCCAAGGTACATAGGGTGTCTAATACATCCATTGGCAAGCTAAAAGGGCCCACCATCTACTCCTGGAGTTCATTTGGCTGGTGTAGAGCAAAGATTTTGCAACACCTCTTCATCTTCAACACATACCTATCCATCTCTTCACAGTGGTATCAGAGCAAGGTTGGACAACATGGCAGATGGATTTCCTTCATCAATTGACAAATTGGATAGAGGTAACTACTCAGCTTGGTCATTAAGGATGGAAGCTTATCTCCAAGGTAGAAGTTTATATGGTTATGTGGCTGGAGATGAAGTTATGCCAAGTTTTAGGAACAAAAGTCAACCAACACAAGAAGAGCAAGAAAGATTGAGCACATGGTGCTCCAAGGATGCACTTGCAAGGTCTTATCTCCTCAACTCTATCTCAGATTTTTTGTTGCCTCACATTAGAAGTTGTAAGACATCTCAGGAAGTGTGGGATGCACTTGAAGCTTTCTTTTCTTCAAGTACCAAAGCCAGGAAGCATCAACTATGGCTGGAGTTCACAACTCTCAAGAAGGCTCCCAAACAAAATGTGACTGATTTTGTCACAAAGCTCAAGGATATAGCGGATCAGTTGGGAAGCATTGGAGAGGTAATAGATGAAGAGCAAATTGTAAGGCAAGTCATCAATGGCTTGAAGGCAGATGACAAGTGGGAAGCATTCACCACAGCTATGGATTTGTACATGGACATGCATGTACCTGATTTCAACACACTCATTGGACAATTACTTACTCAAGAGGCAAAGCTTATCAAAAATGGAGAAAGCTCTAAAGGTAATCAATCTTCAGCTTTATACACGGATAAAAGCAAGTCTAAAGATAACAAAGGAAAGGGAAAGAAAGTGGATGATGAAGCAGGTACATATCAAGCTAACTATGGACGTAGAGGAAGACATGGCAGAGGTAGAGGAAGAGGAGGTAGACAAGGCAAGGGGAGATCCCAATACTCCAACTCATGTTCTATTTGTGGATTAACTAATCATACAACTGAAAATTGCTTTAGGAATTCCAGGAATCAAAGAGGCAGAGGATACAATAGAGGAAGTTATGGCTACTCAAGAGGAAGGTTCAACAACTACCATGGCAACTACAACAACTACAATCATTCAAACTATCAAGGAGGCTACAAAGGAAGGAGAGACTACAATAACTACACAGAAGACTCAAACAAAGAGGATTCATTATTGATCATGAACATGGCTATGCCACAAGGTAAATCTGATGAGCATATTTTCTACATAGATTCAGGTTGTTCAAATCATGTGGCAGGAAATGTGGCACTCCTATCAGATTTAGAAGATCCAAGGAATAAGCATGAGGTACAAACAGGAGATGATACAAAACATCCTGTGGAGAAAATAGGCAATGTCAAAGCACCTGATGGAAACATCAACCTACTCAGTAAGGTACTCTATGTCCCTACCATTACAAAGAATTTGATAAGTGTTGGGCAGATAGTAGAGAAAGGGTTGCAAGTCAGGTTCACAAAAGCAGGAGCATTTGTTGAAGATCCAAGTCAAGGATTCAGAAGAATTGCAAAAGGTGAAAAGACAGGTAGATTGTTCACATTTGAATTACAGGACACTAGAAACATTGCTCTCTTTAATTATGGTAGTCAGACACTCACAGAATTGGAAGTATGGCACAAAAGTTTAGCACATATTGGTGAAAGGTCATTAAAGCAAATCAGCAGGGACCAAAGTGTACTTGGACTTCCTAACTTGTCAAAACAACATATGATTTATAAGTGTAGTGCATGTCAGTTTGGAAAGTCTCACAGGTTACCATTCATGAAGAAAGGTTATATGCATGGAGATCTCTTGGAGTTGGTTCATACAGATGTATGGGGACCAAGCAAGGAAGCTTCAATATCAGGATCAAGGTATTATGTTTCCTTTATTGATGATTGCAGCAGATGGACTATCCTATTCTTTATGAAACACAAAGATGAAGTTTTTTCATGTTTCAAAAGATATTTGGCTCTTGTGGAGAATCAAACAGGTAAATCACTAAAAAGGCTAAGGTCAGATGGAGGGGGAGAATACTTCTCCCATGAGTTTGATTCTTTTCTTCAAGAAAGAGGAATCAAAAGAGAGGTAACTACAAGGTACACTCCTGAGCAAAATGGAGTGGCAGAAAGGAGGAATAGGACAATTGTTGAAGCTGCAAGGTCTATGTTAAATGAAAAGCATTTACCTAATTACTTATGGGCTGAGGCTGTATCTACAGCCACTTACTTGATTAACAGGTTGCCTTCAAAATCCCTTGATGGGATGACTCCATATGAGGCTTGGAATGGAAGAAGACCAAGTTTAGATCATTGTAAAATTTTTGGATGTATTGCTTTTGCTCATGTTCCTTCACAGGTTAGAGGCAAGATGGATCCAAAAGCAGAAAGGTGTGTATTTATTGGATATGACAACAATCAAAAGGGCTACAGGTTATACAACCCTACCAACAAAGGATTCTTGGTAAGCAGAGATGTAGTTTTTGATGAGAACAATTCATGGTATGAAGATTCATGCAGGAAGGTCAATTTACCATATGATCTTGAAGAAGATTTTCCAAAGCTTGGTAGAGAACAATCAAAGATTGAAGAACAAGACACCTCAGAGGATGATGAAGAATGTCAGATGGAAAAGATCAAAGCATGGAAGTCTAAAGGTAAAGCAAAATTGCAGGAACTTGGACATGAGGCAGAATCATCACATCATGGCCTAAGAAGATCTATGAGGGAAAAGAAAAAACCAGAAAGGTAAGGGTTTGACACCTCATTAGTAACTAAACATTCTATCTACATAGCACAGGACATAAACCAAGAGGAGCCATCATCATTTGAAGAGGCCAAAGCAAAAACAGAATGGAAGCATGCAATGAAGGAAGAGATTGAAGCACTTGAGGAAAACAACACTTGGGATTTGGTGCCCAAGACTTCATCCATGAAGGTAATAGGCTCAAGATGGGTCTATAAACTCAAGAAGAATTCTGATGGTTCCATTAACAGGTATAAGGCAAGGCTTGTAGCGAAAGGCTTTGCACAAACTCAGGGAATTGATTATGAGGAGACATTCTCTCCTGTGGCAAAGATGCCTACTATTAGGGTTTTGCTTAGTATTGCCTCTTCCAAGAATTGGAAGATACTTCAACTAGATGTGAAGAATGCATTCTTGAATGGTTGGATAACAGAAGAGGTATATATGGCACAACCACCTGGTTTTGAGAGTCAAGTTTATCCTGATTATGTGTGTAAACTTAACAAAGCATTGTATGGTCTCAAGCAAGCTCCAAGAGCTTGGAATTTCAGGCTTGTTTCATTCTTGCAGGACAAAGGCTTTCAACCAAGCAAGGCAGATCCTTCACTCTTTATTAAAAAGAGTAATTCCGAGGTCATCTACCTATGTGTATATGTAGATGATATTATATTGACAGGAAATGATGCAGATGGTATGAAGAAGATCAAAGATCAGATGAGAGAAGAGTTCAAGATAAGTGATTTGGGTTCACTTACCTACTTCCTAGGTTTGGAAGTTGTCTACAAAGATCATGGTTTGTTTCTCACTCAAAGAAAGTACATTAAGGACATGTTGGCAAAATTCAAGATGCAAGATTGTAAGATTGCAGGTACTCCAATGGAGGTTAATCACAAATTGAGCTCACATGAAGGTGAACTCATAGAGGACATCACATCATATCAAAGTCTAGTGGGTAGTCTCAACTATGCCACATTGACAAGAGTAGATATATGTTACAGTGTGAGTGTGCTAAGCCAATTTATGCACACACCAAGGAAACCACATATGGATGCTGCCAAAAGGATACTCAAATATCTCAAAGGAACCATAAATGAAGGACTTTACTATCCTTATGTATCTGATTTAGGTTTGAAGCTATTTTCTGATGCAGATTGGGCTGGCTCCAAGGAAGATAGAAGGAGCACTTCAGGTTATCTTACCTTTGCAGGTTCAAAGCTTATTTCATGGTCATCCAAGAAGCAACCCACAGTTGCTCTCTCTTCTACTGAAGCTGAATATAGAGGTCTTGCCATAGCTACACAGGAAGCTATGTGGATGAAGACATTGTTCAAAGATCTTGGATTGGAGTTTGGAACTCCAACTATTTTTGGTGACAATATGAGTTCTATTCATTTGGCTGCTAATCCTATTTTTCATGCAAGGACTAAACATATTGAAGTTCATTATCACTATGTACGAGAGAAGGTTCTAAGCAAAGAGATTCAAATATCATATGTGTCCACTCATCAACAATGTGCAGATATTCTAACCAAAGCATTGGATGGTACAAAGCTTTGCAAATTCAAGGCTATGATAGGTTTGCAGGTAATCTTGGAAGACTGAAGACCTCAAGCATACTTGGCTTGAGGGGGAGCTGTTGGAGCAAGTCTATGACAAGCCTAAGTATTGGCTTGAGTCTCACAAAGTCATTAAAGAAGCTTCAAAATGAAGACTATGTAAAGTTCACTTGTGAACTACCTCTTGTAACTTTTGAAGAGTTTACTTAATGTAAAAGTAAGAGAATCTTGAGTGGTTGAGCCCACATGATCAAGAATGGAAAGAGGAGCCACGAATTCGTGATTTGTGGTAGGTAGAGAATCAAATCAATCATTGATTGATTGGAGAGTGATTGAGGGAAGTTAGCCTCCCAAACTCAACTATAAATAGATGGCAGTTTTAGTCGTGGTTAGAGAGACCTATGTGAAGACCTCCAAGAGCTGATCTTTATGCCATTTCAAGGTGTGATTACAAAGCACACATATGTATCAGTAAGTCATTGTATTGTACAAGCAATATAGTTTCATTTTTATGATTATTTGAGGTCATCTTTCCATGTTCTTGTGATGTGTACTACTCACTGCCATTACTTCAGTTTTTCTTAGTCAGCTTGCAGAGATTGTTTCTCTGCACTTGGTTCATCATTTTCAGTGATTTAACTTGGTAAAGTTAGCTCTATAAGTCTACTATATGCTCACAAATTTTCGTGTCATTTGGATGTTGGAATCTTCAGTTATGTTCATTTGAAGTCAACAGAGTATGTTCATCTTCACTTCTCTGTCAGGTACCCGACTTTTTCAGTCATCTTGTCAGAGTCATTTCGCAGTGGTTACGCATCCAAATTCAGTGATTGAAAGCTTGTTGGATTCAGCTTACTGTCTAGTATAAGCATACAAATTTTCATGATCATTGGATTCTTACATCTTGAGTTATGTTAATTTTTCTACTCACTGGTCTATTTCTGTAGCAGCCCGTGAAAATCGGGATGATGGCATCACTTGTTAAAAGTCATTCTCAGTGTGTGGTTTGTTATTTTTGATGAGATTACTCTCTAAAGTTAGCTCTTTAAGCTACCTAGCCTTCCCCAAGAGGAATTAATCTAATTGCTGCTGTGCTCAGAGAATTATGTAAAACACTGGACAGGTGTATCAACCAAGAATAGCAAGTTTTCACCTCTGAGCTAACTCCAACTTATCTGTTTTGATCTATCTTTTTGAGAGTGATCTTCCAAGGTACATAGGGTGTCTAATACATCCATTGGCAAGCTAAAAGGGCCCACCATCTACTCCTGGAGTTCATTTGGCTGGTGTAGAGCAAAGATTTTGCAACACCTCTTCATCTTCAACACATACCTATCCATCTCTTCACAATACCTTTAGCCGACACCACATGTCCTAAAAGGGTTCCTTCTGTCACAAGGAAATGACATTTATTTGGATTGAGCTTTAACTTAGTCTCTCTGCATCTTTGGAAAATATTCTGCAGCTGCCTCAAGTGGTGGTCCAAACAATCTAGATGAGTTTCCTTGTGAGATCGTGAAAACGAAGAGAAGTCGTCCATGAAGATTCTAAGTGATTCCAGCAATAGGGGGCCAAAAATGAGATTGACCGTTCTGTTAAAGGTGGCTGGAGCATTTCTGAGCCCAAATGGCATTTTTACATACACATATGTTCCCCAAGGTGTGATAAAAGCAGTCTTTTCACGATCCTCTGGATGTATTGATATTTGATTATAGCCACTGAATCCATCCATAAAACTATATAATGCATGCCCAGCCACTTCTTCAATGACCTGTTCTACGAAAGGCATAGGGAACCCGTCTGGAATGGTCACCTTGTTGAGAGCTCTAAAGTCAACACAAATTCTGATTTTATTAGTATTCTTCTTCGGTACTATAACCATAGGTGAGAGCCACTCTGAGTGTTCCACAGGAATGATGATTCCTGCATCCTCCATCTTTTGGATTTCCACGTAGACGGCTTCGGCATACTTTGGATTAAGTCTATAACTCCTTCCTCTGATGGGTCTGGCTCCATCAACCAGAGGGATTTTGTGCTCTCCATAAGATGCAGGCACTCCTTCTAAGTCTTTATAATGCCAGGCAAAAACATCTGCATACTGGGTCAAGAATGATTTAACCTTTTCCAGGAGCTCTGGGTGGCTCCACAACCAAGTGGCCACCAGAACTGGTTGATTATTGTTTTGAGTGCCTAAGTGTATTTCTTGGACCGGATTTCTTGTTACCATATTATCTCCGTGTGCATCTGCTTCCTTGTCTTCTTCTACTAGCTTTTCGTGCATTGCTTCATAAGCAGGTGTATTTTGGACTTCGATGTGTTCCTCCTTGTCCTGCATCCATCCTGCAGGGATTTCTTGAATTGGGAAAGAACATTCAACCTTAGAATTTTTTACCTTGTTTTTAGCTTTAGAAACTTCGTTATCTGTGGTTGACACATCCTCCTCCAATTTGTATTTGAGGGGTATCTTCCTGCCCCTTCTGTGGTCAGTGATGGGCTCTCCCAATCCATCAACCTGGACCTTTTCCTTGTCTTCATCATAGCCTTCAGTCGTGCCAGGATTATCAAGAAAAATTCCAAAACAAGAGGAAGAGTTGCCTGCTTGGAGCCAACTTAGAATATCCTCTTCTTCCTCAAAATCTATTTGGGGTTGATCCTCCGCTTCTGTTTCCATGCAAATGCTCACTGTTTGCATCATACTAGTGTTTCCTTGATTGTCTGGGCCTTCTTCTAAATGAATTTGTGTCAGCTCCTGCCCTTTCTTTTGTACCCACATAGTGTCCTTACCCCAATCATGAATGACACTGGCATGCCTCAACCAAGGTCTTCCAATTAAGAGAGGAAATCCTCCTTCAACCTGGGGCAATCTTAAAACCACAAAATCCAGAATGAATAGATTACCTTGTACTTCAAGTGGAACTTTTGGGATTACCCCCAAGGGCCTTACTTGGCTCTGATCTGCCAACGTAACCGTGAAATTTGCAGGTCTTGAAGGGTGGAGTCCAATCTTTTTCATGGTATGTTCAGGCATCAAGTTAATGCTAGAACCACCATCTACAATAACACCTTGAAATTCATGACCCTTGATTGATATTGTAAGCCGAGGACTTTTATAATCCGTAAGGGGTGCTTCCCCCATAATTATCCCTTTATGTAAAATAGCAGTCTTGGCCACTAAGCTTGTAGTAGAAGCCTCATCAATTATCTGCAATAATTCTGACCTGAATTTCCCATCCATCTTTATTAATTCAAAAATACTAACCTCCTTCTTTATTGACTTGAGTAGTTTTGAAGCCTCTGACTCTTTAAGAGAGTGAGCTTCATTTGCTTTGCCAAACTCTTCCTGAGCCCTGTTGAAGGCATGCCCAATGGCATCACTGGTGCCTATGAGACATTCCTTTTGGTTTGTATCTGCACTTGTGGTGGCTTTGTCTTCAAATGCAACTCTGTCTTTGTTCAATTCCTTAATTATCGATTCTTGATTTTCTACCACTTTTGCTATTCCCTTGCTTCTTGTCTGTATTGCAAAATATTCGAGTTCTTCTAATTGTACCACTCTGGTAGATGGTGAGGGTTCATTCACCTGAGGTAATGTTTCCTCCTTGAATACAGAGATCATTTGGAGATGGGGTCCGGAAGTAGAGGCTTGATTCTTAGGACAACAGTTTGTATAGTGATCCCTGACCTCTGGACAGTTCCTGCAAGGAGGTGCATTTTTTGGGAGAGTGCACCTAGATTGGTAGTGCCCGCATTCTCCATATCTGAAGCAAATAATTGGCCTTCTAGGCCCATTTGCAAAGTTAGTTCTCGGTCTAGGATTATAGTTGTTACCTTGGTTTGCTGCTGCTGCCAGTACATTTGCTGGTGGCAAGAGTCCTCCTTGTGTCCAGTATGTCGTTGTCGGCATTCCCCTTACTTGGCAATCATGGGCCTCATGCCCAATCTTCCTGCATAATTGACAAGTAACATTTAGCAGAGGACATTCACTTACTATGTGCCCTTGCTTGCTGCACATGGAGCACCAGAGTCCGTTCTTAATGCCGCCTGCTTTGAGTTCTGGCAATTCTTGTCTCAGCTGAGCTAGTTCTTCTGCTTGGGCCTCCTCTTCCTTTTGGAGCTTGAGGGCTTCAATCTCTTTTCTCAGCTGAGCTACAGCCGTCTCCTCCTCTGTGTAGGGCTTATTCCTTTTCAAGCCCTCCAGCTCCCTTCTTAACTGGATGACTGGGTCCTCCAGTTCTGTACCATATGATGGTTGGGAAGAAGTTGCACCATACTGGTGCCTTATCTGTTCCAAGCGTGTGGCCGTATTGATGAACTCCTCGACAGAGGCAGTAGGTAGCACTAACTCTTTTATTTTGCATTGGGTGACCACAGGTAGGGGTTTGGCTAACCATTTCTTGACAAAGAAATCGTGTGGTGGATCTGGTAGTTTAGCCATTAGTGCTTTGGCCCTAGTCACAAACTCTGGGAACTTTTCTCCTGGACCCAATCTCAAGTTTTCTAACTCTTCGATAATGATCTCTGCCGTGTTTCCGTGCTGAAACTGATTTTTGAAGGCCTCTTTCATCAAATCCCAAGAGGTAAAGTGGTTTTCAGCAAACTGGCTAAACCACTTGTCTGCCAGACCTTCCAAAGTGGCAGGGAAGAGTATCAAGAAGGCATCTTCCCTACCCATTAGACCTCTAGTCTTGCATAGTGCAAGAAATCTTCGAATGTGCTCATCTGGATCCTCATGGGCTAAACCTCTGAAAGAGGGAAATTTTATGTTTAATCTGGAGAGTAAAGTTTCTAGGTCCACCTGTCCTGCCATGCTTCCTACCGATGAAGTTGATGAAAGTGGACTCGATGATCTTCTGTTCGCCTTTCTTCTTGTCTGCTTGCACTTGACCCTCAAGGTTTGTGACCGGGTCACGGTCATGAGCTGTTCATAGTTCACCTGAAATGAGACACTTGATATACGTACTTACCTCAACTGGAGTATTACTGTTGGCACTGGAATAGATCTTCTCCTAGGCTCAAATCTCCTTGTAAGTCCCACCGTGCGTGCCAAATTTGTTGGGGGTTTTCTTGGACGTGAAGGAGTTTGAGGGTTTGTAGGAGAAAAAGAAGAAGAACAAGAGACGAAATAACTCAGACAAGCTTCTACAGAAACACCTTTGAACCTTTGAACCTTGAGTTTTTTATTACAATGGAAGGATTATACTATTTCATTCAATCCAAGTTAATACTCAGGGCGCAATTACAGAGAATGCTCAATCATAAAAGATCAATTATCTCAGAATCTCCCAGCAGTCGGCCTCTTCTGCCCCAGTCCTTCACTTGCTTCCAGCTTCTCCTTGTGCACACCTTGCACTAAGCTTCCACGAGCTGAGGGACTAATCTCCTTTGGGCCTGATCGCGGATAGAGGCTTTTGGGATTGGTCTCCTGCTTCGCACTCTCTGCACCTCCCTTAGCCTCACTTCTTGCACTCTTCACCTTCCGTGGTCGACACACCCCAGTGACTCTTCACTTCTCTTCCTGCTTCCAGTGTCCAAGAATAGCCTTTTGTCTCTCTTTTGTTCAGTCCGCCGGTTCGCGCACTCTAACTGTAATACAATCTTGGTGCCCTTTCAATGTCCCAAGATTGTCTTTTTAACTGGTCATCAACGACTCACTACTTTGTCCTGTAGTGACTTTAGAACAAAAGTGACTTTAAAATACAATTTTGATTGGGCGGCCCTATTTCCACCTTTGCGTACGCGGCCTTCCCTACCTTCACCTTTCCTTTTAATTCTTTACTTTTGCACCTAAGATTTTAAATTCATCCTTTGAACCTTAAGAGAAAAAATACTTTGCATCCTTAGTTTCAACAGGTTAGGGCTCGACACAACTAAATCTACAAGCATCAGAACCTTCCATAGCTGAGACCTCATAATATACATTATAACTAGGATTGGTGTGCACGTCGACAACTCCTCACATCTTCTACAATTAGTACATGATAGAAGACTGATGCAGTTCTAGGATCGTTCTGCTATCTCACCTCATCATCCAGATGGGTATAAAAACTCCTTCTATTTTCCACCATGACGCAGTTTCGTTCAAGATCTTCGTCTTGCCGATAGACACCACAACCATCATGAATCTCGGATGCAAGAAAGGATCGAGAACGAAGAGGTGTTGCTTCCCGTCAATGTTCCTCTTCTTCTGCCACCTTTTGTTACTGCGAGGGGCAGCAACGAGCTAAGTGGGAGAGACGAGATGAAGAACACACTTTTAGCTGAAGGAAATAAAGAAAATTGAGAGCCGTTTGGCTTGATAGAGAGACTATCACAAGGCATCTGGGAGGACCGATCTAAGGCATCGTCGCCATTCTCAGCCACTCTAGCACACTAATCGGATTCTTTCATGTGGACCTCTTCTAGGTGGCAATGGGCGTTCGCTTCAAAAGGTTCAGATGGTGCCTCGAGGAAGTGGCGCCTCATGTGTGCTAAACAACATGCCATGCGTTGCAATGGAAGCAATGGAACTAACAAACACTGAGAAGGCAGCGCCGCCATCATCAGACATTCTAGCCCAAAAAGGTTGGAATGAAGGTTATGTATTCTTTGAATTATGTTCCTTCTGAATTTTTATTGTATGTCATGAATTATTTTATGATATACGAAGTTAAGAATCATGTATGTGAACCATTTAGACGAATATCATGCATGATTGGATTGATAAATTATGGGTTATGTGCCTAAATTTTGTTTGTACCGAGGATACATTTAGGCCTTATAAGCATTTATTAGAACGTCATTCCTTTTGAAACATTGTTTCTCTTAGATATGCACACAAAAGAATGTGGAAGCATGTGCATGGCCATGCATAAAGAGCACATCCTTGCATATGTATATATACATTAGATGCATGATTTTATGATGTGAATGCACACTTGGGCACCCTTTAGTATGAGTATATAGATGAAAAGGTCGTACCATATATACGACCCATAGACGACAAGGAGGTAGGTTTGAATTCTCGCCTAGGGCCCATTGCATACCAACTATGGCTATTAGTAGGGGTTGAACCCTTGCCCTTGCCTCAAGAGGTAGCTGTTCAAACCAAATCTTTAAAGGTATGTACACATATTAGGCACAAGTAAGTATGAAGTGCCAAGATGAAAGGGAAGAAGTGCGATGGCCCAAGTCTGCTTCATCATCGCGAGAACACTCAAACAAAATCAAGGGATGGACGAAGCTTAATTCCCAAGTAAGTATTTGTACCCCTTTTTTTCTTTTCCTTACAGATCAAAGAACATGCAATCCATGTCATGATAGACATGAATTTGAAAAAGGATGCATAGATTGAGATGGCTTTATTTGTTTGGTCACATACACAATTAAGTCATGGAAATGATTTTCACTATGCATCAAATTCATACAGTTTTTGGAAAAGAAATATTGGTTGTGCGTAAATTTGTTCATTTTTATGCATTATGGCAACTCCGATGCACAAAAAGAAAGTTTGAAGGTGCATAAGAACGGTGGTAGTTAGGAAGAATGCATCTGATGCATTGTTGCAACTTGTATATACCAAGTTACATGGAAATTTTGCACCATCCTTTGAATAAAGAAAGTTCCAAATTGGAACTTTTGCATGCTTTAAGGAGGGGTTCAACTTCTGAACCTTATGCATGCAACACTTTTTCTAATAAAGGTGTAAAAGTCTTGGCATATACTAAAGCATGCATTTGGAATACATTACATGGGTTTTCAAGTTGAGAGGGAGATTAAGTTCTTGAAGTTAAGCTTAAGAAGGATTTGATTTATTAGTTTCTCGGAAGAATGGTGATGAGGTCAATTGGCCACTATAAACCATTTAATTCCTTTATGTTTGGCTTAGTCATTGGAAGCCAAATAATCCTAACTTCTTGGAATACCTTAAGCTTAAAATCCCTCTTATGGAATTTTAAATTCCATAAAAGCCCGTAGCATGCCTGATTAGTAAAGCCATAGACTTAAGGTAGTAATACAAAAAATTTCTCTCTTAAAACCACGATACAATCATGGTAACTTAGAGCATTATCTCCTCAAAGCTCTAAGTAAGAGAAAATATGGTATAACAAAATCTTAGTTTTGAAAGATGGAAGCATTAGTTCAAGAAAAGTTCTTTGTTTGAAAGAACTACAGAACTATTTGGAAGCTTTACATTTTTCTTCCAAGCAAATGCAAGGCATGAAGAGAAGGTAAAACTCAAGGGTGGTAATAAAACCTAAGTACCATTTTCTAATGTCCTAGAAAATAAAGGACTATATAGTAAATGGAATTACCTTCTTCTTCAACATAGAGGTTTGATTGGAAAATCAATTATTCTTTCTCAAATTACTCATTATGTCATAAGAGATGATATCTAGTTGAGATATAAACTAGCTCTATCATCAAGTGACATGAAAGGGATCTTGTAGACTATATCTGAATCAAGGAATAATTGAAAGCCAATTTTTTGACACTAGTCTTATCAAGTTGCAATTAAGACTTGCTAAGTTGAAACTCCATTGTAGAATAGGCAATACATATACTCTATAATGGAAATAACACTTACAAGTCCAAGAAGTAATAGATGACTTTTTTAGAAGAAGGTTTTATCCCAAAACTCAAGCTAAAGTTACCTAAAGTGGAAGTGTAAGCCGGATGGTATGGGACATCTAGGTTTACACTACCACTGAAGTAAATTCGGTGGTATGGGACATCGAATTTGTGGGTAATCTCAACTTGAACTTTGGGACATTTATGCTTGGAGAAAAGAAAGCATAAAAAGCTCTGAATAGTTCTTTTGACTAGGAAGAACAATAAAAGATTGAAAATAAACTCTTTCAAATACTTCTGAAAGAGCACAATTTTGAAATTTACTCTCAGGTAGTTTTCGAGGACGAAAACTCTTAAGGAGGGGACAAAGTCCCTGAGAACTTGTATCTTATGCCTTGAAAAGACCAAATAGGGTATTGCAAGGTAAAAGATAGGCAAGAAATAGATAAAGTTGAAGTACTTCCTCGTATTCTAGTACTTCATATATCTTTTATTACATCTTCCAACTAAATGAAGTTCTCAAAGATTGGGAATTCTCAAAGAACCCCAATGCAAGAGAAGGCTTGCATACACCATAAGGATTGTATAAATCCTAAGTGGGTTAGGAAAAGAAGTTGGATGAGCTATAAAGTATATTGATGCTTCATAGAGATAACATAACATACGTTATGGATTCCAGTAATATAGACCTAAGGAGTATGGCTTCATGTATGAAGAATAATAGCTAGATCCCCAAGTAAAACGCATGGGTAAAGCATTGAACATGAAGGGATCTATTTGAGAAAGACCTAGTCTTATCTCTTATTTTGGCTAAAGAAGAAAAGAAAGCCAAAACACCCAAGTAGGGCAAAGATAAAATCAAACTTAAAGTTTGAAAAGATAAGTCACACCACATTAAATGGTTAACCAAATGATTATAGTATGATTAGTAGTGGTGTATCTAAACACCTTAGTCCTTGCTCTTATAATTTGGTACCATGGTATGAAGGGCATTTATAAGGACAGAAAAGGTGAGAAAGTATAGAGACAAAGTAATGTGGATTGGATGAGGAACCCACTAGTATGAGACAATGGGTACTGAATCCCGTTGAGTACTTTTTCTTGATGGCCAGAAGAAAAAGGGATTCATGATCCAATGGAATACATTAGGAAGACAATGTCTAGGAATAGGCATCTTTTTCAATTATCCTCTCAAAGGGAAGAAGAATTCTTCCAACAAGATATGAAAGTATCTATCTCTTATAAAGAGTTAGAAATAAGGAGAGGATCAACTTTTTTGAGTTTGAAGGTAAACTCCAAAGGATGAAGCTCTAAAAGCTTTATGCCAAAGTATGACTTGAAATTCAAGGAACATAAAGATGATCTTAGACCAAGCTTGAAAGAAAGCTCAGAAAGATCATCTTTTGGATACTTGATATTTCAAGACAATTGAAGAATATGAAAGATGTCAACATAGGACATCTTTAACAGATTGAGAATATAAGGGAGAGAACTCTAGAAGGATCAAGAAGACCCTTAAGGTTTGAGATCTAGTTAAAGATCCGTAAAGGTTAAACATTGAAGAAATGATTGGAATAATCTATTTCTACTTATGACCTGCAAGATAACACGATCTTTTACACTATGAGTTCCCATCTTGGGACGTAGTTATAAAGATCTTATCTTTTTGGAAGAACAAGTAAAATAGGTTTCAATCAAAGGCTACAATAGTTAGATTAATCCTTATGGATTCTAGTCCCTTAAAAGTGGATTCTCAAAACTACGAAAAGTCTTGAAAGATCATTACATCCACTTTTTGGTAAGCTCTCTCTGAAGATAAAGAAGATGTTATATAATCCACCTTTACGATTCTATTGGTTAGGTAGGAATTATATAATGAAATTCCCCTCTATTTATAATTATTGGAGGCGAATTGCAAACAAGGAAATCCACCCATTTCACTAAAAACAAGTGATTTGGGTAAAGATTATGAAAGGTTCATCTTCCTTTCAGAACAAGTTGGGTTCTAACTTGAGAGATGAATCTAATAAAGAAACGTGAAGAAGCATTCATCTATTTTGCTAGGTCCATGCACAAGTGGTGTAAAGCAATGGAACAAGGTAGTAATTTAGTTGAAGTCACTTTATATCCACCTAATTCACATGTTTGAGCTATGGAGAGCCAGATGGCACATAGCTTAAACAAGGAAATAGGCAAGGATGTTCTCTTCCACCCTTTTTCATTCTTTCCATATTTTGCATTCGACTCAGTTCTTTTTTGTATGCAAACTAGATGGAACTTTGAATGATTGGGGCAGGGAATTAGACCACACATGGATTCTCCTCTTTTTAGATTCAGTTGGGGTAGAACTCCCCTTTTGAATTAAGAGGCAAACTTAGAGAGATGAAAGCCATGATGCTTGATATTGATCATGGAGCACGGGGGAATACCCCAAGGTATATATCTCCACTCATTTTCCGGGACGGAAATGCTTTTAAGGGGGGGGCAAATGTTGTATAATTACATGGGTTTAAGGGGTAGAACCCTTGGGTTTCTAGGTGTGAGACCCTTGGGATTTATTGTTTATTTATCCCTTTTAGATGGGTCTTGAACCTTAGGGCTAATTCTCTAAGGTTGAGTACCTTAGGCTTGATTGGAAGCTTCTCCTAGCCACTTGGTTTGTACGTGAGAGCTTGGAGAGTCTTCTTTTAGAAGCCATGTGATTTCCTAAGCTTGGAAACCATGTGACTATCTTAGGGACCCATGTGATGGAAGTTACACATGTCCCCTTGAGAGGGACTTACCCCCTTGTATTTGGAGCTATATATTGGAGGGGTTGGTTGGGTGGAAACACATCTCTCTTCCTAGTGTGTGAGCTTGGCTAGTTAGTTTTCTATTTTGTGTGGAGGCTATGGAGTTCCTTCCACAACAAATCATCTTTGGAACGAGTTCAACCAAATGAAGAAGACACATAAAAAAACCATCATAGAGTTTGTTACCAAGGTCAAGGAGGTTGCGGATCAGTTAGCATCCATTGGAGAGTTGATTGAAGAAGAGGTCATCCTGAGGCAAATTCTCAACGGCATTCGAAGTGATAAGCAATTGAAATCCTTCACGACGGCTTATGATCTCATCATGGATGTGCAAAATCCAGACTTCAACATCTTTCTTGGACAACTCTTCAATCAAGAAGCCAACAATAGCATAAAGGAAGGTAAGTCTTATCATGGTAATTCAACTAGTGCTCTATATGCAGATAAGAAGGATAAGAAGCAGAAAGGCAAGAAGAAGGAAGAAGATGAAGAAGAGAATTCACAAGCCAACTTTGCAAGCAAGAGCAAGTGGAAAGGGAAGAAGAAAGGACCAAAGCAAGACAAAGCCAAAGGTCACAATGTTCAAACTTGTGCCATATGTGATAAGACCAACCACACCACTCAGAATTGCTAGTTCAATGGGAAGACCCAGAAAGGAAGTGGAAGAGGTGGATATGGCAGCAATAAAGGAAGAGGTGGACACAACTTCAACAATAACAATAGAGGCTATAATAGAAGGGACTACAAAAATTATTTAGAAGATCAATCACATGAAGACTCATTGCTTCTTATGAATCTAAGCCACAAAGAAGGTAAAGAATATGATCATTTGTTCTACATAGATTTAAGATGTTTGAATCATGTTGCAGGCAACATTGCTCTTCTATCTGACTTGGAAAGTCCAAAGCATAGACATGAAGTGCAAACAGGGGATGACACAAAGCACAATGTGAAGAAGATTTGTAATGTCAAAGCTTCCAATGGTAGGACAAACATTCTAAGTAAGGTTCTCTATGTACCCACTATCACTAAAAACCTAATAAGTGTAGGCCAAATAGTTGAAAATGGCTTGCAAGTTAGGTTCACCCAACATGGAGCTTTTGTGGAAGATCCATGTCAAGGCTTCAAAAAGATAGCCCAAGGTCAGAAGCATGGTAGGCTCTTTACTTTTGAAGTAGGAGAAACCACGGACATAGCTCTAATCGACATTGGGTCTCAAACCCTAAGTGAGCTTGAAGTGTGGCATAAGAGACTTGCTCATGTGAATAAAAGAACCTTGAAGGATATATGCAGGGATCAAAGTGTTCTAGGACTACCGAACATATCAAAGCAACGCATGATGAAGAGGTGTGATGCATGTCAGATTGGGAAGGCACAAAGACAACCATTCAACCACAAAGGCTACATCCACAACAACTTATTGGACTTAGTACATACAGATGTATGGGGACCAAGTCAGGAACCTTCATTGGTAGGATCAAGGTATTATGTCTCATTTATTGACGACCATAGTAGATGGACTGTTCTATACTTTATCAAGAGTAAGAAGGAAGTGTTTGGTTGCTTCAAGAAGTATCTTGCACATGTGGAGAATCATACAAGTAGATCACTAAAGAAGCTCAGATCTGATGGAGGGGGAGAATACTTCTCCAAAGAGGTTGATGAGTTCTTGCAAGAAAAAGGTATCAAAAGGGAAGTGACTACTAGGTACTCTCCTAAACTAAATGGAATTGCAGAGAGGAGAACAAGAAATTGGTTGCATTAGCCCAAACAATGCTTGAAGAGAAGAAGTTTCCACATTATCCATGCGCCGAAGCTATTTCAACTGCAATGTACCTTGTCAATAGACTACCATCCAAATCACTTCAAGGTATGACTCCTTATGAAGCATGGCATGGAAGAAAACCTAGTCTTGGACATTCCAAGGTTTTTGGTTGTTTAGCTTATGTTCATGTACCATCACAAATAAGAGGTAAGCTAGATGAAAGGGCGACAAAGGTAGTGTTTATTGGACATGATTCAACTCAGAAGGGTTACCGGTTCTTCAATCCTTCAACCAAGCAATTCACTACAAGTAGAGATGCTGTGTTTGAAGAACATAGGTCTTGGTATGATGAAGACAAACAAAAGGTAACACTGCCATATATTCTTGATTCTAACTCTTATCAATTAGGAAGCAAGCATGATACACAGGTCCAGGATCCAAGAAGTGATACAGATGATGACCAAGATAAAAGGGAAAAAGATTACAAGCTATGGAAGTCAAGAGGCAAAGCAAAGACGCAAGAGGTTGGAGAATGCTCCAAACAAGTACCTAGAAGCTCAGCAAGAGAGAAGAAACAACCAAAAAGGTATGGATATGATTCCACATTTGTTACGAAGCATTCAATATACTTGGCAAAAGACTCTATTTCAGAGGAACCCTCAACCTATGAAGAGGCAAAGGGAAACACTAATTTGGAAAAGGCCATGAAAGAAGAGATAGATGCATTAAAGGAAATGGATACTTGGGATTTGGTTCCAATGTCTCCGAATCAAAAGGTAATTGGTTGTAGATGGGTATATAAAGTTAAAAGAAATTCAGATGGATCAGTTTGCAGGTACAAGGCAAGATTAGTTGCCAAAGGATGCTCACAAACTCATGGTATAGACTATGAGGAAACATTCTCACCAGTTGGAAAGATGACTACAATCAAGACATTGATAAGTGTAGCTGCTGCAAGGAATTGGAGACTCCTCCAACTTGATGTGAAAAATGCATTCTTAAATGGTTGGATAAGTGAAGAGGTATACATGTCACAACCACGATTTTGAAAACCCTAATCATCCATCTTATGTTTGCAAACTTAAGAACTGTATGGATTGAAACAAGCTCCTAGAGCTTGGAATTACAGGTTGGTTACATATCTTCAAGATCAAGGGTTCAAAGCTAGCAGCTCAGATCCTTCTCTATTCATCAAAAGGGACCACAATGAAATTATCTATCTATGTGTATATGAAGATGATATTATTGTGATTGGTGATGATCTAAATGGCATTCAAAGGATCAAGAGACACATGCAAGAGGAGTTCAAAATCAATGACCTAGGTGAGCTCACATATTTCCTAGGTATGCAGGTGATATACATAGATGAAGGAATGTATTTGACTCAAAGAAGATACATTCAGGATCTTCTTGTCAAGTTCAAAATGGAGAACACTAAACCTGCAGGTACACCTTTGGAGATGAAACATAAACTTAGTGTTTATGAAGGTGAGAAAATTGAAGACCTAAAAGAATATCAAAGCTTGGTAGGTAGCTTGATATATGCTACTCATACAAGGGCAGACATCTCATATAGTGTGGGAGTGCTTAGTCAGTTCATGCACTCCTTGAGAAGACCACACATGGATGCGGCTAAGAGAGTACTTAAGTATCTCAAAGGTACAATCAAGGAAGGTATATTCTAGCCTTACTCTTCAGATTTGGATATCAAAATCTACCCAGATGCAGATTGGGGAGGAGCTAAGGATGATAGAAAAAGTACATCTGGTGACTTAGCATTTGCAGGTTCGAAGCTAGTGTCATGGAGTTCCAAGAAGCGACCAACAGTTGATTTATCCTCAATTGAAGCAGAGTACAGAGGCTTGACCATAGCAACTCAAGAGGCAATATGGTTAAAAGCATTGTATACAGATTTGGGACTTGTGAGTTCCAAACCCGACATATTTGGAGATAATGTAAGTTCCATGCATCTAGCGGAAAATCCTATTTTTCATGCGAGAACCCAGAACATAGAAGTCCATTACCACTTCATCAGAGAGAAGGTCATGGCAAAGGATATGGACATTTCTTTTGTTCCAACTGAAAAGCAAGTAGCAGATATGATGACGAAGGCACTTGATGGAATAAAGCTTTGTAGATTCAAAGCTATGGCAAGTATTCAACCCCGAGAATGAAGACTCAAGCATACTTTATCTTGAGGGGGAGCTGTTGGAACATCAGTCTTACACTATGCTTGAAGTGGATTTGATATACATCAAAGGCTATCACATCGAAAGAATATCTGTTGGAGAGTTCTTTTTCTTATGCTCATTTATTGTATTTTTTTGAGAGATTTTTGATGGTTCATTTACCATTGTAAAAGCCTTGAGCTTTACACATGTAAAGGTAGAAAGATAAATCCCAAATCCCACAAATTTTTGGTGGTTGAATTTGCATTCAATCAAGCAATCAATCACCTAAAAGTAGATCAAACTAGATCTTCACTTTTCCTAGATTCTAGGAAAGTGAATTGATTCCCCCCAACAACCATTCCCACCTTCATTTGAATTCAAACTTCACTTGTAGAAGTTTTGGAACACTCCTAGAGTCTATATAAAGATTTGAAATCACTTGTACATTACATGGAAGCAATATACATACACTTGTGACCATCATTGTTTTGCTCCTTCAATTCTCTGCATCATCTTCTTCGCCAACATTAATCTTGCAGAGGCTTCTCCTCTCTCTTTAGAGTTCCAAATTGAGTGAAAGATGATTCATTGGAAAGCTATTAGTGTCTAGGTAATGGCTGTAATGTTTCGTAGCATTTGATTTAGTAGATTGGGAGCAATCTGAGTTTTTCGATCTCTGGGTCAATCTCTACGTATTCTTGAAAAATAGGAAGTACCACCGGTGAATGTCTCATTCATTCTTATAGCATATGTTGCTTATTCCTTATACTTTTGTGCATTCTATACATTCAACCCTATGTTTATCACGCCCATAAAAGGATTTTTTCTAATTGTAATCACGTTGGTTGCTATGGGCATTTGAAGTTCATTGTCTCTTCCATAGATACTAAGTTTTTTGAGCTAGTCGACCTGCGAACCTATCTGTTTTGTATCGACTCATTCTCCTTGATGATCCAAAGTACATAGTGTGTTTCTTTGCACTTATCACATGCTTGTAAGGTCTATTTGAGTCTCCATAAGCTCGAGGGCTGGTCTTGTGCCAGTTGGCTAGACCAAACTTCATCACTTCGAAACGCATTTTTCTACCTTCTACAAGCTTCTCCAAGTTCTTTCAACATTATCACTTGTACATGTGCATACCCATAGATAGTTTGTTGGCTCTCTACTTTACCTAGCCAACACTATACCATATATTACATATGTAGTTGGTATACTCAGTCAATTTGCACATCAGCCTCGTCAGACCCATTGGCATGCTGCTTAGAGACTACTTCGATACCTTGCCCTCACCCAACATCATGGTCTTTGGTGCATAGGTGGCCTCAAACTCGCAAGATATTCAGATTTAGATTGGGCTCATGATCTTGATTCTTGATGGTATACTTCTTGATATATATTCTTGCTTGGCTTAGGACCTATCTTGTGGGTAAGTAAGAAGTAGCCTATCGTTGCTTTGTCATCCACTAAGGCCGAGTATTGAGCATCCAGCTTCACTGCATGTGAAGCCATCTAGCTTCGATGTTTATTATCTGACATTAGTGTTTTGCAGATTACTTAGACATGCATCCGCACGGATAGCCAATTAGCCTTGGCCATCGCCAAGAATCCACTGTTCCATGCTCGGACAAAGCACATCGAGATCCAATACCACTTCATTCACAAGAAGCTCGTGTCTTAGGAGATTTATCTAGAGCAGTGTACCTCTCAAGAGAACCTGGCGCACATGTTCACCAAGGCTCTACCTCCTGTTCTACTCGAGTGCTTGGTGGACCTCTACAACATTCAGCCACCCCAAAATGGAGCTGCAAAGGGTGTGTTGACAACATGGTTGCTTCTATGTCATCTACATTTTGTATCTGCATGCGTGCATCTCCATTTTTTATCTAGGAGGCACTCCATTTCTAGTTTATTTCCATTTTATATTGTATTTCCTTTGATTTGGGTACCTTACCATTTGCTTCTACCGTTATATTCATTCTCCTTTCAAGGAAATTATCCACATGAGATGTGCTTTGGAGAGCCCCTCCCAAATCTATATAAGAGGGCCTCTCTCCCCATTTGTACTTGGTTAGAAGCTTGAGGAGCCTACTCCATGCTCTTGGCAAGCTCATTTCTAATCCATGTGAGTTTATCCATTTCTTGGTCTACTCACTCTGAGTCTCTCACACTCTTTCTTTTGTGAGTACAATCTTCTTTTCATTTTGCTTTTGTGCATGTACTCTCTACACTTTTCCCATTTGATATGCTTCACAGTTATATACCATATGTTCGTTCTCTACATTGGTATCCCTAGTAGAGATTGATTTGCCACCATAGCTTTGATTCCTCTTTCTGAAATGTCCTAACCTCTTATGCGAGAGGTCTAGTTTTGAAATCACTTCATCACCGTGTGTCAGCAAGGCTTGACCAAAATTCGCTTGCACTTTAAGAGTAAAAAATCTACATTCCTTCTTACCATACACAATCTGGTTATATTCAGTCTCTATATCTTCCACAAATACTCCCTTTGTAAGTCTGACTTGAAAACTTTTCTCCACTATTTGTCCCACACTAATTAGGTTCTTAGGTATTGTGGGAACATACAAAACATAAGTTAGCAAATCTGCTCCACTCGTGCATTTCACTTTTCCAATTGAATTTACATTGTGTCTTGTGTTATCACCTCTTTGAACTATATGACTAGACATTCCTTCTTCTAATTTTGACATCAATTCTATATTACGTAACAAATTATTAGAACAACTAAGTTAATATATAATACCTTGAGATCTTCTTTCACTTATGTACTTATTGAATTCATCATCAATGTTGTATTCTTCTCATTATGTGTATCATTTGCATAAGTGTAGTAGGTAGTATTGTAGGATTGATTCTATCCCTAATTTCTCCCTCCACCTCTACCATAGCCACCTCTTTGACTTTTTCTTCCTCTTTGAAATTGGTTTTGATATCTTCCACCTCTGCCTTTTCCATTATTACTTTGATTCTGATTTGAACCTTCTTGTTTGTGCCAGCAATCAGAGACCAAATGATTGCTCAAGCCACAAATCCAACACTTCTTCTTGTTATTATTTTGGTTACCTCTTCCTCTTCCATTTCATCTACCATTACCTCTTCCTTTTACATAATTATCCGAAGAAGTTGATTTGTCTTCATCCTTTGCTTACCTATATCTCCTTTCTTCTTATTCTTTGCATGCATAGCAGAGCTATGTCGTTAGCCTCCATGTGACTTCAAGTCTTTCTCAAATGTGAGCATCAATCCAAGAAATTGATTTAGATTTTGTAAATGATTTATTGAAAGTTCAATTGATAATACAAAGGGTTTCCACCTTTCATCCCCTCTCAACTCGACAAGTGATTGTGTAATCAACCTATGATCTTCAACCTCTTCATCTGTAGATCCAAGGCTATCTGGCAAGTCCTTCATCTTAGTGA
This sequence comes from Ceratopteris richardii, assembly GCA_020310875.1. NCBI lineage: Eukaryota > Viridiplantae > Streptophyta > Polypodiopsida > Polypodiales > Pteridaceae > Ceratopteris > Ceratopteris richardii. The sequence goes on from CM035410.1 coordinate 90,558,410, forward strand.
CATAATCACTGATGTTTTGGCTTTTCTTTTTCTTGAATTTTGTAAAATATAACCACAAGCTAGCTTTCCAAGCTTTAGTAGTGTTTTGAATGTGATCTTCCAATGCATTCCATATATCTTCAGTCGTTTCCAAACCTCTAATGTGAGGTAGCAAACGATATGTGATAGTGTTGTATATGTAGGCTTGTCCACTTGTATCTTTCTTTGACCATAACTTCATAGCTTCTCGCTCTTCTTTCTTTGGTTGATTATTGTTGGAAGAGATGGATGGATACCTCAAGGAGGTGAGGTGGTACTGTTGAAGCCTACTTTGTACCTACCCTAACTCACTTCAGAGTTTCATAGTAGGCCCTTTTAGCTTTCAAATGACACCAAGAAAGTACCTATGTACATTTGGAGTACATGCTTGAGACAATTGAACCAAAACAGAGTACTTCACAAATAGGTAGTGTCAGAAAACTTGCTATTTTGGTCCACACACCTGCTGGTTCCTTTGCTCATTGCTCACAGTACAATAACAATTGGTTAAATTCCTTTTGAAGGAATTCCATTAGCTTATATAGCTAGTGATTACAAGTAGAACCATCCAAAATGATGATTTATGCAATGAGAAATCAATTTAGCAATCCAAAGCTTACCCCCATTTTTTAGGGATTGAATAGTAAATGATCAGTGAGCATTTCGATGGCAATTTCTCCCAAATGGCTAAACAAAAAACTTTGAAATTTTGGCAGCATAAAATAGACTTCAAGTTAATTCCAACAAGATATAGATCATGCAAAATGGTTGAGAAATCATTGAGCTATGTTCAGACAAAGTTTATTATTCTAAGTAGTTATGGCAGAGAAGTAGACAGTGATGATCAATGAAGTATATGTATTATGACACATGATTATACAAGATCATTGGCATTGTAATGATGCCCAATGATAGTGAATGATTAGAATATGATGTAAGCTATGCGAATCCTACAAATGGCCAATGGAGGAGAAGTAGACAGAGAAGTAGACAGAGTTTACTGTTCTAAGTAGTTATGGGAGAGAAGTAGACAGAGATGATCAATGAAGTATATGTATTATGACAAATGATTATACAAGATCATTGGCAATGTAATGATGCCCAATGATAGTGAATGATTAGAATATGATGTAAGCTATGAAAATCCTACAAATGAAAAATGGCAGAGAAGTAGACAGAGATGATCAATGAAGTATATGTATTATGACACATGATTATACAAGATCATTGGCATTGTAATGATGCCCAATGATAGTGAATTATTAGAATATTATGTAAGCTATGCAAATCCTACAAATGACCAATGGAGGAGCTCTCAATGAAGCACATACAACCGTGACTTTTTACTAGTCCTTTTATAAGTAGTTTTCCTCCAAGTTTGAATTTGAATTCAAACTTGGTTACACCTCAATTGATTCCTCTAATTGAGGAGACATTCTCTCATGAACAACTCGTAGCTCATACTTCTCCTAACTCCAGGAGATTTTGGCTTTTACAATATTCTCTCAAGGTTATAACCTTTTACATATAATCCTCCAAGCTAAGCGAAATGTGAAGTCTTGTATATTTGCACCAACAACACCCCCTCAAGCCAAACATCTTGCCTTGGATAGCTTCATCAATCCTCTTGAATACCCTACAATCCAATCATGGTTTTAAACCTACAGAGCTTAGTACCATCAAGTGCTTTGGTTAAAAAATCTGCACATTGCATGTTTGAGGATACATATGCAAGTTGAATCTCTTTGCTTAATAGCTTCTCTCTAACATAGTGATAATGTACTTCTATATGCTTGGTTCTTGCATGATCAATGGGATTGACTGCAAGATGCAAAGAGCTTGTGTTATCACCAAAGATCATAGGCGATTGAGTACGAAGTCCCAAATCTGAGTAGAGCAATCTAATCCAAATAGCTTCTTCTCCAGCATTTGCTAATCTCATGTATTCAGCCTCTGTTGAAGATAGAGCAACAATAGGTTCCTTCTTGGAAGACCAGGAGATGGGCTTATCACCTCCAAAAGACAAGTATCCAGAAGTACTTCTTCTGTCATCCTTACAACCTACCCAATCTCCATCTGAGTATAACTTAATGTCCAAATCTGATGTGTATGGGAAGTAAAGACCTTGATTTTGAGTACCTTTGATATACTTCAAAATTCTTTTGGCAGCTTCCAAGTGAGGTGCTCTAAGTTTATGCATGAATTGGCTCAGAACACTTACATGGTAGCATATGTGAATCCTTGTTAACATTGCATAATTTAAACTTCCAACTATGCTTTGATAACCTGCAATGTTTTCAAGCAAATCTCCTTCATGAGCACTCAATTTATGATTTACCTCCATAGGGGTGCTAGCTACCTTTGCATTCTCCAAGTGGAACTTCTTCAACATGTCTTGCACATATCTCCTTTGAGTGATATAAAGAAGAGATTGGAAATGTAAAGACTCCAAATGGAAATATGATTATACTCAGCATCGTATTGCATGTACCTACCATAACCAAGAATTGCTAAGTGTTGGACAAATTTTAGAGAAAGGATTGTAGGTAAGGTTCACAAGAAATGGAGCATTTGTTAAAGATCCTCAACAAGGGTTCAAGAGGATTGCAAAAGGAGAAAAGATAGGTAGACTCTTTACATTTGAGTTATAAGATATTAGAAATATAGCACTGTTCAATTGTGGAGGACAAACTTTATCAGAATTAGAAATGTGGCACAAAAGATTAGCTCACATAGGTGAAAGGAGTTTGAAGAAAATATGCAGGGATCAAAGTGTGCTTGGGTTGCCAAACATATACAAGACACACATGATATATAAGTGCAGTGCATGTCAATTTGGGAAGTTTCATAGAAAACCCTTTATGAAGAAAGGTTACATTCATGGTGATCAATTAGAGCTAGTCCAAAAAGATATTTGGGGACCTAGCAAAGACCCTTCAATTTTAGGATCCAGGTACTATGTATCATTCATTGATGATTGTCGTAGATGGATTATACTTTACTTTATGAAGCCCAAGGATGAAGTGTTCAATTATTTCAAAAAGTATCTTGCTCTTGTTGAAAATCAAACAGGACAAACCTTGAAAAGGCTAAGGTCAGATGCAAGGGGCGAATACTTCTCCCATGAGTTTGATGCATATCTCCAAGATAGAGGAATCAAAACAGAGATCGTCACCAGGTATAGTCCTGAAAAAAATGGAGTAGCAGAAAGTAGGAATTGGACCATTGTGGAGGTAGCAAGGTCCATGATTAATGAGAAACAATTACCCAACTATATGTGGGCAGAGGCTGTGTCTACAACCACTTATCTCATCAATAGGCTCCCATCTAAAGCATTGGATGGGATTAAACCATATGAAGCTTGGAATGGAAGGAGACTTAGACTAGATCATTGTAGAATATTTGGATGCATAGCTTATATACATGTTCCATCACAAATTAGAGGTAAAATGGATCCTAAGGCAGAGAAATGTGTGTTTGTAGGATATGATCTAAATCAAAAAGGGTATAGTTGTATAATCCAAGTACTTAAGGATTTATTGTTAGTAGAGATGTCTTTCAGGAAAAAAACTCGTGGTTTAAAGATGATTGCAGAAAAGTCAAGCTACCTTATGACCTATAGGAGGACTTTCCAACACTTCAAATGCTAAAAGATCAACAACATGAAGATTCAAGTGACTCTGATGATGATCAGAAGACAAGAAGAAGGAATTTCAAGGTATGGAACAACAAAGGTAAAGAGAAAATGCAATATTTGAGGGATATTGCACAATCCTCTCAACAAACAATAAGGAGATCAACTAGGGAAAAAAAGAAGCCAAAAAGGTATGGATTTACACTTCTTTGGTTAGTAAACACTCAATATATATTGCTCAAGATATTTACTCAAAGGAGCCATCAACCTTTGAAGAAGCAAGCAAGAAACCAGAGTGGAAAGAAGCAATGGAGGAAGAGATACAAGCACTCAAAGAGAATCAGACTTGGGACCTAGTTCCCAAGAAAACAATCCATGAAGATAATTGGATCTAGGTGGATTTATAAGGTAAAAAGGAATTTTCATGGTTCAATAAATAGGTAGAAAGCAAGGCTTGTGGTTAAAGGGTTTGCTCAGACCGAAGGGATTGATTATGAGGAGACCTTGTCTGTTGTGGGAAAGATGCAAACAATGGGAGCTCTCATGAGTTTAGCTGCTTCAAGGAATTGGAACATTTATCAATTGGATATAAAAATGCATTCTTAAATGGTTGGATTTCAGAGGATGTGTACATGGCACAACCTCCTAGATTTGTTGATAAATTTTGTCCTCAATATGTATGGAAACTTAGAAAAGCTCTCTATGGTCTCAAGAAAGCTCCTAGAGCTTGAAACCATAGACTTGTTACATTCTTGCAGGACAAAGGATACAAATTGAGCATGGTTGATTCTTCACTCTTCATTAAGAAGAATAACTCTGAAGTCATATATTTATGTGTGTATGTAGATGATATCATTCTTACAGGTAATGATGCAGATGGAATCAAGAAGATCAAAGTTGAAATGAAGGAAGAATTCAAGATAAGTGATCTTGGATTGCTCACTTCCTTTCTTGGATTAGAAGTTGTCTATATAGATCAAGGAATGTTCCTTACACAAAGGAAATACATTAAAGATATGATTGCAAAGTTCAAAATGCAGGATACTAAGGTTGTAGGTACTCCAATGGAGGTCAATCACAAGTTAAGTGCTCATGAAGGAGAACCAATTGAAGACATTACAAGCTACCAAAGTCTAGTTGGAAGTTTGAACTATGCCACCCTAACTAGGGTTGATATCTGCTATTGAGTAAGTGTGCTCAGCCAATTCATGCACACTCCTAGGAAACCTCACATGGATGCAGCGAAAAGGATATTAAAGTATCTAAAGGGAACAATCAACGACGGTTTATATTATCCTTACACATCTAATTTAAGTGTAAAGCTTTTCACTGATGCAGATTGGGCAGGATCAAAAGATCATAGGAGAAGTACATTTGCATGTACAAAGCTCATTTCTTGGTCTTCCAAGAAACAACCTACTATAGCACTCTCCTCAACTGAAGTTGATTACAAAGGATTGGCAAATGCAACTCAGGAAGCAATGTGGATCAAGACCCTATATATAGATCTGGGGCTCGATTTTGGCCCTCCATATATATTTGGAGACAATATGAGTTCATTGCATTTAGCTACTAATCCTATCTTTCTTGCTATGAATAAGCATATAGAAGTGCATTATCACTTTGTTAGAGAAAAGATTGCAAGAAAAGAGATATAATTGTCTTATGTATCTACACAGATGCAATGTGCAGACATAATGACCAAATGACTTGATGGAAGCAAACTCAATAGGCTCAAATCAATGTTTGTTTTGTAGGAGATACCTATGGAATGAAGACTCAAGCATCTTAGTCTTGAGGGGGAGCTGTTGGTACATTGGCAAGCCTTGATGCTTGACCAAATATCAAAGGTTTACTTCACAACTTGGGTGTGACTATCCATAATTCATATGTGAACACCTCTTGTAAACACCATGAGTTTAACTCAAGATAAATGTGAAAGGAAAATTTTGAGAGAATCTCTTGACTTTACAAGTTGTACTTCATACAAACTAAGTGGTTGGAATCAAATCAATTAGAATCCTATAAAGAGAGCCTGACTTTTAGTAACAGGGATAAAAGCAAGAAGAAGGACACATTGAGCTTCAACCTTGTGGGTACACTAAGCCCACACATGTATGAGTAAGCCTACATCATCTTCCTTACATCATACATTCATAATACTATACATTTGATTGAGTTTATGCAAGTCATTTGGTATCTCTTATTGCTTGCTCCTATGTGCTTAGTTCAGTCAATTTGTTTTGAGTAGTTCTGTGCGAATACTTATCCAATCGATGTGATTGAACTTGTGATATGTCGATTCAAGTTGGACTTTAAGATTGAATGCCTATTGAACTTGGAGTTAGAGGGATTATAACTTAAATTTGAGCCTCTATTCAATGTGCAATTTGAAAGGCTCGAATTTAAGTTTGAGCCTCTATTCAATTCAGAGTTAGAGATGCTTGAACTTAAGTTCCAATCTTTATTCAACTTAGAGTGAGAGAAGCTAGAACTTAAATTTGAGTCTTTACTATTCAAGTTGGAATCAAAGAGGCTACAAATTCAGTTTGAGCTTGCATTTACTTTCGAATCTTATAGGGGAAAAGTTATGTTTGAGAGTCAGAGAGGCATGATTTTAGGTTTGGGAGTTAGAGCAGATCAAACATCAGTTTTGGTTCCCATTTAACTTAGATTAAGACTGGAACTTAATTTTGAGCCTCTATTCAACTTTGACTAAGATAAGTTCAAATTTATAGTGGAACCTCTATTCAACTTCAAGTCACTTAAGCTGAAACATAACTTGGATGTCGATTCAAGTTGGAGTTTAAGATTGAATCTAAATTGAACTTAGAATCGGAGAGTCTCAAAGTTAAGTTTGAGCCTGTATTCAATGAGCAGTTTGAAAGGCTTGAACTTAAGTTTAAGCCTCTATTCAAGTTGGAATCTAAGAAGCTCGCACTTAAGTTTGAGCCTCTATTCAACTTTGAGTATGATAACTTCAAATTTAAAGTGCAACCTCTATTCAACTTGAAGTTAGTGAAGCTATAATGTTTGTGTCTACTCTACATACAAAAACACACACACACAAAGATATACATAGCAGCATTTATGAATGTATATTGTTTATGCTATTTGAGCCAGAGAGGGTCAAATTTTAGTTTGAGCCTAAATTTAATTTGGAGTTTGACCCTCTATTTAATTTGGAGTTTGAGCCTTTATTCAATTTGGAGCTTCACTTAAGTTTGAGCCTCTATTCAACTTTAAGATAAGTTCAAATTCAGATATCTGGCTTGAATTTAAGTTCAAGCCTTTGAATCATATCAAGTTTGAGTCTTCACATGATATGAGGCTCCAACTTAAGCTCGAGCCCATGAGTTTTGAGTTTTTTCGTGTCACATAATATGAGGCTCAAACTTAAGTTTGAGCCTTTGAATCATATCAAGTTTCAGTCTATTGAGTTACATGATATGAGGCTTGAACTTAAGTTCGAGCCTTTCATCTTTTCTAGCAAAAAGAATAGTATTTTTATCTCAAATCTATCTTGAAATTTGAACAAAATATGCTCAAATGTAAGTTCTAGCCTATTAAGTTGAACATTATCTTACATCCAAAAGAACTTAGTGAAGGTGGAGCTTAAGTTTGGATGTCGATTCAAGTTGCAGTTTAAGATTCAATCTCTATTTAACTTGGAGTTGGAGAGGATATAACTTAGATTTAAGCCTCTATTCAATGTGCAATTTGAAAGGTTCGAGTTTATGTTTGAGCCTCTATTCAATTCACATCTAGAGAGGCTTGAACTTAAGTTCCAGTCTTTATTCAACTTAGAATGAGAGAGGCTAAAACTTAAGTTCGAGTCTATAATATTGGAGTTGGAATCAAAGAGGCTACGAATTCAGTTTAAGTTTGGATTCACTTTCAAATTTTATAGGCAAAAAGTAAAATTTGAGAGTGAGATGGACATGAATTTAAGTTTGGGAGCTAGAGCGGCTCGAACCTAACTTTCAATTCCCATTTAACTTAGATTTAGAATCAAAATTAAGATTGAACCTCTATTCAATTTTGAGTAAGATAAGTTCAAATTTATAGAGGAACCTATACTCCACTTCAAGTCAATGAAGCTAAAATGTAAGTTGAGTTTAAAATTGGATCTGTGTTGAACTTAGAGTCGGAGAGGCTCAAAGTCAAGTTTGCTCCTTTGTTCAATGTGTAGTTTGAAAGGCTTGAACTTAAGTTTGAACCTCTATTCAATGTGTAGTTTCAAAGGCTCAGACTTAAGTTTGAGCTTCTATTCAGGTTGGAGTTCGAGAAGCCCAATCTTAAGTTTAAGAGTCAAAGAGGATTCAGCTTGAGTTTGAGTTTCAATTCAACTTGGAGATAGAGAGAGTTTGAGCCTATATTCAATTTGAATTCAAACTTAAGTGAGCCTCTATTCAATTTTGAGTAACATAAGTTCAAGCTTAAAGTGGAACCTCTATTCAACTTGAAGTCAGTACTATACACACAAAAATACTCACACACAAAGATATACATAGAAGCATTTCAGGGTCAAATTTTAGTTTGAGCCTCTATTTAACTTGGAGTTTGAGCCTCTATTCAGTTTGGAGTTGAACTTAAGTTTGAGCTTCTTTTCAACTTTGAATAAGGTAAGTTCAAATTTACAGTGGAACCTCTATTTAACTTCAAGTTAGTGAAGCTGGAACTTTAGTTTGGATGTCGATTCAAGTTTGCTTCTAAGATTCAGTATCTTTTGAACTTGGAGCCAGAGAGGCTCGAACTTAAGTTTGAGCCTCTATTCAATCTCCCCAAGAACTTCAAGTCGGAGAGGCTCGAACTTACGTTTGAGCCTCTATTCAAGTTGGAGTTTATGTTTATCTCTGTTGAACTTGGAGTCAGAGAGGCTCGAAAGTTGGAATCAAAGAGGCTAGAAATTAAGTTTGATCTTGCATCTACTTGCAAATCTTACAAGAGAAAACTTACGTTTAAGAGCCAGACACGCTTGAATTTAAGTTTTGGAGTTAGGGCAGTTCAAACCTAAGTTTGAGTTCCCATTTTACTTAGATTTAGAGTCAAACATATAGTGGAACCTCTATTCAACTTCAAGTCAGTGAAGTGGGATGTTGATTCAAGTTGGAGATTAAGATTGAATATTTGTTGAACTTAGAGTCAGAGAGCCTCTATCCGATGTGGAATCAAAGAAGCTCGAATTTAAGTATTCAATTTGGAGCTAGACAAAATCGAACTTAAATTTGGATCCTTTATCAATTTAGAATCAAACAGGTTCAAACTTAAGTTTGAGCCTCTACTCAACAAAGAACCTCAAACTTAAATTTGAGCTTCTTCTCAAGTTATAATAAGATATGCTTGAACTAAAGATGGAACCTTTATTCAATTTGCATTCAGTGAAGCTTAAATATAAATTTGAGAGGCTATTTAAATTGGAGTAAACAAGGGTTGAATTTAAGTTCTTTAATAAACTTCGAATCAGAGATGGTTTGAGTGCCTCTTAAGTTGCTAGCATAAAAATGAAGTTCAAGATTTTTATTCTCATAGCTTCTTTAATTTTTGAGTAGACTCAAAGTTAAGTCCAATTAGTGAATGTCTCTACATGCAAATATGGATATTATTTCTAAAGGTTTTAAAATTTGTAAGAGTTTTTTTTATTCATATAGAACTAGTGAATGTCTGTATATGCAAATATGAATTCTTTTTTGTGGAAATGATGTTTGTGTTCTAGATTTAATTCAACTGATTATTTTTATGATAAATTGAATAGCATTGTTAATTTCTCATTTATTCTTCTTATAGGAAAAATCAAGATGGCAACAAAGCAAACTATATCTGGTTAACTTGGAGAAAGAGAAAAGTGCAAAGGAAAGAGAGTCATCTTGTTCGATCATGAAAAGCGTGAAAGATATGTAGCTGCTATTATTTTATTGGTAAATCCATGGGATGCTATAAATTGCAAAGAGTTGGGAGAAAGTTGCCTAGGCGTTATTATGGATGAAACTGTGGATCCATCTCAACTTTGGATTCAACTTTGAAATTGGCGAGTTGGCCTATACTCCAAATCATTATAGAAGATGGTGAGCGTATGATACAAAAATTAGGCTTTAACTCATTTATGGCATTGAAGATGATCATTGCAATGGTATTGAGGATGTAGATCTTGAAGTTGGAGAGAATCCAAATTTTTGCTTTACCTCATCTTATAGCATTGACGATGATAATTGCAATGGTATTGAGGATGTAGATGTTGAGAATAATTATTCTCATGCTATTGACATTCAACATTGTTTTGCTGATATACAAGTTGTTTCTCCTCTTTGAATGGAATCAGATCAACAAGAGGAATTTCATATGAAAAATAGTGAGTATGGATATTTTGAAGTGAACAAGAAAAAAGTAAGTTACATCCACAAGGTGAGAGTGCATAATAGAAAAATTACAACATTGACTCCTAATAAGAGATGCTCAGATGGTTTCAATGCATGATTTTTGTGAATAGAGATGTTGTCAAGTAGCTAGTAGGGCTAAAATAATGGATGCAAGGTTAAAATTTTGGGAACAATGCTATTAAGATAGATGCAAATATGTATTGGATTGCATGAATATGGTCTACACACGTAACAATGTAAACTCAAGTAATTGCTTGAGTTTTAATTTCATGTTTGATGCAAAAGTATGTACCAAGGCATGGTATTTAATTCATGGTATTGGAAAGAGCTCTATGTACCTAAGCACGAACTTAGGGACTTGTGACGAAGGAGACTATTCCTCTATCATCAACAAGCGCATATAGTGGGGATCACACATTTAAATTATCAATCTGAGAAGTATCTTGAACCTAACCGAGTGTATGAAGACATGCACGTTGTCGTGGAGATTTTCTCTCCTCTCTCACTTGCGAAGGCCTACAAAAAACATATTTGGTGAAGGTAGCCGGAATTCCCCGAGAAGTCCAGGATGCATCAAGAATGTCAAAGGAAGCTCACATACAAAGTTTCAAAGAAATCAAGAAAGTCCATGGTAGCAGTCAAAGCTCGTCAAAGCTGGTCAAAGTTGGGAAATTAGGGCAAAAATTTCATTGTCACCAAATTAGATGTAAATTCATATACTAGTAAAGATTGTCAAAGGCAGTCTATAGCCCAAATTTCAGTAGAAAATGGATTTTGTAGCACATTGATATGCTATGTTCATTTTGTAAAAATGTAATTTTTCTAGTTTGACCCTACAAATTCTTGTAGAGAAATTTATGTTAGCCATATGGTTTGGCATGTCTAAAGATCATATGTGGCTACATATCTGTACAAATTTTCAAGGCTATCAGAGCTTCCTAGAGACCTTAATGCCACCTTGCAAGCTTCCAAATGTAGTCAAACTTGTACAAGGGAGATTCATATGGGAGTTTTTTCTACATATTCCTGAAGGAGATCTTTGGAAACATAGTCCTACAAAGTTTCATCTTCATCAAAGCCTATTTGGAGGGTCAAAGAGTACAAAGTCCAGTTTTCAGGATCACCGCAGTTTTCTAGTTTAAGCAAATTGAAGGGTTGAAGGGCCACCACATGGCGAAAGCTGATTGAGCCATGTTGTACGATTAAGATGAGCTCATATTCAAGGGTGGAGATGCACTTATGCTTAAAGCAAGGAGGATCCACGAATTTTTCCATAAAAGAAGACTTTTTTTACAATCAAAGATCAATAATGTAGTGTTTCTCCAAAAATAGTGGCTTATCTTATCCGAATTGATGTCAGCACTAATTCGACGGTCCAGATCATCCCTAGATCCAATGGTGGAGAATGAGGTCACCTAAATTTCACTCCTTTACACTAGATTTGATAGAAAGAACAGTTCCAAGCCATTGATTTGATTAATCAAATGGTTGTAATCGAAAGTAGTGATCCTAGAGTTGAGAGTTGATTTCTCTAGATCCAAGGGCCCAAATTCATTCAAAAAACTATATAAACCCCCCTCCAAACTCCTAGAGCATCATTGTTAGGCATCCATAGGGCTCATGCTAGCTTACGGTTTCCTTCAGACGATCACCCTCGGTTGAGCGAGTGAGGATCCAAGGTGAGCTAGTATGAGTATAGTACGTAGTTTCAAATTTAAGTTAGAACTCCAATCTAGGATAGGCTCTTGAAACCAGCATCTCTATCTTGACTCACCCTCGGTGGAGCATGTGAGTGAGTTAGAGCTGATTTTAATGAGTCTTAGACTTCTTTAGTTAGACGTTACGAGCCTAGACATACGTAGGGTCACTAGAGTGGAACTCACCTTCTTACGTGTGACATTCGGTTGAATTGTCATGGTTTGAGGGTCGGAACCACCTTTGATCAATAGACTGCCTAGCTTGACGTACCACGACGATCTTATACATGTATCTTAATTCAAATCCTTTTAATTCATGTCACTTGTCACTTGTCTCTTGTCTCCTCTCTCAGTCTCTTAAGTATTTTTACATGTCTTCTATTTCTTCTATGTGTGAGAAGGCTCCGCAGTATTGCGTTGAACCAGTGAGGATGTTTCTTTGAGCTTGTGAGTAAACTCTATCATCATAATTCACTTGCATGCATATAATCCATACATACCCATACATATTGATTAGTTTCTGAAAGTGTATAAGAAGCTCCAATATTGGACCATTCTTCCTTTCGAAACTGGTTTATGTGTAAGGATTCCATCTATTCTCGTCATGCATACATATCATCCAAAGAAGACTATGCATATGGATTGGAATTAGGAAGTGTTTAAGAAGCTCCTTAAATGGACCATTCTTCCTTCCAAATTTCATTCGTATGTATGGTTCTCTTTCATTCTTATCATTCATGCTCATAAATCTAACTTGGACTCCTACATTCCTATTCCCATAATCATTTCAACATCTCTCTCTTCTCCATACTCAACATTAATTTCACTTTCATGTCCTTAAAGCTTCCAACATTCATTAGCTTCATACACCCTGTGTGTGCCACGACCGGACCCGATCCACCCGGATTGCGATCACCTCCACATTTGAACCCGACGTGAAACACTTCGTGGCATTTGCTTCTGATCTTGTTGGGAGGTTGTGATCCATATCCTTTGTTTCATATTTTTTATCCTCATCATATCATTATCACCATTCTTGAGTGTTACACTGGATTTCTCACAATATTGTGCACATCTTCGTCGTGAAGTAAACGCATTTGTGAGAGATCTAGAGCATCGTGCATCACTTGCTTGTTCACATAAGATGGAGGAAGGATTCAAATCCCTTATTGTTGAGAAACAAGGCCAAAGAATAGTCTCTTCTATGTTGAGAGAGAAGGGAAAATTCAATGGCATCAACATTACAAGCTACTTAGATTTGTTTGAAGAGCAAGCTATGATTTTTGGTCTTCCCGAAGATCTTTTGATATCATTCTTTGAACGAATTGTTGATAGCTCTATCATAAACCGTGTCACTCAATATGATAGTCTTCCTTGGAGTGATTTTAGAAAGGAGATGCTCAAAGAATTCTATCTTGAAGATTATAGCCAACATAATCGGGATGGATTCTTACGATGGGTCAATTCCCCAAAGCCTAGTAGCTCTATTACTCACTTACAAAATGAGTATATTAGACGCTATGAGCAACTTCGTGATGAGGATAAGATAAATTTGGAACCTGATCTTGTGACCAATTTTCTTAAGATTCTTCATCCTGAAACTCGTAGGGAAGTTGAACGGCGATTAGAAGAACCAGATAAGCGCTATGGTCTTACTGACAATTGGCAAAAAGTGCGTAAAGTAGTAGAGGCTGTAGCCCATAGACATCAAAGACAATCCATGCTTTATGAGCAAACTAGTCTTCCTCAAGCTAGCCTTCCACAAACTAAGGAGCAAGTTAGAGAACAATCCCATGCTATGCTTTTTGACTCTACTCCTATTCCTCAAATGATGGAGCCTACTCAAGGTTTTAAAGTAGAGCCAAATAAAAGTGTAGTTGAACAATCTCAAGTGGATATTCTCACTAAGCAAATGGAAAGTCTTATTGCTACACAATCCAATTTGGCCAAGACTATAGATGCTTTACAATCTAGTTACACCAAAACTTTCCAAAATCAAATGAACCCAATGACTTTTCAAGAGCCTAATCAACATGTTATAGCTACCAATCAAAATCCACAAGTAGCTCCTACTCAAGCATATCAAGTTCCTCCAATGCATAATCCTTCAATGCAAAATCCTCATCCTCATGTGCAAAATCCTCAAATGTATCAAAACATGTATCCTCAAGCTTCTCAAATAGCTTTTCAAAATCCTCAAAATCAAAATTTTCAAAATCATCAACCGTATAATATGGAAGCTCCTCTTGCACCTCAAGTACCACATGTTGCTCCCCAAGCTCCTCAAATACATCAATTGCCTTATCAAAATCCTAATTATCCTGTTCAAGCAATACCTTATCAACAAAATCCTCAATTTCAAAATTTCCCACCACAAGTTAATCAAAATCCTCAAAATCAAAATGGTTTTGTGCGTGGCCCTCGTAGGTGTCCTTGGTGTGATTCGTTAGAGCACTTTTTGAGAGATTGTGAACTATTGAAGGCTTCTAAGGAGCAACGACTAGTAATAGACATAGACAAGAAAATCTGTGACTATCGATCTAGGCTACCTTTGCAAGGAAATTATGGTAAGGGAGGAATGAAAAAACACTATGAAAATATAACTATAACGGATGTAGGAACTAGAGGAGTGAAACTAGAAGCTCTTGATGAAAAACAAGTAGAATCAAGTAAACCCACAAAGGAAGTTGACTTTTCCATAGAGGCTTTAGTAAGAGCACGAGATGAGATTAGGAGAATAACGGCTTGGGAGTCACCGATAGAAGATCAATCTCTTATTTCTCACATATCCAATGTAGAAGAAAAATGAAAAAGAGATGAAGCTGAGCCTAGTGAAAGAAGAGTGACTTGAAAACAAACCTTAGAGGGAATAGAAACAATCATAGAGCAAGGAGAAACATCACAATCCAAAGATAAAAAACAAGAATCGGAACCCAATGAACAAAAACAAGAGGAGAAACAAAAAGGGAAGAAGACAAAGCAAAGAAAAACAGAACCAAAGCCTTTAGATAAACAAGAACAATCAAAAAAAATAGAAGACCAAACACGAGAACATGAACAAAAACAAAATCTTGAGCAAAAACAAAAGAAACCAAAGAGAAAACCTAAAGCCATCTTGATTTCAGAAATTGAGAGAAAAATAGATCCTATGGAGATTTTAGATGACATTTTGCTTAAGAGTCAAGTGACTATGTCTTTAGAACAAGTTTTCTCTATTGCAAAGCCTGTTTTTAAAGATAACTTTATCGGCCTAATTAAAAGGAAGAGGTTTCCGCTTAATCTAGATACTGAGATGCAAGATTCTCTAGATCAAGATCAAGCTATGAATGAAGCCTTAAACTTTGATGAATCTGATGAAGAGGACTTTGATGATGATGAAGTAAATGTTAATAAAAATTTCTTAGGACCTATTCAACCTGACCATGAAAATCATGAAAAAAATCCTGAAAGTCACTTTAAAAGAACATTTTGGTCTAGAGGTACATCAGAGATGCATGTTAAAATAGGAAATGATAAGAACACTATCACTGTAAATGCATTAGTAGATTCTGGCTCTGAAATCAATGTGATTTCAAGAGAAGTCTATGATAAGTTTCATTGGCCCATAGATAAAGATTGTGGATGGCGTATGAGAACTGCAGATAATGGTGTAGGTACCCTGTATGGAGCTTGTGCTAGTGTGCCCATATCCATAGGAGGAATCATAGAAGAGTTTCACTTTTTTATTCAAGATAATTGCTCCTATGAAGCTCTCTTAGGTCAACCCTTTATTTGTGAGAGTCGTATGGAAACTAAAGCCATGGATGATGGGTCTACCTATGCTAGATTTAAGTCTAAGGATGGAATGCAATCACTTCAAGTCATGACAGTAGGAGTGAACCATCCTAGGAATCGATTGTCAATTAGAAAGAAACCTATTGTTACTCATGGTCATGAGCATGCTTGTAGTGATTGTGCACCTCGATTCATGTTTGGAGCTACATATGATCAAAATTTCGGATAGAATCCATTGTTGAGCGGGACAACAGTGGATATTGGTTTGACATCTCGCAGCCAACCAACCTGTACAATAGTTTGTCACTTTGTTTTCCACATTCTAGATTAGATTTTCTTCAAAAGAGTCAATTGTCCAAGTCTTTTATCCAAAAAACCCAAAAAAATTATAAAAACAACAAAATCATGGAACATGATGAGAACGTTGAGCATGTGATTGAAACATCTCATTGTTTCTCTACTCTTGAGAGTTAGAGTTATGTCTCAACAAAATTCTAATTCCCATATTATTCTGATTTCTTCCCTTGATGAGTATGCTCTAATCCAAGAGTATGCTCTCAATGTTGACAAGTGCTCAAAATTTAACCAAACACATGATGCCTTAGTTGAAACAAAGTACAAAACTGCAGACAAAAAAATCAAACCCATAGCTCAACCATTACCTCAAGGAAGTAATGAAAAAATTATTGATGTGAAAAATGATCCAATTCTTCAGGATAAGAAAAACATAGGACATACATTCACGGATGAGACAATCAAACAGGTGAAAATTGGTAGAGATGATGACTTTCTTTTGCCAGCAGAGAGAGATAAATTTGAGAGAGTCATACGTAGCCATGGAAAAGCCTTTACTATGTATCCTCATGAGATTGGTTGTGTAGATCCTAAGCTAGTTGCACCCATGATAATCTTTACTATTCCACATATTTCATGGAATCTTCGTCCTATACCTGTTCCAAAGGCTCACTTACCTGAGCTAATGAAACTACTTAAGGAGAAGATAAACATGAGAATTTTAGAGCCATCTTTTGCACCTTACTCAAACAGATGGTTCACTGTGCCTAAAAAGAATGGGAAACTACGTTTTATTCAAGATCTCCAAGCCGTCAATAAAGTCACCATAAGGAATGTAGGAACAGGACCCATTATAGATGAGTTTGCTGAATCATTTTCAGGACATTCTATCTATTCAATGGGTGATTTATATTCTCGATATGACCAATTATAGTTAGCAATTGACACTCGTGACATAACCACAATGAAAACTCCTTTAGGCTTAGTGCGAATGTGTACTTTACCTCAAGGAGCGACTAATTCTGTGGCTCATATGATGAGTGCTATGAATATGGTCTTACATGATTTTATCCCTCATATAACTATGCCATTCATTGATGATATTCCAATTAAAGGGAGTGAGGAACGTGTAAAGGACATTACTTTAGATTCATCTGGATGTCGTAAATTTGTTCTTGACCATATCTCTAATTGTGAAAGAATATTTCAACGATTTGAAGAGGTAGGTCTCACATTTTCCATAGAGAAATCTGTTTTTGGTGTCAACGAGGTGCTTATTGTTGGACATTTATGTGGCCATTATGGTCGAACGCCATACCCACAAAAAGTTGATGCCATTAGCAAGATTTCTAAAACATGTAACAACGTGAGTGACGTACGTAGATTTCTTGGTGCTTGCATCTTTTATGTTATTTGGATCCCACACTTTGCTCATGTTGCTGATTGTCTTTATGACTTGTTGAGGAAGAAACGAAAATTTATTTGGACTGACAAACACACTCAAGCTATGCGTAAATTGAAGAAATTATTGCTTGAAGCTCCCATCCTTAAGCGTGTAGACTATTTTGCTAACAAACCTATTATATTGACTGTTGATACTAGTCCTATTGGTATAGGTTGGGTCATAAGTCAAGATGATAGTGAAGGGAATAGATATGCAATTAGGTTTGGTACCAAAATTCTACATGAAACACAACGAAAATATCCACAAATCAAACGAGAACTATGGGATATGGTAACAGCTTTGAAAACAGACAAAGAATATTTCATTGGTGTAAATGTCAAAGTTGAGACTGATTGTTTGCCTCTCATTGGAATGATAGCCAATTGTTCATCTCCTGATATAGCCATGCTTAGATGGATCTCATATATTAAGTTCATAAATCCTGAGTTAGTTCATATTTCAGGTAAGTCAAACTCAGTTGTTATCGAGAGCGAGATTTGATGATGATCTTGAAAGTGATCTAATAAAGAATGTGAACTTAATTGACTATGTTCCACATATATATGAGTATGAGCAATTTCATGAGTCTGAGTACGAAAATGAATCGAGAGACATAGGAAAGTATCTGAGTACACTACAACCATTACCTAACTGGACTACGAATAGATTCTGTAACATTAGGAAACGAGCTTATAACTTTTTCCTATGTAATGGTTATCTTTGGAGACATGCTAAGGGTAAGGTTAAGAATCCACAACAAGTCCTAGGAAAACGAGGTCTTCAATTGCAAGTAATGAAGGAAATGCATGAGACATTATGGGCCGGTCATAAAGGATTTTTTGGAACATATGAAAAAATTAGAAGTACCTATTATTGGCCTAGGATGTATGTTGACCTTAGTAGCTATGTTTCTACATGTTCTACTTGTCAACTTCATTCATTAGTCAAACATAGAGATCCGTTGCATCCTACTTATCCACCCTGTATTCATTACAAGTGGGTAGTAGATCTTGTAACTATGCCTAAAGGTATTGACAAAATGCGTTACATTGTACTTGCAAGAGAAGACTTAACTAATCATGTAGAGGGACGTGCACTACGATCTAAGACCACTTACAATGTTTGCAAATTCTTGCTTGAAGATGTCATAAGTCGCTTTCGGTACATAGAGAAAGTAGTTGCCGATCGTGGAGAGTTAAATGCGAGAGAAGCTAAAGAGTTCTTTGAGCGTCACGGTATTCGTTTGTCTCTCACTACTACATATAATCCAGAGGCCAATGGTAAAATAGAAAGAGGGCATCCACCTATTGTGAAAGCCATATCTAAAGCATGTAATGGTGACATCAAACAATGGCCTAAATTCTTACCTTTTGCACTTTAGGCAGATAGAATGACATGCACACGTACTACTGGATATATGCCTGCTGAACTCATGTACTGTCAAAAACCATTGTTTCCAATTCAGTCTCATATTTCTGCATGGTCAAATTTGCCTTGGTCTGAAAACATGTCTACTGATGATTTTTTGAGTTTGCGTATTAAACACTTAGAACAAGGTAAATTAAGACTTGATGATGCTGTTGAAAAATTAAGAGAATCTAGAATGAAGAACAAGCATTATTTTGATAAAACTCATCGATTGCGTCCTAAGCCAATTGAAGTAGGAGATTGAGTGCTCATTTATGATAGTACATTCGACTCTCAATATGATGCACGCAAAAAACTCACTCAACGGTGTTTTGGGCCATACATAGTATCAAAAGTCAACAACAATGGTACGTATGCTCTTTGTGAATTAAATGGTGTTGCACTAAAAACTTTGATTGCAGGTAAAAGGATAAAGTTATTCAAGAAGCGTGATAATGACGAGTACATTTTGGATGAGGACATTGAAGAAGATGACAACAATGAGGCCGATTCATAAACAGGAGTATCCATGTTACTAAAAAAAAAAAAAATCAAGTTCATGTTGCTTTGTTTTTTTTTTTCAAGTTCATTCTATTTTTTTTCCATGCTTGTTTCATGCATGTTTTTTTCAGTCTTTGCATTGCATTGCATATCCACATCACTTGAGTCAAAAAAAAGGCAAATGATGATTTCTCTACTTGTGTAAAATTTTATCTTAAGTAGTAACTTATCTACCAAGAAATTGTTTATAATCTAGGATTGTGGAAAGATAGGGCATGTAGATTTGGAGGTTTATTTTGCTGACAAGACTTTCATATATAAACATGCATATGTATCGTGTATCGAAAGCATAATTGTTGAAATCCTAGCTCCTGCTACTGCATGTTTCTACATCCTTAGTCCATCTCACAGCACTTGTATCGGAGTTTAAACGACTGTTCTCCGTCATCAAAAATGGTTGTACCTTGTATCGGGGTTTAATTTTTCCCCGTCAAAAAAAAAAAAAGAAAAAAAGTTGCTACATGTTACTAAGAAGTTTACACTTTCTTCCATCCCAAAAAAAGTGATCGTAACCATAAAGTTGCCGAATCATCATCATCATCAAAAAAAAAAAAAAAAAAAAAGAGCAAGCCAAAGGAGGATAAAGAGGCATAGTAGAATAAATCACGGGCTATATAGGCAGATTTATGCATTAGTGGAGTTTAGTTAGATTTCCTTGCATGTTATTAGAGAAAGAGCATATTCATATTTACGTAGGAAAGGAGTTGATCTAAAATAAGCTAAAGATGAAAGATGTCTCTTGAAAATCCTAAATCTTTGTTTATAATCATATTTAAGGTAGATTGCTTTATGAAAAAGGTACTAAATTTTCTTCAAGATGAGAGGAACTGATGCTTAAAACGACTCAATACATCCACTTCCACTTCATATTGATGCTTGTTTTTTTTCTTTCTTGTTGCCAATGTTGCTTGTTCATTTGCATATATGTTGCCTATTTGTTCATGCATATTCATGTTGCTTGTTTCAATTCTTTCTTTCATGCAAATTTTGCTTCATGTCACGTTACCTACTTATTCATGCATATAATCAATTTTCCTTCCATGTTTCTTATGTTGCCTATAAAAGAATTTGATGCCTGGAACATTTCGTTTTTCACAGATGCTAGAGTGGCGCTTCCCGAGGAATCGCAGGTTTAGTGGGGGCGAATGTCGTCGAGATTTTCTCTCCTCTCTCACTTGTGAAGGCCTACCAAAAACATATTTGGTGAAGGTAGCCGGAATTCCCCGAGAAGTCCAGGATGCATCAAGGATGTCAAAGGAAGCTCACATACAAAGTTTCAAAGAAATCAAGAAAGTCCATGGTAGCGGTCAAAGCTGGTCAAAGTTGGGAAATTAGGGCAAAAATTTCATTGTCACCAAATTAGATGAAAATTCATATACTAGTAAAGATTCTCAAAGGCAGTCTATAGCCCAAATTTCAGCAGAAAATGGATTTTGTAGCACATTGATATGCTATGTTCATTTTGTAAAAATGTAATTTTTCTAGTTTGACCCTACAAATTCTTGTATAGAAATTTATGTTAGCCATATGGTTTGGCATGTATAAAGATCATATGTGGCTACATATTTGTACAAATTTTCAAGGCTATCAGAGCTTCCTAGAGACCTTAATGCCACCTTGCAAGCTTCCAAATGTAGTCAAACTTGTACAAGGGAGATTCAGATGGGAGTTTTTTCTGCATATTCCTGAAGGAGATCTTTGGAAACATAGTCCTACAAAGTTTCATCTTCATCAAAGCCTATTTGGAGGGTCAAAGAGTACAAAGTCCAGTTTTCAGGATCACCGCAGTTTTCTAGTTTAAGCAAATTGAAGGGTTGAAGGGCCACCACATGGCGAAAGCTGATTGAGCCATGTTGTACGATCAAGATGAGCTCATATTCAAGGGTGGAGATGCACTTATGCTTAAAGCAAGGAGGATCCACGAGTTTTTCCATAAAAGAAGACTTTTTTTACAATCAAAGATCAATAATGCAGTGTTTCTCCAAAAATAGTGGCTTATTTTATCCGAATTGATGTCAGCACTGATCCGACGGTCCAGATCATCCCCAGATCCAATGGTGGAGAATGAGGGCGCCTAAATTTCACTCCTTTACACTAGATTTGATAGAAAGAACAATTCCAAGCCATTGATTTGATTAATCAAATGGTTGTAATCGAAAGTAGTGATCCTAGAGTTGAGAGTTGATTTCTCTAGATCCAAGGGCCCAAATTCATTCAAAAAACTATATAAACCCCCCTCCAAACTCCTAGAGCATCATTGTTAGGCATCCATAGGGCTCATGCTAGCTTACGGTTTCCTTGAGCGATCACCCTCGGTTGAGCGAGTGAGGATCCAAGGTGAGCTAGTATGAGTATAGTACCTAGTTTCAAATTTAAGTTAGAACTCCAATCTAGGATAGGCTCTTGAAACCAGCATCTCTATCTTGACTCACCCTTGGTGGAGCGTGTGAGTGAGTTAGAGCTGATTTTAATGAGTCTTAGACTTCTTTAGTTAGACGTTACGAGCCTAGACATACATAGGGTCACTGGAGTAGAACTCACCTTCTTACGTGTGACATTCAGTTGAACTATCATGGTTTGAGGGTCGGAACCACCTTTGATCAGTAGACTGCCTAGCTTGACGTACCACGACGATCTTATACATGTATCTTAATTCAAATCCTTTTAATTCATGTCACTTGTCACTTGTCTCTTGTCTCCTCTCTCAGTCTCTTAAGTATTTTTACATGTCTTCTATTTCTTCTATGTGTGAGAAGGCTCCGCAGTATTGCGTTGAACCAGTGAGGATGTTTCTTTGAGCTTGTGAGTAAACTCTATCATCATAATTCACTTGCATGCATATAATCCATACATACCCATACATATTGATTAGTTTCTGAAAGTGTATAAGAAGCTCCAATATTGGACCATTCTTCCTTTCGAAACTGGTTTATGTGTAAGGGTTCCATCTATTCTCGTCATGCATACATATCATCCAAAGAAGACTATGCATATGGATTGGAATTAGGAAGTGTTTAAGAAGCTCCTTCAATGGACCATTCTTCCTTCCAGATTTCATTCGTATGTATGGTTCTCTTTCATTCTTATCATTCATGTTCATAAATCTAACTTGGACTCCTACATTCCTATTTGCATAATCATTCAACATCTCTCTCTTCTCCATACTCAACATTAATTTCACTTTCATGTCCTTAAAGCTTCCAACATTCATTAGCTTCATACACCCTGTGTGTGCCACGACCGGACCCGATCCAGCCGGATTGCGATCACCTCCACAACGTACACAATGGTCGATGAAGTGAGATAGCTATTATGGAATGAAAATAGGTATTATCATGAACATTAATCACTCTCACACGTGGAAATTGTGTCACGATACATGAAACAAAAGTAAGCAGAAAAATGGACTTGGAATATGGTCAATACTAGGTTCATTTCAAAGCTCTCGATGAGACGCATCCAATGCTCGTGATTCTGACAAATCTACTTCAAGATATGGGCAAAAAGAGAGCTATGCAACTGATCTAGTTTCACCACATACCTCCTCACACCTCACACACACATTAGAAACTTTAGAAAAGCAATGAATTCAGTAGATAACACTTCCATGCACTCATTCCAAGCTACAAACACACATGCAAGCTCATAAGCAAGGAGATGCGAGAGGTAGAAGAAGCAAATTCGAAATTCAGAGCTCTTTTACTCACAATGGCAAAAGTCTTTACAAAGTGTCGTCAAATGACTTATATACACGTGCCCTAAAAATGGTCCTTTCACACAAGAGACCAGCACTTTATTGTAGAAACCCTAATTTCCTATTATTTACAAGGATTATGATACAATGCTTGGGATATGCATCTAGAGGACTCCTCAAGTGCATTTACATGGCTTTATGAGGTTTCCATAAGCATTTGAAGAAGAAAAATTGTGCCCATAATTTTGAACATTTTCAAGATCCTCTTTTATGCATCTTTTGCTCCACAACAAGCTCATTTGATAGGCTACAAGAAACATTTTTACTTGGTCAAAAGGTATCCGTTCATGGGAATAATGAAAGACTTAATAAAAAATTATCAAACATGTAGAAATAGAAATACATAAAAGTTATCAAACATGTAGAAATAGGCAATACTTTGATACATGATTTCATTGATAATAATGCAGATCAAATGCCACACAACTTGAGAACATGTACGGATGGTTCTCGTGAAACACAAATAGTGCTTCCATCACATTATAGACAAGTGGATATTCTTCGAGAGGTGAATATGAAATTAGAGAGTTTGGGATATAATAAATTATCTCAACCAACATTTTTGAGAATTTGGAATATAGATTTTAGAACAGTTGCTTTATCAAAGTGAAGTACCTTTTCCAAATGTGACTTTTGTTAAAAGTCAAGCTTCAAGCTACAAATTCGTGGGGAATCTTTTATGGACATGTGGAGCAATCAAAGGAAGCCAAAAGCCACGAGATTCCATCAAGAAAAGTCACTCAACCACTCCCCAAGTCATCTCAACTAAGTCCTCCAAATTAGGAGGCTGATTTGGAAAGGTAGTTCCTAGATTTTAGGGGCACACTTCTGACTATAAAAGGAGCATGTATCCCGACTTCTTTTGGCCCATCTTCTTGGAGTTTTAGCTCATGTAAAGTGAGCACTAAGTGCTGGAGTTGTGATAAGCAAGCCCCTTGCTTAATCTAGCCCCTTGCTTGCTTGTTTGTTTTCTTTTAGTAGGCATATCTATGTGTGTGCGCAGGCAGTGTTGCAACTCTCTACCCCTGAGTTGTTAGCATTGGTTCTCCCTCATATTGTATCCATTTGATGTAATTCTTGTCTCATTGGATAGCTATTAGAGTCTATGTTATGCTCACAAAGTCTTTGGATCATTGTCTGAGTAATCTGGGAGCAACATTCATCTTAGTGAAGTTGTGTGATTGATATCTCTCTTGGTGTGTAGGCTTTGTTGGAAATATTTTGCTCTCTATTGTAAGGGCTGGTTCTTCCTTCTCTTTGTATCCATTTTCTATGATTTTGGTGTCATTGGGTAGCTATTAGAGTCCTCTAAAGTTGACCCAAGTTTGAGATTCATTCTCTGTATAATCTCTGAGAAAAGCTTGCTAGAGTGAAGTGAGGTATCTGTTTGACTGGCAGTTGTGAGCATTCAACTAGCTCATGTTGTAGACATTGTTTCTCATTGTGTAAGCATCCATTTGAAGTGAAATTTATTTTGTTGGAAAGCTCTTGGTGTCTACTACAGGTCTACAAAAGCTCACTGGAGTTCTCTACATAAGCTCTGAGTAAGAGCATTTTTGGTGTGCAGAGGTCAAAGAAGGATACCTGTGGAGGTCATTCACGTTTCGTCGTTGCTTAGGGGTTGAGATACTTCCCCCATCAGTGGTATCAGAGCATTTGGGCATCTTGGAGGTATCACATACAAGCAAGAAGACCTCTTGGAGTTGGTGGTTGAAGATTTGCATCAACAAAAGCTTCTTGGAGGTAGCTCACATCAAGGGGGAGCTATTCTACTCAAATTTGCAAGAGCACAATGTATCCATCTAAGGAAAGCTTTGGATTGAGGTAACCTCATAGCCTCATTTTCATTTTACACACATTGGAGCATTAGCCAAGGGCTAGGTCAAGTATCAAAGACTAGATATGGGAGACTTCAACACTCAAATTGAAAAGCTAGACAAAGGTAACTATCAACCATGGAGATTTAGGGTCTCCAACTATCTTAATATGGGCAAGGGCCTTTGGGGGTTGATTAGTGGAAGTGAACCAAGACCTAGGTTGGATGAGAATCCAACCAATGACCAAAGAAGGGCCTTTAGGGAATGGAATGAAAGAGACAAGAGGGTTATCTTTATTCTTTCCCAACACATTAGCAATAGCATGATCGGCCATATCCAAGACTTGGATTCAAGCATGAAGGTATGGGAGACACTTGAAAGGCTTTATTCAACAAGCACCAAAGCAAGGAAGATCCAACTCAAGAATGAGCTCAACAACCTTAGGAAGAGCTCAGGGAGTAGCATAAATGACTACATACTTAAGGTCAAGGAGTTATCAGATGCATTGGGATCCATTGGAAGCCACGTAGACGATGACGATCTTGTGGCTTATACTCTCAATGGTTTGAGAGATGATGAGAAGTGGAAACCCTTTACCACTTCAGTTTATGTAAGGGATAATCTTCCCAATTTTGAGCAATTGGTTGCTCTCATGGTCACCGAAGAAATGAACATAGGTGGAAGTTCAACTAAAAGCAAGGATGCACAAGTTTTCTATGCAGGTAATCAAAGGGGCAAAGGAAGAAGAGGACAAGGAAGGGGCAAAGGAAGGTTTGGAGGAAGGCAAGGCCACTCAAGCAATTAAGGACATGACCAAGGCACCTCATCACAAAGAGGGAGAGGAAGAACAAGAGGAAGAGGAGGACGACATCAACAAAACAGGAATCAAGATGGTGAAGGATGTTACATATGTGGCAAGTTTGGCCACTATGCTAGAGATTGCTACCAAGGAAGAAACCAAAGGAGCTATAATCAAGGTTGTTCATACAAAGGCCAAGGTAATTATGCTTCTACAAATTCAGAAAATGACAATCTCTTGATGATGCACATGAATGGGAATTCAAGCAAAGTAGATAACACTTGGTATATTGATAGTGGATGTAGCAACCATATGATTTGCAATGCTTCTTGGTTTACTAATCTACATGTTCCCAAAGGTAAAGGACATGTAGAAACAGGTGATGATACAGCCCATGAGATCTCCCATGTTGGAGATGTAGCTTTGGATGACAAGGAGGAAGGAAGATGTCTCAAGGATGTCTTGCATGTACCTACTATCACAAAGAACTTGGTGTCCATTGGTTGGTTGAAAGGGGCTATCAAGTAAGGTTCAACAAAGGTGGATGCTTTGTGGAGAACCCTAAGCAAGGTTACAAGGTCATAGCAAGAGGAAAGAAGCAAGGGAGACTCTTCACTTTGGAGGTAAATTCTCATTCCACTCAACATGTCTACTTCACATATGGAAACAAGAGGATTTCGGAGTTGGACTTGTGGCACAAGAGGATAGGTCACATCAACATACAAAGAATGAAGGAAATGCAATTCAAGAGGCTGGTTGAAGGTCTTCCCAACTTCCAAGGACAAGGTATGAAGCATTTATGTGAATCTTGTCAACTAGGGAAGCAAGCGAGACTTCCATTCAAGAAGAGTGGCTACATAAGCCAACATCCATTGGAGTTGATACATACAGATGTGTGGGGGCCAACCAAAGAGCAATCCATTGGAGGTAACAAGTACTTTGTCACTTTTATAGATGATTTCACAAGGATGGTTTGGGTTTATTTCATAAAAAACAAATCAAATGTGTTTACATGTTTCAAAGCATTCAAGGCAATGGTAGAGAAGGAAACAAGTACATATATCAAGAAGCTAAGGTCCGATGGAGGGGGAGAATATTTCTCAAATGAGTTTTCTGATTTTTTAAGGGATCAAGGCATCAAGAGGCAAGTAACATGCAGGTACACACCCCAACAAAATGGAGTAGCAGAGAGAAAGAATAGATACATTGCCAAGATCGCTAGAGCAATGCTTAATGAGATGAATGTACCTAACATGTTTTGGAGTGATGCAGCAAATACCGTCGTGCATCTTATGAATAGGGCTCCTACCTCAGGGATCCATGGCTTGACACCATATCAAGCCTATTATTGTAAGAAACTTGATCTTTCCCACTTGAAGATATTTGGATGTACTTGTTATGTACATGTCCCAAGTGAATTGAGGCACAAGCTACAACCAAAGGCAGAAAAGTGTGTGTTTCTAAGATGATCAAATGATCATAAAGGTTACAGGTGCTTCAACCCAAACACAAAGGACTTGAGGATATCAAGGGATGTAGCATTTGATGAGCTAATCCCTTGGTATAAGAAGTATGATTGTATGCAGGACTATGAAGAAGAAAAGCATGGACATGATGAAGAACAAATCGACCTAGAGCTAAGCGGCCCAAGGTGTTCCATCAATGAAGATAGTTCAAGAATGAACTCACCATGGAGGGGAAGATCTTCATCAAGCTATGAAGCACAATCAATCAACAAAGGCAAAGCAACATTGGTGGAGTTGGATGAAGAAGGTAATGAAGTTGAAGATGATGAAGGACCACGTCAAAGAAAGAGATCAAGTTCCCAAGGCAAAGGAGGTTTATTCCTCCAAAAGGTGAAGAAAGGAAGTCTTCTAGAGTTAAGTATCCAACTCAAAGGTTTACTTATGATTCATACATGGCAACTCATTATGCATATATGAACAAAGTAGTAGAAGATCATGAGCCCGATTGCTATGAAGATGCAAGCAGGTACACCGAATGGAAAGAGGCAATGCAAGAAGAGATTGACGCACTTGAGGAGAATCAAACATGGACTCTAGTGCCCAAGAAGGATAACATGAAGGTAATAGGTAATAAGTGGGTGTATAAAGTAAAGAGGAATTCAGATGGATCTATTTCTAGGTTCAAAGCAAGATTGGTGGCCAAGGGTTTTGCACAAACCTATGGAGTGGACTTTGAAGAGACATTCAGCCCCGTGGCAAAGATGAGCACCATTAGGACACTCATTGCTATGGCTGCTAGCAAAGGATGGAAGCTTTTCCAATTGGATATCAAGAATGCCTTTCTCAATGGAGACTTGGAAGAAGAGGTATACATGGAGCAACCACTAGGTTTTGTTCATAAAGAGTTTCCACATCATGTTTGTAGGTTGAAGAAGGCACTTTATGGCCTAAAGCAAGCTCGAAGGGCTTGGAACCAAAGATTGGTGGACTATTTGATCAAATGTGGTTACAATCAATGCGAGGCGGATCCATCTCTCTTCATCAAACAAAGAGGAGAACTTGTAGTCTACATGTGCGTGTATGTAGATGATCTTATCATTACAGGTAATGATACAAAGGGCATTGAGGAGATCAAGGCAAAGCTTGGAAAGGAGTTTAGGATCTCTGATCTTGGAGATCTTAGGTATTTTCTTGGCATTGAAGTTGTATACAAAGAAGAAGGTATTATGTTCATACAAAGGAAGTATATTCTAGACCTACTTGAGAGGTTTGGGATGCTACATTGCAAGCCTATTTCAAATCCCATGGAAGTTAATGTAAAGCTAAGCTCCATTGATAGAGAGCCATTAGAGGATGTAACCTTGTATCGATCTATTGTAGGCTCTTTCAATTATGCCACAATAACTAGGTGCGACATAGCATATGGAGTTGGAGTGTTATCACAATTTATGCATAGTCCAAGGACTACACACTTGCAAGCTGCAAGAAGAATGTTACGATATCTCAAGGCCACTATAAATGAAGGATTGTTCTATTCATTTGATGATGATATGCAGGTCAAAGCTTATTCTGATGCCGATTGGGCCGGTTCAAAGGAGGATAGAAGAAGTACAAGTGGTTACCTAGTCATGCTAGGTAGCAAGATCATCTCATGGATTTCAAAGAAGCAACCCACCGTGGCATTATCTTCCACCGAGGCTGAGTATAGAGCTTTGGCTCAAGTCACATGTGAGATAATGTGGATTAAGAAGTTATTTATGGAGCTTAATTTGCAGGTTGACACATATCCAATTTTTTGTGACAACATGAGTAGCATTCATCTAGCATCAAATCCTGTCTATTATGCTAGAACCAAGCATATTGAAGTGCACTATCACTTCATAAGGGAAAAGGTGATATCCAAGGAAGTTTCAGTACATCATATTGGTACCAAGGACCAAGTTGCGGACATGTTTACAAAGGCTTTGGATGGGATGAAGATTTCAAAATTCAAGCAATGCATCAACATGAAGGAGCTTGGATGAGGACGAAGAATTGAAGCTTGAGGGGGAGTGTTGAAAGTCAAGCTTCAAGCTACAAATTCGTGGGGAATCTTTTATGGACATGTGGAGCAATCAAAGGAAGCCAAAAGCCACGAGATTCCATCAAGAAAAGTCACTCAACCACTCCCCAAGTCATCTCAACTAAGTCCTCCAAGTTAGGAGGCTGATTTGGAAAGGTAGTTCCTAGATTTTAGGGGCACACTTCTCACTATAAAAGGAGCATGTATCCCGACTTCTTTTGGCCCATATTCTTGGAGTTTTAGCTCATGTAAAGTGAGCACTAAGTGCTGGAGTTGTGATAAGCAAGACCTTTGCTTAATCTAGCCTCTTGCTTGCTTGTTTGTTTTCTTTTAGTAGGCATATCTATGTGTGTGCGCAGGCAGTGTTGCAACTCTCTACCCCTGAGTTGTTAGCATTGGGTCTCCCTCATATTGAATACATTTGATGTAATTCTTGTCTCATTGGATAGCTATTAGAGTCTATGTTATGCTCACAAAGTCTCTGGATCATTCTCTGAGTAATCTGGGAGCAACATTCATTTTAGTGAAGTTGTGTGATTGATATCTCTCTTGGTGTGTAGGCTTTGTTGGAAATATTTTGCTCTCTATTGTAAGGGCTGGTTCTCCTTCTCTATGTATCCATTTGCTATGATTTTGGTGTCATTGGGTAGCTATTAAAGTCCTCTAAAGTTGACCCCAGTTTGAGATTCATTCTCTATATAATCTCTGAGAAAAGCTTGCTGGAGTGAAGTGAGGTATCTGTTTGACTGGCAGTTGTGAGCATTCAACTAGCTCATGTTGTAGACATTGTTTCTCCTTGTGTAATCATCCATTTGAAGTTAAATTTGTTTTTTTGGAAAGCTCTTGGTGTCTACTACAGGTCTACAAAAGCTCATTGGAGTTCTCTGCATAAGCTCTGAGTAAGAGCATTTTTGGTGTGCAGAGGTCAAAGAAGGATACCTGTGGAGGTCATTCACGTTTCGTCATTGCTTAGGGGTTGAGATACTTCCCCCATCAACTTCTATACAAGAATAAAAGCAAAATTACAATCTACAAAAAAACCATGAAGAATGCACAAGATATTTTGCACAAAGAAGATCTCATATGCTACCTCAAATGAGTTGTAGAAATCTATACTATACTTGGAGAGTTTCCTCATAATTATTTCGAGATAAATATTTATGCATTATTCATGATAAAAATGGATCAAAGTAAAACAGCTATACCATAGATTAAACCACTTTCAAAACCTCTTAATGGCATTGAGAGATTACAAGTATCTTTAACAGGAATGCTTACTCATGGACATGGGCAATGTGCTTATGGTCTTTGATTTAGGATTATGGACCGGTGATCCGAATTTCACAATTGCATATATTTCAATGTGTTTATGAAACTTAGAAAAGAAAAGATAGTCAGTTATATGTAGATTTGGGATTGAAGAGTTATGGTGTGAATTACACAATGTCTCTATTTGATTCTATGTTGTGGTCTTATGCACTTTATCATCATATGGATGTATTAAAGGATGAAATTTTATACGACAAAGCAACAGAATGTAATATCACATGTGAAAATCAAAGCAATTCATTGAAGGAATTACCTAGAACATTATTTTTCAACTTGATAATTGTGGTTCAGAAAATAAGAATCTCTATGTCTTTGCATACTTGTCTTTGTTAGTTGCTAATGGGATATTTGATATGGTGCAACTTGGATTTCTTATGGTTGGACATACACATCATTGGTACATTTGGCAAGCCTTGATGCTCGACCAAATATCAAAGGTTTACTTCACAACTTGGGTGTGACTATCCATAAGTCACATGTGAACACCTCTTGTAAAATATGTGAGTTTAACTCAAGATAAATGTAAAAGGAAAAGTTTGAGAGAATCTCATGAATTTATGAGTTGTACTTCATACCAACTAAGTGGTTGGAATCAAATCAATTATAATCCTAAAAAAAAGGATCATTTTTAGGTAGCAGAATAAATATTGAAGACACATCTATAAAGAGAGTCTGACTTTGAGTCACAGGGATAAGATCAAGAAGAAGGACACATTGAGCTTCAAGCTTGTGGGTACACTAAGCCCACACATGTATGATTAAGCCTAAATCATCTCCCTCATATCATACATTCATAATATTATACATTTGATTTAGTTTATGCAAGTCATTTGGTATCTATTGTTGCATGCTCCTAAGTGCCCTGTTTAGTGAATTTGTTTTGAGTAGTTTTGTGCGAATACTTATCCAATCAATCTCATTCAACCTCGACCTTCTAGTTCTCAGCAATCAATTTTCATATCATTTGATTTAGTGCTTTGTGAGATACGTTCTCTTCAAGTCACCTATGTCTGCTAATTGTCATCTTCCTAAAATGTCTGGATTACACCCCCTAACTTCTTAATGTGCAGCCCACGACATAAAATGCCAGAAGCAATAATCATGTCACCATTTGACAGATCATGAACTATACATCTCTCATCAACAAATTTCACAACCAAGCCCATCTTGGCTAATGCAAAAACTAATAATAGATTTTTCTTGATCCCTGGCAGAAACAAAGCATTTGACAAAGTGAAAGAACTACCATCACTAGTAGTCAAAATGATCTTATCAACTCCCATAACAAGATAAGAGGAGTTGTTGGTGCATGTAGTAGTATTCCCTGTAGGGGCAGGCTGGAGTGAAGAGAAGAAACTCTACTGTGAGGTAATATGTTTGTTCGCACCACTGTAAAAGTACAAAACATCTGAGTCTACTGTAGACATGCACTGCTCATGAGAAAATGGGTCAAAAGTGCAAATAGTAGTAAACACCCATTCTTCTTCCTGCTCAAGATTAGCAGACTCTATTTTTGGTGTAGAGGCTTCTGCAACAACCATTCCATCCTCTTTCTTCTTTGCCTCTTTAACAACCAGTTTTGGATAGTTCTTTATGATATGATCATTTCCTTTACAGTACTTGCAAAACAATTT
Source organism: Ceratopteris richardii (assembly GCA_020310875.1). Classification (NCBI taxonomy): domain Eukaryota; kingdom Viridiplantae; phylum Streptophyta; class Polypodiopsida; order Polypodiales; family Pteridaceae; genus Ceratopteris; species Ceratopteris richardii. The sequence continues at coordinate 90,590,477 of CM035410.1, forward strand.
TTGCTTTTCTGATTTCTTTTCGTCTTTGTCTTCCCTCTTTGATTCTGTAGAATTGGCAGATTTCTGCTTACTAATTAAAAATGTGCATGTATGTGTGTGTATGTATAAATGTGCATGTATGTGTATATGTGTGTAAATGTGCATGTATGATGTATATGTGTGTGTATGCATGTATTTGTACCTCTAGTCTCACTCTTTTCTCTCTCTCTCTCTCTCATATAAATACATACATACATAAACACACATACTTATATCCACATATATATACATAAAAGCAGTGTGTAGCGTGCAATATTGTGACGATGAGCCATAAGTGTCCGCATCTCTTTTAGACACCACTTATGCGACCATCATGTCCCAAACTTTGTCTCAACTGAACTAAGTACGTAGTTTTTATCCCTCTCATCATGCTCACTACAAAAATAAAAAGAAAATCATGTAAATAAAACAAAAGATATTTATTTCAATTTATATGATGGTAAGTGGACAAGGCACAGGTAAGAGTCGCATAATGCCCGCATTCTTCTCTTGAACTCCAATCCATTCCCTATGTACACAATGTTCCCCTGTGGCTCTATATGGCACTCTAGTCCTAAGGTGCCTATGCATGTCCTCATAGGCAACTCTAATCTACTATCATGATCTGGAGGTGGTATAGGTATCCTGAAAATAGATAGATAAAAATAAATAAAAATATGTGTTATAATATCATTAAAAAAGTTTATGAAAAAAAAAACATACCTATGAGGAGATAGCTATCGTCCTACATGTGGAGCCGTTCAAGAGCCCTCCTCTGATTGCTGGGTAAGCATCTAGATCCAGACATCTCTGAGTAATCATGCATGATGGCCCCTAGAGTATCAAACGGAACTCTTGCTCTCATAAGACTTTTTATGAGAGTGAGTTTCGCCTTTCTCTCTCTACTAGCATCCATAATACCTAACATATAAAACAAAATGGGCTAGAAATCAATATATATACATGTACATATGGATGTGTGTATGCATTAAGTATGTGTATGTATGCATGTGCATTATGTATGCATATGTGTGTATGCATGTAAGTATGTATGTATGCATATGCATATGCATTATGTATGCAGTTGTCCAATGAGTGTGTTGAAATCAGGTACATGCATGTCCATGTACAAATCCATAGCTGTGGTGAATGCTTCCCACTTATCATCTGCCTTCAAGCCATTGATGACCTACCTTACAATTTGCTCTTCATCTATTACCTCTCCAATGCTTCCCAACTGATCCGCTATGTCCTTGAGCTTTGTGACAAAATCATTCACATTTTGTTTGGGAGCCTTCTTGAGAGTTGTGAAATCCAGCCATAGTTGATGCTTCCTAGCTTTGGTACTTGAAGAAAAGAAAGCTTCAAGTGCATCCCACACTTCTTGAGATGTCTTACAACTTCTAATGTGAGGCAACAAAAAATCTGAGATAGAGTTGAGGAGATAAGACCTTGCAAGTGCATCCTTGGAGCACCATGTGCTCAATCTTTCTTGCTCTTCTTGTGTTGGTTGACTTTTGTTCCTGAAACTTGGCATAACTTCATCTCCAGCCACATAACCATATAAACTTCTACCTTAGAGATGAGCTTCCATCCTTAATGACCAAGCTGAGTAGTTACCTCTGTCCAATTTGTCAATTGATGAAGGAAATCCATCTGCCATGTTGTCCAACCTTGCTCTGATACCACTGTGAAGAGATGGATAAGTATGTGTTTGAAGATGAAGAGGTGTTGCAAAATCCTTGATCTACACCAGCCAAATGAACTCTAGGAGTAGATGGTGGGCCCTTTTAGCTTGCCAATGGATGTATTAGACACCCTATGTACCTTGGAAGATCACTCTCAAAAAGATAGATCAAAACAGATAAGTTGGAGTTAGCTCAGAGAAGAAAACTTGCTATTCTTGGTTCATACACCTGTCCAGTATTTTACATAATTCTCTGAGCACAGCAGCAATTAGCTTAATTCCTCTTAGGGAAGTCTAGTTAACTTAAAGAGCTAACTTTCAAGAGTAATCTCATAAAAAATAATAAAACACACACTGAGAATGAGTTTTAACAAGTGATGACATCATCCCGATTTTCACGGGCTGCTACAAAAATAGACCACTGAGCAGAAAAATCAACATAACTCAAAATGTAGGAATCCAATGATTATGAAAATTTGTATGGTTATACTAGACAGTAAGCGGAATATAATAAGCTTTAAGTCACTGAATTTCAATAAGTAACCACTGAGAAATGGCTCTGACAAGATGAGTGAAAAAGTCGGGTACCTGACAGAGAAGTGAAGATGAACAGACCCTGTTGACTTCAAATGAACATAACTGAAGATTGCAACATCCAAATGACATGAAAATTTGTGAGCATATAGTAGACTTATAGAGCTAAATTTACCAAGTTAAATCACTAAAAATGATGCACCAAGCTCAGAGAAAACATCTCTGCAAGCTGACTGAGAAAACTGAGAGTAATGGCAATGAGTAGTACACTTCACAAGAACATGGAAAGATGAACTCAAATAATCATGAAAATGAAAGTATATTGCTTGTACAATACAATGACTTACTGATACATATGTGTGCCTTGTAATCACACCTTGATATGGCATAAAGCTCAGCTCTTGGAGGTCTTCACATAGGTCTCTCTAACCACGACTAAAACTGCCATCTATTTATAGTTGAGTTTGGGAGGCTAACTTCCCTCAATCAATCTCCAATCAATCAATGATTGATTTGATTCTCGACCTACCACAAATCACAAATTCGTGGCTCCTCTTTCCATTCTTGATCATGTGGACTCAACCACTTAAGATTCTCTTACTTTTACATTAAGTAAACTCTCCAAAAAATTACAAGAGGTAGTTCACAAGTGAACTTTACATAGTCTTCATTTTAAGGCTTTTTTTATGACTTTGTGGGACTCAAGCCAATACTTAGGCTTGTCATAGACTTGCTCCAACATAGATTGATCTCAACCAATCACCACAATATGGACAAGCTTTATAACCCTTAGTAGATATTCCTGCATCATGAAAAATGATAAAAATATAATTAGATTAAATCATATTTATTTACATGCATATTGAATAAAAAAATTACATCAATACCTGAACATATGCCATATCCAGGAAAATCGTGAATAGTCCAAGCCACAATACCACGAACCGTAATATGTCTTTCATTGATTCTTTTCGATACATCAATGACATTAATACCTCTCCATAACTCTTGAAGATCGTCAATGAGAGGAACAAGATATACATTCATATCTTTAACTTGTCTTTTGCCTGGGATTAAAAGTGAAAGCATTAAATGCTCCTTTTTAATGCTAAGATATGGCGGAAGATTGTAGTTTATGACTACCACTAGCCATGTTGACCATTTACTGGATTTCATGGAGAATGGATTAACCCCATCTAATGCAACTCCTAACTTTAGATTCTGTGGATTTTGTGCAAATTCAAGCCATGTAGAATCAATATGCTGAAAAGCAACACTATCATGAGGAATTCTGATTATTCCATCAGTACTTTTGTGATCATGTCCCCAAGTCAAAAGCTTTGATAATTCGGGGCTTTGAAACATATGTCTAATCCGTGGAGCCAATGGAAAATGTCTCAATACCTTTTTTGGGATTTTACCTTCTTCACCCTTATATCGAGGAGATTGACATTTGGGACATGTCAAAGAGTCTGCATATTCACCTCTATATAAAATACAATCGTTAGGACATGCATGTATACATTGATAATCTATACCAAGATTGTTGATTATCTTCTTCATTTCATCATGTGAGGTAGGAAGAATATTCTGACTTGGTAAAAACTTTTCAGATAATAACCTGTAAGTTTATCAAAAAAAGATATATTAAAAAAGGTAAATAAATAAATATACATATATACATGTAGGTTTTTATTCTTACTTTAGATAAGGTAAGAACAAGAACTTGAATTGAATGGACACTTTTTGTCCACACATCTTTTAAAACTATTAATGCATCTTTCAAAATATTTACTCAAAATTTGATTGTTTTGGATGGCAGGATACGATTGTTTGTTTTGGACACATGAAGTATGTACCTTCATTGAATGATTTGTCGATTCACACTTTCAAACTGATTCCCATGTTCCAGAAAGCTCCTTGGTTTCATGCTTGTCAGACATCATTTTCCCTCCCCTCTGTCCACCAAGAAATTTCTGAGGTGTGGACGGAAGCATTTGCTTACTGTAATGAACCGGCTAAGTGTTGGAGAAGTGCAGTAGAAAGGACTCGAAAAATTCTAATCAGGACTCAAAAGGCTATAAGAGAAATCCGAAAAAAAAGAAGAGAAACGGTGTACCGGAGGCTCTCACGCCTTGAAGAAGAGGTGAACAAAGGTAAGTTACATTGCCAACAAGGTCTTTTGAAAATCAGGGGAAGACTAAGATTAGAGGAGGAGGTTCAAAGGAAAAATCTTCAAATTTTCTTCAAAGATTGGTGGGCAGGGAAGGCCGATAAACCAACGAAAGAGATGTGTAACATCCTCAAAAGGAAACAAGCTAGGGAATCCATCCCCCTATTGGTCGATAACAATGGAACTGAATGTTGCACGGAAGTGGAGAATAGATCTATCATCGTCGAGCACTTTACCAATCTTCTCGGGGTCTCGACTCCTCTTTCCCCCCACAGACGCGACTCCATGGCAACCATCTCAAGGGTTGCTCAAACCAGAATCCCACAGAACTTGATTGCTCTACTAGATGCTAACATCTCCGAGAATGAAATTATCGAGGTTATTGATGCCCTTCCCAATGGGAAAAGTCCGGGTCCGGATGGCCTTACCAATGAGTTTTTCAAGTCCTTCAAACATCAGGTGGCCACCCCACTGCGCCTCGTGTGGCAAGAGGCTCTCTCATTCGGTGCCCTCCCTGAGTGCCTAAATAATGGCATCATCAAGTTAATCCACAAACGGGGAGATAAGAACAAAATTGAAAACTGGTGTCCGATTACCATGCTCCAAACAGGATACAAGATAATTGCAAAAGTTATCGCCAACAGAATCTCTTGTCATTTAAAGTCATGGCTGTGCGAGGACCAGAAAGGTTTTATCAAAGGTAGATCTATACTTGAAGCAATTATCGATATTTGGGAAGGCCTTGCTTTTGCTGAGGAGTCTGCTCAAGATTTGATATTCATTAAGATCGACTTCGACAAAGCGTATGACAGATTGGAATGGGACTTTATTCTTCAATCATTGAAAGACCTTGGATGCAGCCAAAAGTTCACGAAGATGGTTTCCACTCTTCTTGGAAATGCTTCAACTAGAATAAACATCAACGGTAAGCTCTCTGAGCCCATTCATTTAAAAAGATCAATTAGGCAAGGCTGCCCTCCGGCTCCATTACTATTCGCTATCGCCTCGAATGGACTCAGCTGCCTATTAAAGCATCACATGGACGCTGGCAATCTCAAGGGTCTTTCCTTACCTCTAAATCACGGCCAAATGATTGTGAGACTTTTTGCTGATGACATGAATGCCTTTGTGCATAACGATATAAACAGCATTGAGGTGTTTTGGTGGTGCCTCCACACCTTTTGTGTGGCATCAGGCTCAAAAATCAACCATGCTAAAACTGCTTTTAGAGCAATTAGTGGACATACTCCCCAATTGTTGGTGGATCAGGGGTGTCAAGTTATCCCTAGCGGTCAAGTCTTTCGTCTCCTTGCCATTCCGATGGGATTCGACATCTCAATGGACCAACGCTGGAACTGGGTGCTATCCAAGCTGGATAGGAAGTTGAGTCATTGGAAAGGTATGCAAGTCAACCTGGCAGGGTGTGCTATGGTTATTAACACATTTATGCTGTCTACAATTATTTACTTTATCTCGTGTTGGAGGCCTAAGGAGAAAGACTTGGCCAAAGTGGAAAGAATCTGCAGAAACTTCCTTTGGACTGGGAACCCCAACAGGAGGGGGATTCCCAAAATCAAATGGGAAACTTGCACTAGCCCTAAAGACTCAGGGGGCTTGGGAATTTTGGACATTGTTGGGTTGGCTGACAAGTTGGCGGCAAAGTGGCTTATCAAGGCTTGGAGCAATAGGGAGTCCTCTTGGGCTAAATTGATCTTCAGAAACACGGAGGACCTTACCTTAGTTGGCCACCCTGGTTGGAAGGACATAGGGATTCTCACGCTTTTGTTCTCCCCCAACCCGGTCTTCCCTAAAGGCTCTAGCCTCGTGTGTTCCTTATGGAAGAATTGGAACAAGGCCAAACAGTTCATCAGAATCAGTGATGAGTGGAAGTTGGCGGCTGGCATAAGACAAAATGACTCTATTTGGTTCCCGATCAGCGGCATTCGGGGGGTGGAGTCTTGGAACCTCCAAACTGCAAGGCGGTTATGGAACAAGGGGTTCAAACAGTGGAAACAACTCTGGAAACAAGAGACCAGCCAGTGGATTAGGTTCGAAGAATTGGATCCGAGACTTAGAGTTACCTTTGAGGAATGGACTCTTCTTCAAAGCAGGTGTTTAGCATGGGACCGCTCAACTGCCCGCCTTCTCTGCGGTCAAGATCTTCCTTGCTTGGAGGGCCTCAAATGGAGCAATGGTAAGAAGCTATCCAGAATCCCCAACTTCAAAGAGGTTTTAGATGTTCACCACACCCTTAACAAGAGATGGTGCCTTTCTTGGACCAAACTTCGGTGGGAGCTAAAATTCATGTCTTTTTGGCACCCCCTAATTGAGGTCAAAAAGTCTGTTCTCATGTGGCAGATCTTGCATAAAGGTATCTGGACCAATGCAAGGGCTAACAAAATCTGTGGTGTGCCGCCATGGTGCAAGCGTTGCCATCGGTGCATCGAAGATTTAGCTCACCTGTTCTTCGACTGCCCCAAGTCCCGTGTTATCTGGCATCACGTGACCCGAGTATTGAGACTCACGAACCAAATCAACTGGCAACAAGTGATGTTGGGTGAGGTGATCGGCTGCTCATCGAGGCTGTGGAATGCCATCAGAGGTGAGACTCTCTGGAAGATTTGGAGGGAGCGATGTGCTGTCAATTTTGGCCAAACTCCTAAGGAATGGTCGATCGAGAAATCCTTGTTTCTCCTAGGTAAAAGAATCTCCCAAGTCAAGAGATCGCCACCGTTTAGACATCACTATATTTATCTCCTCGAAAACAACAAGTTGAAACCCAAATGGGTCCCACATGAGGGTGATGATAAGTTTATCCGCCTCATCTGTAATGCCCTGTAGCTTGCCATACTCCTCCCCTGCATTGTGGGATTTGGGGGGTCCCATGGGCACTAGTCCCATTCAATTGTAACTTTTTTTCTTTATTATAATTAAAGTCTGGGAGATTAGGCTAAGGCCGAACTTCCTTTATTTAAAAAAAAAAAAAACTGAACATATGTGTGAATCGACAAATCATTCATATCCTCCAAAACAAACAATTGTATCCTGCCATCCAAACAATCATATCCTGCCATCCAAACAATCGTATCCTACCATCCAAACAATCGTATCCATTCAATTCAAGTTCTTCTTCTTATCTTATCTAACGTAAGAATAAAAACCTGCATGTATTTATATATATATATATATATATATATATATATATATATATATATATATATATATATATATATATATATATATATATATATATATATATATATATATATATATATATATATTTATTTATTTATTTATTTATTTATTTATTTATGTATATATATATAAATAGATAGAAAAATGAAAATTGTACCTTAATAGTGTCGAAACAGATACATTACTCCATCCAAAATGATTTTGAAGGTTGAGAATAAGTAAGCTCGCACTTAGTCGTGTCAAACGACTTCCTTCATATACATGCTTTAGACATTCCTCTCGAAGATATTTCTCATTTTTAGAAATATCAATGCTCTCACTGTCATTTTGATACCAATCCTCAATAAAATCTGCCATGCCATCATCTTCATCATTGTCACACAAATCTTGTACTTTATCGTCTTTTGAATATAGATCTTTCAACTTTGCATATTGCACAGGATTAGTTTTGCGTAGCCTCCTCATGGAAGCTTCTGATAATCGTCGTCTTACTGGTAATTGTGAATGCTATGGATGAATATCATCAACATCATACGTTGGAATCTACACATATAAATAAAACTCATTAGTATTCCATAAATGAATAAAAAGTAAGCTTCAAATATAAAATTAAGTATATTAACTTGTTAAATATGGATAGAAAATTTTTATTCTCTCTAGCTAAAAGGTGCTCTTGGAGGTCTACGCCATCCATAATTCACTAATAGTTCATCGCCAGCATGTAATGTAGTAATAGCATTGACAACTATGTATCTTGATACATCTCTACTCATGTATGGTGATTCATGACTATTTTCACGCTCCTCAAATGTGCAATCAGTCCTTGAACTATTATGTAACCCTCGACTACTATTTATTAAACCTGCTATATTTCCATGTGTGTAAGGTCTTCCATCAATATATAATCTTTCATTTTCTGCATGTAAAATCCTTCTACTTGTAAGGGATGCTGCGTTCAAGCATATTCCATAAGTACTCATGCTTTGAACATAACGTGAAATTCGATGCCAATCTCCCTATCCATATATAGGACCACAAAATGACATAAGAGTGACTTCAGAGTTCGGGGGCACATACAAATCCTCTACAATAAAGAGACCACGACTAGCATTAGTAATAGTGGATGGAGCAATCATATAGCGATTACCCCAAAAGTTAAAAACCTCTCCATCTAAAGGAAGTGGTCTTCTATTCCATCCTCCATATCTTCTTCTATCATATGTTTGTACTAAAGAACGATCACGAGCTGGCAATGGATAATCTCCAGCCGTTTCATTCTCTAAACCAGGAGGTAGAGGATTTCTAGAAACCTCTACTTGTAATTGATGAACAGCAAGTCCATGACGTGTACGAGGTATATTAACATTATGAGAAAAATCATCATCATCATCATCATCGAGCAAGTATTCCTGTATATCAACAATAATTTGATTTTATATATGGTTTTTAAATAAAATAATGACATTAAATATAGAAAATACATACCCAAGCATTATCACATTGACTAGGTGATGATGCACGCTCAAAAGTACCATACTCTGCCTCATGTTCAATACATTCCAATCATGGTCTTCGATACGTGCCATAACAAGAGTTACACCAACATATAATATGCTCTTCATAGTAAAATTCATCATAATTCCTATCGGAGGACACATGTGAAGTCGTTGCATGGGTAGGAGGTGGTGGAGTACCCTCTAATTGATCAGAATCTGACATAATAAGAAACATAAAAAAAAAATATAAGTTATGTATCCATCAAATATATTTAAAATTAAATATTTCATATACTTACAGTATAAAGTCGTTGCACGAAGAGGAGACGGTGGTGGAGTTCCATCTGATTGATCAGAATCTACAAATAATGATATTTGATATTAATAATTTGATTATCTACATAAACAAAAAATTCACATATACATATTTACACATACACACATATTCACATATACACATTTACACATACACACATATTCACATATACACAACTACATATTATTGCGGGATAAATGCATGTATTTTGTATGAATGAGTGTATATGGATGCATGTGTGTGTATGTATATATGTGGATATGTATATGTATGTTTATGTTATATGTATGTATATGTGTATATGTATACACATATGCATGCGTATATGTTTGCATGTATATGTGTATGTGGGTATGTGGGTATGTGTATGTGTGTGTATATATGTGTATGTATTCTGACTTTTTTTTCTGTTTGAGATTAAATTAACAGGAGATATTGCATGGTCGAAAAAAATAAGAGGCGAGCTAGAATACCACCTGAGTCGCGGCAGTTTTTTCGTAGACAGCTACGTCTTCAGGAGTCATTTCCTCAGCAGAAGGTACACAAATTAATAGTTTATATTAATAATTTTTATATATTTTAGTAATTTTTTACATTTAATTTATGTATTTTTTTTCTTGAATAAATAGGCTGCTGCAAAGAAGAGAGTGGAGTTGGGCCACACATTGCACCTAGGCCAAATGGGCCATAATGGTTTTGTAGCTACGTTTGTAAGTATATGTGTTATTGTGAGTATATTTTTTATTTTAGTTAAAATGCAAGCAACTAATGTTTTTTATTTGTTTCATTGCAGCGGAAGGATTATGGCCGATATCCTACGAAACAGGAGATCGAGTATGCTACACATTTTGGATATCGGCGTTTGAGCGAGTATATGCAAGATCATCCTGATGTCCTTGTGAGTATTTTTAAATTCTATATAATTATTTTGTTTTTATGAGTGTTTTAATTATTTTATTTATTTATGTTTGTTATATGTAATGCAAGAGTATTATGGAGAGACAAGTATGGATGAGGTGGAGAGACAGACACAAGAGGGACGATCTCGATCGTCATAGGGTGATCATGACGATGAGGATGAGGATGATCAGAATGATCATGATATCGCTGATGATGATGATGATCATGATGATGATGATCATGATGATGATGATTAGGATTTTAGTTGATTATGACATTGGATTATATGTATTTACATTGATATATATATATATATATATATATATATATATATATATATATATATATATATATATATATATATATATTATTTCAGTTATGTTTTGAATTGTGTGTATGGTATTAAGTAATGAAGAGTTTTGTTCTATTGATTGTTATTATTGTTTATATTAGGCATGTGTTTTAATACTTTAATTATGTATGTGTGTGTATATGTATGTATGTGTGTGTATATGTATGTATGTGCATGTGCATGTGTATGTATATGTATGTATGTGCATGTGCATGTATAAGTGTATATGTGCATATGAGTATGTGCATATGCATGTGTATGTACGTAAGTGTATATGTATATGCATGTATATGTATAACTCTATGTGTATATGTGTGTATGTGCATTTATATGTGTATATGTAGGTATGTGCATGTGTGTGCATGTGTATATGTGTTTTAATACTTTAATTATATAATTCATTCATATGTGTGTACCTAAGTGTATATGTATGTGTGTGTATATGTATGTATGTGCATGTGTATGTCTGTGTATAAGTATGTATGTGCATGTATAAGTGTATATGTATGTATCAATACGTGCATGTTCTTGTGTATGTGTGTGTATATGTATATGCATGTATATGTATAATTCTATGTGTATGTGTGTGTATGTGCATGTATATGTGTATATGTAGGTATATGCATGTGTGTGTGCATGTGTATATGTGTTTTAATACTTTAATTATATAATTCATTCATATGTGTGTACCTAAGAGTATATGTATGTGTGTGTATATGTATGTATGTGCATGTGTATGTGTGTGTATATGTATGTATGTGCATGTGCATGTATAAATGTATATGTGTGTATGAGTATGTGCATGTTCTTGTGTATGTGTGTGTATATGTATATGCATGTATATGTATGTGTGTGTACATGTATATGCATGTATATGTATATGTGTGTATATGTATATGTATATGTATATGTATATATATATGTGTATATGTATATGCATGTGTATATATATGCATGTGTATATGTATGAAACATGCATGTGTATGTGGATGTGCATATACATGTATTTGCAATTATGTTAATGTGTGTATGTATATATATATATATATATATATATATATATATATATATATATATATATATATATATATATATATATATATATATATATATATATATATATATATATATACACAATAATGTATGCATAGACGTCTTCTTATGTGGTTGTAGGAATGTTTGTGCATATGCATGTGTATATGTGTGTATGTCTAAGTGTATGTGCACATGTATCTATGTGTATATATGTGTGTGTATGTGCATGTGTATATATGTTTATGTGTGAAAGTGCATCTTCATCATGTATAAGTGTATGAGTGCATATCAATAAGTGTGAGTATGCTATGTAATGAAAATAACACAATTCAAATGATCTACAAAGAATAGAAATTGTACTTACAATTGTTAGCCATACTTTTTACTTGGTTAGCTTCTTGAATAACCTGCAATAAAGAGAGAAAGAAGAGAGAGAGAGAGAGAGAGAGAGAGAGAGAGAGAGAGAGAGAGAGAGAGAGAGAGAGAGAGAGAGAGAGAGAGAGAGAGAGAGAGAGAGAGAGAGAGAGAGAGAGATCTAGAGAGAGAGAGATCTAGAGAGAGAGAGAGATCTAGAGAGAGAGAGATCTAGAGAGAGAGAGAGAATTCAAAGAGAGAAAGATGTAGAAAGAGAGAAACAAAGACAGAGGAAGACAATAAGAGAGAGCTTAGGCAAAACAACAATTCTGCATATACTTGCTTCAGCTCATAAGCGCAGCGCAATCGCGATCGTTGGAGAGCTCTTCGATCGGATGCGTGAAAATGCCGATCGCAGAGCCTCCAACGTTTTAATTTTTGTTCGTCAACAAATTGTCGTGTAAGCGATGCTATTCATCGTCGAATAGGGGACAATTTTACCGTCGCTTATGCGACGGCAAGTAATGTCGCCTACGCGATGCAAAAAAGCGTCGCTTATGCGACGCTTTTAAATTGCGTCATTTTAGCGACGTTTTAAATCCCGTCGCGTCACAAGTCGCAAATACCGTCGTTTTCTGCATCGTTTAATCGACGGTCGGCGCGCGACGCTAATTATGATGCAAGTTGCAATTTTATAGCGACGAAATTCTGTCGCCTTAACCGTCGCTATACGCCCGTATTTCTTGTAGTGGTGTGTATGTGTGTGTATGCATTATGTATGCATATGTGTGTGTATGCATTATGTATGTGTATGTATGCATGTGCATTATGTATGCACGTAAGTATGTATGTATGCATATGCATATGCATTATGTATGCATGTATGTGTATGTGTGTGTATGCATATATGTGTGTGTATATGTGTGTTTGTGTGTGTGTGTATGCATGTGTATGTGTCTGTATGCATCATTATGTGTGTATGGGTCTATGTGTGTATGTGTGTGTGTATGTGTGTGTGTATGTGTGTGTGTGTATGTGTATGTGTGTGTGTCTATGATTGTGTATGTGTTTACGTGTGTGTATGTGTCTATGTGTGTGTATGTGTCTATGTGTGTATGTGTATGCATGTATGTATGCATATCTGTGTGTATGTGTGTGTATGCATTATGTATGCATTATGTATGCATATGTGTGTGTATGCATTATGTATGTGTATGTATGCATGTGCATTATGTATGCATATGTGTGTGTATGCATGTAAGTATGTATGTATGCATATGTATGTGTATGTGTGTGCATGTCTCTCTATGTGTGTGTGTATGCATATATGTGTGTATGTGTGTATGTGTGTATGTATGTGTGTGTATGCATCATTATGTGTGTATGTGTCTATGTGTGTATGTGAGTGTGTGTATATGTGTCTGTGTATGTGTGTATGTGTCTATGAGTGTGTATGTGTTTATGTGTGTATGTGTGTGTGTGTGTGTGTGTATGTGTATGCATGTATATATGCATATGTGTGTGTATGTGTGTATATGCATTATGTATGCATATGTGTGTGTATGCATTATGTATGTGTATGTCTGCATGTGCATTATGTATGCATATGTGTGTATGCATATATGTGTGTGTGCATGTATATGTGTGTGTGTATGCATCTATATGTGTGTGTATGCAACATTATGTGTGTATGTGTGTATGTGTGTATATGTGTGTGTATGTGTGTATATGTGTGTGTATGTGTGTGTATGTGTGTGTGTGTCTATGTGTATGTGTGTGTGTGTCTATGTGTGTATATGTGTGTGTATGCATATGTATGTGTGTGTAAGTGTGTGTGTGTGCGTGTATACCTGGCTTCAACGATGATATGTTTGTGTCTCTCTTGCTCTCTCTCTCTCTTGCTCTCTCTCTCTCTCTCTCTTTCTCTTTCTCTGTGTGTGTCGTTCTCTTGCTCTCTCGCGTCCAAATCTCGACACAAATGTGCCGAGAGAAATCAAAATTTTTTTTTAACATTCCAGTGCGTCGCTTATACGATGCTTTGAAACACAAGATGTCGCTTATGCGACGCCAGCCAGTTTGCCAATGTCGCAAATAACGTCCCTAGTTAGCGACGCTATTTGCAACACACATTTTTAGCATCACATATGCGACGAAAGCCCCTAAAAAAAAATCCAAAAACAACACCGTCACTTATGCGATGCTAGCGTTGCATAAGCGAAGATTCTCTTTTTTTCTCAATTCGGGCGCATCGCGACGCCCCCCTATTTTTTGTAGTGCTTAGAGGAGAATTAGAGAGGCATGTTATTCACAAATTGGGTGATGCTTGGTTGAGGATATGCTTAAAGTAGTAATGAGTAAAATCGTTATCTTTAAATTCAAATGAAATTGATATTCATTCAATCTAAGACGAGAGTCAAGAAGTATGATTTGCAATACAAGAAATAGTGTATCAGGATCGACATGCTGAAGATGATAAGAATATTCAGTCATACTCACTCCTTTTCCATAGAATTGGAGATCATGCGTCTTTCAAGAACATCCAAAAATGGTGATAGGCGGATCTTGAGTTTCTCGTTCCTTCAAAACAGAGAGTGGCTTCTATGACATACAAACCAGCAGCATATGCTTCCTCCATATGGGCATCGCCCTTTTCTACAAGGCGAAAGCTTTTTATGCGTGAGTTACATCCTTGAAATTGTAGGACGCGCTAGAACAGATCACCGACCTAGAACAGATGAACAGCATCTGTTCAATTTTCTTTTATTGAACATCTTCTCAAAACTGGATGCACATTATTCCTTTCTTGAATATGCTCATGGATTTAGAACGCTTACTTACTATGAAGCAGGAGAGAATCTTCTGATAAGCTTTTTCTTTTAGATGGAATGAAAGGTCCATCCACTACCTAGGTATTAGTAGTCACATGATTCGAGTGTGTTGGCTCTTGATGGCGTTCTGTCATATGATTTCTAGATCTCTACTTGCTTGCCAACTTTCTACAATTCTCTGTTCTTTCTGATTATGATTTAGAATTTCTGATTACTGAAAGGATTATTAAAGGGAAAAGTTTATACTTTGGTGAAGACCTCGGCGCATGATCTAGAATATCAATGTATATTTAGGAATCCTTAGATTATGTTTATGGATGGGCTGCTCATGAGCGGAGAGGTGCCTTCATGCACAGGAAAAGCATGAAAAAGTATGTGATCTCCCCTCCCAAGAGTTCAAACAATATTAATCTTCACTGTCATGATTTCAAAAGCACTTTCAATGGAGAAGTTGCCATCAAATTCAATGGATCCGGATACGGATGGTAGTAAGCCCATCTCTCTCTCTCTGTGTCTCTCTCTCTCTTTCTCGTTGTGTGTGCTCTTTGTATTCCCTTGAAAAAGTTTGTGAACAGAAAAAAAGCTCTGGTCGAATGGGTTATGGCGAGTCTTGAAATTCTGCGTTGTCCGTTTTGAAAAAGTTAGATTGTACAATGTTTGGCTATTTTTTGATACACATGAGCTGTTGTGAAGATCATGTGCGGGCTAGCTATGGTATTGTAGCTTAATGCTTTTGAGGTCGCTGTATCAGGGACCGATTCTTCTTATTAGAGTAACTTACACTGCAAGTTGTTGGCGAAACAGGTAGGGGCATGGGCCTGGGAAGAAGACCGGCGCGGTCTTTAGGCAAGAACTTCATGGAAGCTTTCTCGGGCTTTCACCCCTCAGGTGCCTCACGGTCTTTCTCTACGGCCTTGCTCTGCACGTGCCGTTTCTGACTAATCCTGCGCTTTGATTCAGAGAAGGCTGGCGACTCGTGGGTCATTAGTCTCTCTTTCGAGATAAATATGGTATACTACTCGGAGATCGGCCATGTAGTGACGAGGAATTCTAATTTCTCCTCCCATTCTTTCTAAACACACGTGCAAATGATATTCTGTATATTACCCTAATCAGACGAGGTCCCATGGCCGAGGACGCTAGCCATGGAAGCTGGACTCGGGAGTCGGGACACGGAGAAGGAGAGAGAGACATCCCACACATCGTCGCTTTTGATTCCTCACAATCGGGTCGGAGAGCGACAGATCGCAACTTCGTAAGAGCAGTCTACATAGCGGCCCCCGCAGGGCCCGCTTCTTGCAGCATTCAGTGGTGCTTTCCTCATCTCTCCTTCGTTTGACGCTGACGACTCATTGGCCCCCCCTTCCTCCTCGCGCAGATAGAGGTTGAAAAAGAAGTCGGAGCTCAACAGCTCCAGAATCATGTTAGGAGGCGAGGGAGAGAGGGCAACGGCTGGTTTCTTCTAGCAGATCACCGTAGCCAGCTCCTCTCGTTTACACTCCCATCCCTCTTCCATCACGTTTCCATCTCTTTCCAACATAATTCATGCAGGCGCTCGTTCGGAAGGTCTGCAATGCAGCGTCTCCCCTCCTTGCTTTCAACCTGTCTGGATGAAGAAGAGTCTCTTTCTCTCTCTCTCTCTCTCTCTCTCTCTCTCTATACGCACAGATACACAGATAGAGCTCAGATGCAATCGCTCTAGTTTGATCTGATTCTCTTCTTTCGCCCAGCCGCAGGATGATGAATCCTCGTAGCTCCAGTGCATATACCATCATCAAAAGACCTGCTTACCAGTCTAGATCCGAAACGTTCAGGTCTGTGCATAGTGCAAACATTAGCGATCACCTTCAGAAGTCTTCCAATTGTGGTTGCTGCACAAGTGCAGAGAGCTCCACTTGCTCTCCGCCACACAACAGCATGCAAGAAATGGCGGAGGCGCACTGCTTACCTGATTTAGTATTTTCTGCCCCTAACTATGAAGAAGCTGTGGCTGCAGAGACGAATCGTGCCCGACGAAAGGCTTTCGGCAGTTTAAATCATGTGAAGAAAGAAGAATCACATATTTCCTCTGATTTCGAAGCGAAGATCTCATCAGACTTAAGTGGTGTCACTGTGGCCGAGGGCGTACTTTGTAGCATGTGTGGAGATGTTGGCATTGCAGAGCTCCTCTTTGTCTGTTCAAGGTGCTGTCATCGCTATCAACACATGTAAGAACGCCATAGCCTCTCCCTCTCTTTAACTCACACATCATATACATTCGCGCATATACACAAAGAGCTATTCATTTCAATTCTCTCAGTTGTCATGCCTATACCATCCGCTCTTGAATATTAATTCATGTCAGAAAAGTACTGCATGTGTCACACATTCTAGATTATGATTTCCGCTTCATGGTTTTGTGAATCCATCCGATTGAAAGCCTTTCTCCTGCCACTTATGATGCTGCAGGTTCTGTATAGTACCATATCCTCGATGAATACTAGGATGTTGATAACATACGTAAATAATCTAATTGCGTTTATCTAATCGTCTCTTTCCTATATCATGTCATCAGAGATCATGAGTTCGCAGCTATATATGACCTCTCTCTCTCTCTCTCTCCATACTCTCTACAGCGTCGTTATAGAGCAATATTCTCATGCGCTTACCTTACTTAGCTCAGTATAATTATGAGATTGATCCTTGTGTTGGCATGCTATATCATAATTCCTATCCTTCGTGTCAGTCGTATATCTCGTTGCTCTCTTAGGAGAGGCTTATAGATGCATTCAGCTTTGGATGTCGTTCTAAGCCTATGCGGAGTACGGATGAATTAGTTATAACTCGCGAAAGGAGACGAGCTCACTCAAGGCAGCTATCCAGACTTCTTTTTTGTCCCTTCTTTCATTTTGAACACATCCTTTTACTGTAGAGCTTATGCGCAGAGGCTATGGCGATGGCATGATCTCAGAGAGACAGTGCTCACTCAATCGCATCACTTTCATTTACATCGAACATTTCCGTCAATGATGGCAGGGTTTACTGGCTACTAAATGTTAAATAGTTTGCTTCTTCCTGGAACTGTTCGTCATATTGAATATCACCCCCCACGGTTGTACTCACTGGATTTATAAACAAATCCTCTCGATCGGTCACTTTGCTCTGTGTGTCATAGTATCTATTCGATCATTTTATTGATGATCAATCTCTGAGAACGCTGCATTTGCCATGTATATTGACGCTCATGTCCACGAATGAAAGAATACCCGTAAATAACTTCACATATTACCAGGTTCCCGTTTTATATCCTTGCACACCCTTTACCTCCAAGTCTGTATAGTAAGCGACTTTCTTTGGTTAGACTTCATCTCTGAGAACACTTCATTTGCCATGTATATTGATACTTATGTGGATATATGAAAGAATCCCCGTAGATAAGTTAACATATATCCAGATGTCCGTTCTAATATCCATGCACACCCTTTACTTTCAAGTCTGCATAGAACGCGACTGTCTGCATAGTACGCTCATACTAGTGTTTCAATCTAATGAAGAATATCATTGAGTGCAGAAGGCGCATAATAGGCACTGTCTATGCTTCCAAAAGGCGCATAATAAGCAGATATTTCTAATCGGACTTAAAAAAGGCTGCGATGGTGAGATTTCTGTCAGAACTTGGTGAAGTATCAATGGTATGTTTTATTATTGAACTCGATAGTTTTCGCTCGCTTATGCTTTATCCCTGTAGTGCATTATATGCAGTTTAGATTAAGTAAAAATGGCCTGGTCTACGGTTGATCCGCTTCCCCTCTTTTATTCTCAGCTCGACAGAGTTTAGTTCATTGTACTGTATGCTTGGAGTGCGCTATGTGCGTCATGTAGTTGGTAGTGCTATATCCGGCATAACCAGCGTTTGCAATACTGCCATTCGCTTTGAACGGTGGATATAAGGAAAGCCTAGTTCGAACTCTAGCATGTATCATTTACAGTTCGGACACCGTAGTTCAGGGCCTGATTTCACTAGCCTGAGTTTCGAGGCGCAGGTATGTAGGTTGATTGTCACAATCTGCGCCCTGTAATTCTCTGTAAATCAGCCATAACCGAAAGAGCATCCGAAGCATAGTTAATCTACTCTTCGATCGATTGGCCTACGCCAACTCCATAACGTAGATAATAGAAGTTTCATTATATAAGTTTTTCCAGTCGTAATAGGTTGTCCAAAGGGATCTCCTGTTCGTCCATCAATCAATCGGCTTTTTCCAGGATGATTGGGTTATTTGTTTGTCGAACTACCTATGAACTACTGTACTGATAAAATACGCTGCCTTTCTGTGACTTGCGATACTCTCCTCCGCAAAGAACTAGGCCTGTCCATCACTGTATTTCTTAGCTTATCTTGTATATTGTACCCAGCTCTGATTTGATTTCTTGCTCAATATTGAGCCGTGGAGCTTTATCTACATGCATCCTGCGTAATGCATTTGTAATCTATTTCAGGATCTCGTAACGCCTTGCTTAACCAATTGAAAGCGCATCAGGACTAATGAAGGAACCATACTTTTCGGAATCTGCGGTGACTTTTGTTTCTTCTAGGTCTATTCACTGTGTCGATGACATTGCGATCACAGCGCACTTAATTGTATTGCGTGCCAACTTGTAGGCCTGTTCACTACAGCGATCCTAGCGCATGTACTTTAGTGCATGTCAAGCAAGAACCAACCACACTCCATCTTTATCTAGGAATAACAGAACTCCGCTGAGTACTATTCAAAGAAAGTACGTGTCTCCATTTTTCAGTTCAGCTTTATATCATTCTTGTAGTTAACACGGAGACACATAGCCTTTAAGATTTCAGCTTCAGGTTTGTTTGATTCTAGTCAGTATTGTAACAACATCTGTGGAAGAAGTGAAAGTTCTGAGCACAGAAGAAGCTATGGCGGATTATTCTTGACACAGAGAGAGATAAGAGTACTGAATACGCGCGGAAACAGACAAGAATGCGCCTCACATTTCATTGAAAATATACACATATATATATATATATAAGGCATGCCTTATGTATAAATATGTGTATATTTTCAATGAAATGTGTATATGTATGTGTATATTTTTAATGAAATGTGAGACGCGTTCTTATCTGTTTTATCTGCGGGTATTCAGTAATCTTATCTCTCTATCCGTGTCAAGCATAATCCGCCATAGCTTCTTCTGTGGTCAGAACTTTCAAGAAGAAAACTGCGACGACATTACACAGAGATACCGCAGTTCTTCATAATTAATGGATTTATACAGTTCACGCCCATACAAATACATAACAGGTGCAGGTTCAAGTCACCGGGCACACCTTTATACTGCATATACTTTGCGGCGGACAATCCGCTTATTAGCTCCAACACCTTCCTATGTGTTATCAGTTTCGACAAAAATTAATGAATCAGATGCCTATTGATTATTATGCTTCCCAGAAGCCAGCCCTATCATTTCAACCTCATGTTCATGTGTATTGTTGTATGATTGTCTTGGAATTTCACATTCCAAGTCTTATTCGGACCCTCGATGTAGATTATCGTCTCAAACTCTATGAGTGCATATATTCGTTACATCTTACTACTACTATCTTAGCATCTTCTTTATCATCACTATGATCAGCGTCATCTTCATCATCATCATCATCGTATTCTTCTTCTTCGTCTTTATCTCGCACGCGGCACAACATCTGATCACTATGATAAATTGCTCAGGCACTGTTCTCGAGGTAACCACAACCTGTCGAAGGGTGGATCGCCATTTTAGTCTGTTCTCGCAAATGTCGATGACAATTTCATGGTAGACCGAAGGTTGCAGAAGACGCTTGCGATGGCTAATAGTGATATGAATACGCGCATCACGTCAATCCTGGAATAAGATCCGCCATTATTTTGGCTGAGTTTTCAAGGAAGATGGATCACAGTCGACAGCACAACAAACTCGATTCTCAAAAACACCTTCCATTCATTACCTTTACTGAACAAGGAAATATAATTGGCAATAAGTTAATCTCGCGTTGTTTTAGATTTTCAGATGAATGGGTTTATCAGAAGGTTATTAAATTATTACTGTCTAGAATTTTTCCAAAATCGGCCTCATTAATGACATTTACGACATTTTCAGGTACTGCAGCAGGTCATATCCGAACATCGGTGAAGAAGCGTACATGTGTAACTGGTGCCTGCATGAGCAGGACTCGATGCTTTCGAGCACGTCGAAGGTCTCGAACACGCAGACTACCGCCAAGGGCAAAAATGAATTTGGGCAGTCGGTTGGCTCAAACACTGGAGTATATCAGACCGAGTTATTGCATGCGCACAGAAATCTCCGTTGCCTACTTGGTAGTCCCGCCATCGCAGAAGATGAGAATGATGAGAGCAATAGTGGAGCTGTAATGGGAAAGGGCCATACGAAAGCATTCGAGTACTTGCTTTTGGTCGCCGCACAGTCCCTCCCCAATGACAATCGAGAGATGAGCGGTGTGGATATTCCTGGCAGTAAGCAGAACAATGTCATGCAAAGCATGTTTGCCGCTTCAAAATTCAAAGAATCATCGGGCGCAAGAAAGATGGCCAGCAGTCCCGATGCCATCAAAGCTGACAAGCTCGACGTGACTCCACTAGCGACTATGCTTAGTAGAGCTTCGGAACGGGAGTTCGCGAGATTGGGCACTACTACCAATGAAAATTTCCACGTTGCTCTAGAGCGTAATCGAAACGAAAGAACACAAAATCAGGCAAAGTTGGACGGAGACAAGAAATCTGTGGATATTGATCGACTCATTGGGGGAGGAATCCCAAAGCGTCAGAGAGGTAGCAAGGGGATCAGTTCACCATTGAAGTGCAGGAAGAAAAGCTTTCAATGCAGCCCATCTAGGCCGAACTATCGGAGGTATAAGCTGTTGGCGGATGTTGTATGTTGAGATGAACAATGTAATTAACCAAATAGGCTGGTGATGGGAGAGCCATAATTGTCCCGAAATTGCAGGTAATATATATATGTTTGGCCGACGACCAGGAACATTTCTTCGTTCTGTGGTCATGGCGGTGAAGGTCTTGAATCAGTTTTAGGTAATTACTGAACAGTGCAAAACCATAGCAAATATAACAAAAAATGGCGCTTATCAGTTACTGTTTGTTGAATTCCAGCCTACATTTTCGGGTGAATGTCTATTTTCATGCTGACGATTATTATTATTATTATTGAGAATACAATGAATTGAAAACACACTCACACTCTCACACTCCCAGCCTCTTAAGGTAGAGGCACCCATCTGTGAATCTGTGAGGAACTCATAGATACATGTTCAGCTAAGACTAGAACTCACGACTTCCTCCTTGAGACTCAAGGCATCAAACAGCTTGGTTTCGAGGACTTGGACAGTTGCTAAGATTATCGAATCAAGTTTCTATATCGAAACTAAGCATATGCGACGGCTTAGTTTTGTTTTGTCGTTGTTGATTATGTTTTGCCGTTGTTGACTATGTCATGCAGTGCATTGTCTTGTTCTAAAAATTGCTGACTGATCATGCACTTCTTGCTTTCTTCTTTCTTCTCGGCTACACATTTTGATCGGTTTAGAACATTACCCTACAAAAAAATTGATTTTTATAGAATGATGTAATAGGAGGTAAGAAGGCCTATTGATGACTATCAGGACAGCTATAACTCCCATTAGGTACCACACTCTATTGCCTTTGCTATGCGTTTGTTGAAACAGCCTTTATTTCTGCACAGTTTTGATCATCAAAGGCAAATTCAAAGAGGAAGAGTAGGAAAAGTGTTTAATGAGGTAGGACTGAACTCTGATATACGTCATAGGAATGAGAGAATATAGGTTATTTGAGGGCATAAGCATCTGGATTCCTTTTGTCGCTATTTTCGATGTGGTACACAATATATCAGATGGAAACTAAATGTAAACAAATTTTCTTCTCAATACATATGGTGACAAGAAAATCGACGATGCCATTGGTCGTGATTGATTCGTCTGTAAATCATTGTTAAGAATGTGAATAATGCATTTTTGATTGACTAGTATTCGCCTGCTTAAACGAAGTTCCAATCGTTCGGCTTATTATGTGCTCTTGAAACGCGGTGAAGGATGTAAGTTTTATTTTAGAATAAGTTTCACATTTTATCATTGCATAGATCTGGATGAATCTATCCTTTTTCATGGGATATCTTTGTAATCTCCGATTTGTGAGACGTACTAGTGTAGATGAAATATCTCGAAAATAACATTCCCAGATCGCCATGCTCTTATAGAAGGCGACTTCTAAGAGTTTCTATCCACATCATTAGGGAAAAAAATGAACCCTGCATGGGCCTTTTGGATTAAGGAGTGATTAGTGATGGACCAATGAGAGGAGGGTGGTGGACACAGTCTATAGCCTATAAATCACTAGGCTGAAGGGGGATGAGGGGACAGGATTCCCCTATGTTCAGGTTTTGCCTCTAGAGAGAGAAAGGAATCTCGTAACTTACCTGGGCCCAAAAATTCAAAATTTTCAAAAAGTTATAAAACTCATCATAACACCATTTAATGGTCCCCCAACCACTTTTTAGGATCAAAAGTGCTATTTTTGGGTTCTAAATCAAAATCCGTGCATGAACTGAAGTGAAAAAAGTGACTTTTTCAAAAATAACTCAAAATGCAACTTTCGCCCTCCAA
This sequence comes from Ceratopteris richardii, assembly GCA_020310875.1. Classification (NCBI taxonomy): domain Eukaryota; kingdom Viridiplantae; phylum Streptophyta; class Polypodiopsida; order Polypodiales; family Pteridaceae; genus Ceratopteris; species Ceratopteris richardii. Next base: position 90,614,045 of record CM035410.1, read on the forward strand.
AACCTCCCATTTTCATACCCAGGTCCCAAAAAGTCATCTCTTTCCACTACTTTCTCTCCCTAGCACACCATTGCAGCTCCTGCATCTCCATTTCTTTCTCTATGCATCATCTTCTTTGAATTCCTACTGTCATTTCCATAGCCTGATCTCCAATGGAGAAACCTAAATCTCATAGACGTCCAAAAGATGAGGTTATCGCGATAAAATGTCACAATATCAAGGCTCCAGAAGGATTTTGGTTAGGACAGGAGTTCTGCAAAGGTGCATGGGTGTACATGCAACCCTCTGGTGTTGGTCCTCACCGTGTGAGAGATCGTGGAAACTTGGATCTTCATTGGAAAGGGAAGTTACTAGGCTTCAAAAAGCTCAAAAATGGTGAAACTGTTGCCATTGTACAACATGTGTTCACAATGTCAACCATGAAATTGGAAAACTCAAACAAAATGAGATATCCTATCAACTGTAAGTATTACTCATTGACTTTTGTCCAAATTTCAGAATATACCTAGCTAAGTTGTGTATTTTTTTGTTGTAGACATATTTCCTTCTACCTTGGTGGAAGAACAACCACTTCATAGTCTTACAGGTACTTTCCAAGCATTGTATGCAGATGTTGGGTCGATAGTCTTTCCACAAGCCCGTCCTGCTCAGCTATTATGTGAGAGAGTTTTCTTTTACACACATACATATGTTGTACCCTCTTCATCAAATGATTTTGGCAAGTTAGAGATGATTAAGGTAGATTCTCTCTTAAAGCTTGAGTGGCCGCAACCTGATGTATGGACATTAACATCTTTGAAGCATAAGATGGTGATGGACATACACAACTCTTTGAAATTTACAAGAGTTTCAAGATCTATAGGATTACATTGGTGTGTTCCTGTTCATTGTTTTGTACATTTATTTCAGATATTCACAATTCTAGAGACGTCAACAATGTTCATGTTAAAAGATATCACGTATGAGCAGGTAGAGTGTTTGCTAGGTGAAAAATGGGGACTTGTAGAAGGATGCACCAAAGGGGATAGATACATTTGTAAAATTGGTGCAAGAGGCATAGGATTTCGATACTTGAAACATCATACTTCATTGTACATTAGATTCTATTATGATCGTTGGATGAATGGATACCATTACAAAGTTCTGGGGGTGTTTTAATTTCATTTGAAATTAAGAGAAATCTACCCAACAATGAAATGGAAGTTATTTCAGTAAATCATCATTGGACTCTTGCCAACGTGAGAGAACATCTAGTAATCATGGGATTTGAGGATCTGGATCAATCAAAGTTCAGAATACAAGGGCATAAGGTAAGTAGCATATGGTATTTCTTCTTTTGTTTATACAAATTCTTACACTCAAATATGTTCATTTAAAGTTTTCTATTTGTCTGCAGATTGGTAAGAGGTTGGAGGATAAAATTAAAGTCCTCCTTGAATGGAGTGTGGATGGAACTCAACTTTCATTGTCATAGCTCAAGGACTATTTGAGTGCTACAGTGTACACACACCTATGTTCCATTTATAATCCTACATCTGCAACAATGTATTTAACATGCAAGACATGTAGCATGTATAATTTTTTGATCTCAATATGATGTACAATTTGCCAAATCTTTGGTTTTTCCAATGGCAATTTATTATAATTTTAAAGTTCTGAGAATTTTTTTTTTCTATTGTGTTGTCGTGTATCTTATTCTGGTTAATGATTCTGTTCAATCTTTTTATGAGCAAAAGTTTTTTTCTGAGAGTTCTGTGCATGATTGTTTTATTTGAAGGTATCAGTTTTAGTTTTAAAATGGGTCCCACTCACTTTAAAATTTTGAAACTACTATAAAAGCAACACTTATTCTCTCATTTCTCACTTTTGCAACCAAGAAGAGCTACAATCACTAGCAGAGTACGCACACAAGCTAGCATCACGCGCAATGGCTGCCGCATCCTCCAGTACCCTGCAACTCAAACGTCCACGTGAACTCTTCAATGAGTTCTTGGAATCAACTGAGTTCAAAGGTCAGAACCACTTGTATGACCTACTGTCTAGGGTCCCTGATCTAGACAAAACAATTCAACTGAACTCTGATGTGCTCAAGGAAATCATAGAGTTCCTTGAGTACTACATCTTGCGTTTTTCTATAGAAATACCGCCTTATGAGGGTAAATGGGTTCCATGTGACCTTCTACTCTACATACATAGAGGCAATGAAGCCTTCATGAAGCGCCTTAAGCGCTTCATGGCAATTGCGGAAACTGCTGGGCACTTACTAGATGACTCTGTGCCATTAGTAAAAAAACTTAACAAAAAGAAGAGGATGGGTACAAAGTACCTATCCTACACTGCAACAACATATTTTATTATTAATGAGGAGCCGGAACCTACACCTCTTGAGCTCCCCAACCTTGCCACTGGGGGTTTTGTTAAGGAGAAGAATGAGCCTCAACCAGAGGCCATAAATTTTTCCAAAGAAAGCATTACAATCCACCAAGAATTCCCTGGTGGTGTTGAGGATAAACTACATGTGCAATCAAGCATGGAGGAGGCCCCCCCTTCAAATCTCAACCCCTCTGAGCCCACATTACCAGAGGTGGAACTTGAATATCTCTCCTGCATCGTTGTGGATGGAGAGGAATTTATTTTACTCCATGACATTGAGAAGGCATTCGGTCTACGTCTAGATGAATGCTTGAGTATTTTCTCCACAATGTCAGATGTTCCACTTGACAACAAATTTGACATACTTGAAAAGAAGTCCATCCCACTTGGGGATTCTGTGGCAGACACCATATCAATGGTGTGTGCTGATATTTTAAATGATGACAACAATTCTACTACAGAGGAGGAGTTCAGTGCAGCACAGGAGAGGATACTGAAGCAAAAAATTCCTACATCCCATGTAGCAGAGCAGAGTGGCATGGCCCACTCTAGCATTGATCTTGATGCCCCTGGAAGAGGGGAGGAAGAAGACAAGCTTCATGATGTAAGTGGTAATTGAATTAAATAAATCGATAATTTTAAGTTAACATTGTAAGAGCTTGAATTCTCATTTGTTCTTAACAGGAAGCAATTGAGCTCGACAAGTTCGCAGCAAGGTCTGGTGGGGATCGAGCTTCTCGTGGGAGTGGTGCATCCTTGGCAAACTACATCGGAAAGTTGCCAAAGGATGATTTTGTTATCATACACAAAGACTACAGTCCCGATGGGCACTTCATCACTTGGTGCTTGAAGGCCCTTAGCAAGATTTTGTGTTTATGTACAATTACCCAAGGCACTAATTGTGTCATTTTGGTTAGGAAATCCTTAGTTGTAACTACTTTAGGACTTAATTTTAGAGGGAAAGTATTAGGGCAAATAGGTATCGCCATGAGTCTTGGAATGCAAGACCCCCATGTAATATCAAGATCTGTATTGACTTACCAGCTGCCTCAATCTCTCCAAAGGAGAAAGAAAGTTGTGGAGAAATTGAAGGCAGCTGAGAAATGATGTAATGTCTTGATAATACAAGCTTTTTTTTTCATCATTTGTCTAGTTCTGTTTATGAATGTGCTAAAAAATTGAACTTATCTTCTCTCCACAAATTGTATCTAATTGGGGGTCTTTGTATTTTGCTTTGGTCCTCTGTATGATTATATGCTTAAAAAAGGCCAAAAAAGCCCCAGCCACAGAAACGCGGGAAACAGCCCTGCAAAATTGCAGGGCTGTTTCTCGCGTTTCTGTGGCTGGGGCTTTTTTGGCCTTATGTAGTGTTTTTAGGTGCTACAATACATAGGAAACTATGTAATTTCAGATTTTCAATTGGTTTTGGTATTATCAGGACCAGAAGTTTTCAGTAGGGTATAAACTCAGCCTTTAGTAGCTAAAGATCTCAATTCCTATAGGGTATAACCTCTTAATACCTAGACCCTTGCATCTCTACCATATGTCTTATGCTTACCAAAGACCAAATATTGCAAAAAAAACCCCAGCCACAGAAACGCGGGATTCAGCCCTGCAAAAATTTTGCAGGGCTGAATCCCGCGTTTCTGTGGCTGGGGGTTTTTTGGTATTAAAAAGACATGTTGCACACCAGTATGTAGAAAAGGAACATATCTAGTCATAAAACAATAGGCAAGTGCATGTATGTTTAACTGAATCCATATATAACTGACTGAAAGAGAGAGAGAGAGAGTGAGAGAGAAAAAAGAGACAAAGAATATAAGTCAAAACAAAATTTTCTATTATCCATTGTATTACATCGCAAAGTAGCCTATCATAGGGTATAATATACACATCATGGGTTATTTCCTCTAATTCTTCTTGCTAGCTGAATGTCCTTCGGTTGTATGGTTACTCTCTTGGCATGGATAGCACAGAGGTTAGAGTCCTCAAGCATGGAGATGAGGTAGGCCTCAGCTGCCTCTTGAAGTGCTTCAAGTGCTATCCCTTGTATTCTTAGACCTGTTTGGTAGCTTTGTAGTTCCTCTTTCACTACCCTTGCAAAAGCTCTTCGTGGTATGAGTAGTTCAACGGACTTTTGGTAGTGTCGTATCTCTGCAAAAGCCCTGCAGTGCTTCCTTCGTCTTTGTGGAGCTCTTGGGTTGGGAGGTATGTTTGGCTGGCGTTGAGGTCGACGTCGAGGTTGATAGTTTTTTTTTCTCCGATGTACATGATGTGAGGGCCCAGCTTCATCTTGCACATTTTGTTCTTGATGTGGTTGTTGACTTTGCTCTCTTTCCTCCTCTGTTGGTATTTGCCCTTGTCCTTGTGGAAGTGTCTTACCTCCATGTGTCACCCTATGGCTCGTTGGTATTTGCATATCATTCCATGGTGGTTGATTGTTGCTTTCCTCATATGGGGATGACTCTTCGTCGCTCTCTGGTACACTCCTTCTGATCAACTTCTGTTTGGGTCTTGATTTGATGGGTGTCCTTGTTGGTGGCTCATCATCTGAAATGGCCTCTGATCGTCCTGGAGTATAATAATCTTGTCTATTGGAAACTTCATTTTCTCGCACTGAATTGCTCCCAGGTGGTGTGCCATTGTGTGACACAGGCACAGATGTGCTCTGGGAACCACTTCGAGGCCTTTGGGGGGGTTGCAACCATGGTGGGCGTTGTGTCCCTAGATGAGGGCTAGGAAAGAAGACGCGATCTTTCCTTGCAGTTTGCTTGGTGCGTGCCATTCTCTTGAGTTGCAAAAAGTGTGAAATGAAGTGAGTTCTCTCTATTTATAGAGTTTTTAAAAAAACTGTTTGTTCACACTAGAACGGACAAAACCTGTTTAAAACCATACAAAATATTATATATTAAATAATAACACATTGAAATCAAGATTACAATAATCATATGTATTACCACATAATGGGAAATAGCGAATTCACTTTACTTCCAAGCTGAGCCTTCTCGTTGTCTCCTTGCACGCCACTGAGCATGATGAAGAGGACCTAACGATGACTTCCATTTCTCACTGGCAATGTTGTGTTGCATCTTTCTTGCAAGTTTTGCCAATTTTGAATCCCTAAGTCGTTCCACAAAAAACTTTCTCGAGAATGTAGTGCGGTAAAACCAATTAAACATCTCCTCCATGTAGTTTGATTGCATTGGGCCACCACCATGTCGGGTGTTTTTGAAGTAGACACCCCTCGCTTTGTAGTGTGACTTTTCCATTCCTTGGGTACTGAAAATCTCTAATGACCCATATCGATGCATGAAAAAAGCTCCATGTGCAAACAAAATATGCTAAAAATTGTTAAGTACATTGGAAAAAGGTAAGTGCAATGAACACTTGTAGAAGAAGATTACACTTACAATGTAGTGTGTTATATTGCTCTCTCCCCAACATTGAATGAAACACTTGGTGAACTCCACTAATGTTTCTTGAAACATTTGACGTTGAATAGCACTAGACCTAGTTAGACCCATTAAGCCTACAACCTTATCAAAGCTCGACCAAACTTTCTTTCTCTTATTACAAAGATCAACTTGAGAGTCATTGTCTGTTGTGATCATGCATAGGTCTTTCCACAGCTCATAACGTTCATTATTTTGAGTGCTAGTACCTCTTCTAGAAAAATGTCTTGCTTTATTCCCTGTCATTGACACTTGTTGCAAGCTATCTTGAGATTCTCCAACTTTCTTAACAACTAGGGTTACATTTCCACCATGACAACCAATTGAATTAAGAAGTTCCTCCAATTTCTTTATAGCTTGAATAGATTTATCAACTGGCTTCATGGCAAATGCGTATTCTATATGGAGCTTCAATAGTCTATCAAAAATTCTCATGAAGGCATGCAAGGTGCAAAAGTGGACATTGACTAAAGGGAATGGAATAATGGGATTCCAATCCTTATCTGACATGTCACGATTAGGTGTACCTAACATGGGACACCTCATTAAAGGTGTATCCCATTCAGCAGATGGAGTTGCATCTGTGTCATCAACTAAATCATCTATGTTGTTTTGTTTTCTCTTTGTTCGTTTATAACCTCGTGTACAATATGGACAAGGATAGAGAGTAGATGCACCTTGTTTGCACCCTAACATGCATTTGATAGTCTTTAAGTCTCCACCTAAGTGCCACTCTACTTCAAAATCACCAAGGCTTTCTACATTGATTTTGGCACCATGAATTTGAGAAGTTATCACCTCTGTGATCCATGGGATCCTATTGAAAATCCATGTAAGAACATCATTGGATTCTTTAGGTACTTCAATAGCACCTAACCACCATATATCTTTCTCTGATTGGACACTATATGTAAAGTGATGGGTAGATTCTTCACTATCATCAATAATAGCATGGGCCATAGCTTCGTTCATGAGTGTCACACTAAGTCTCTCCATACGGCGTCCCTTTATGATTTGACATTCGTCTAGCTTCAATACAAACTTGAGTTTGGAACCACAATCTACATCAAATAACAAACATTATATTATTAAAAATACTATGAATGTCATTATCAAAACAATGGATATACCTTGAAGTGTGGATTTGTAAAATTTAACCATTTCCTTTTGGAGCCTCTCCAAATTGACAAATATGTTGTTGTACTTTGTGTAGATGAATCCCTGTCTAGATGTGTTTTTCAACTCTTTCTTTGATGTAGATGAATGATAAATGGATGCAGGCATAACATCTTCTATATGCAGGTAATTGCCAAGAGTATTGGCTACATCCTCATTGGTTATCTTCTTCCTCATAGATACCTTGTAAGGGCATGGAAAAATGCTCTGGAAAATACCTTTGTTTTGTAGAGCCTGCTTCAAAAGATTGTACAATGCAGTGTACGCTCTAGTATTAACACTTGCTTCATCACATACCATCTGTACCTCACTAGGACTAATAATATCTTCTAAGTTGCCTGCAAAATCTTTAATCACTTGGGTTTTGATGTGATTTCCTATTGGTGACTCCAAGATCATAAGCACATGTTTGTTGCTAAGACAAGAATTCAGAAACTTCAATTGATCCTCCATTGTTGAGGAAGCACTCGCATCTTCAACAAATGACCTGCACAATAAGAATCTCAATCTAAAAGTCTTTTAACATAACTAAACAAAGGAAATACATACCTAAGTGCGTAAACACGTCGCTTCCGTGCTCCACCACCAGTTGAAAGAGCTTGAAAGGATGATAATGGTCGTTTCCTAAATCTCATCCCAAGTGGAGTCTCTTTTAGTTGTGTAAGATTGGCTTTCAACTTTGTAATTGTGCTCTCCTTTTCTTCCACATCTTGTTTGAGACTATTATTGTGCTCATCCAAAGATTTGATAGCACTTTCTAAAGTGTGTATAGCACTCTCTAAACTGTGTATCTTGAAATGGTTGTGATGACATTGTTGCATCCAATAATTTGCTATAGATGTAGAATGGTTAGACAATCGCTTGCAATAGCCTAGGAGTCCATCTTCACCGGAACCAAGGAATTGTAGAAATGTGGAGATAGTATGGAATCTAGGATGAACATTAGCCATTGGATCCAAGGGATACAAAGCACCATGGACCCAAAGATCAATATTCTTCTCTCCAGCTGCACGTCGTGCATTTTGAGAATCTATGTCATTGCTACCTCTTGTCAGGGGAGCACTAGATTGTGCTCTCTGACTACACAAGACAAGATTTCGGAAACACAGTTCTGATTACAAGAATACCCACGAAGGGAAAATGCTACAAGAATATACGATCGATACAAGATGTCCCACAACCCGGGACCAATAGGTATGGAAAACTCGACTAGAGATGATACAGGAGATCCCACAACCCGGGATCGTAGGTAGGAAACAAGATATCTCGATTACAAGAAATCCCCTCAGGGATATGAACTGGATACAAGAAATAACTAGAAAGGATCTCGTACTACGAGATTACAATAGGACAAGAAAGGATGTCCACAATACAAGACTAGACAAGACTAGAGCTAGAAACAAGACTAGAACTTGAACTGGAACTTGAATGTACTTACTTGGAGGTCACGACTCCTTGAGCTCCCAAGACTGGCATTGGCAAGACTCATTATGAATGTGGCCAACCCCTCCTTATATAGGTTTTCAAGGGCGGTTCCCAAGGCGGTTGCGAACTGATGATGTCATCATGATGTCATCGATTTGTAACAAGACCTCCCAATGTCAGAATTCAGCGAATAGACAGTTGATCTTGGGGTTTTGGCACATTCCGGACGCAATGGAAGCATTGGTTTCTCCTAATTCTGAACCAATCATGAGATACAGGGTTCACATGGAATCTTAGGTTCAGGATGGTTTCCTTCGTCCATGACATCACCTCCCCCTCAAGCGACGAGTTCCACGAGGAGCGGTCATGTTATCTGGTCTCGGCTTCGTTGGATTTTTCTTATGGAATTCTCGAACCTTGATTGGTGCTCTCTGAAGGTTTTCTGCAGGTTCCCAAGTACGATCACTGATGTCATACCCTTTCCAATGAATAAGGTATTCCAATCTTCCCCGGGATATTCTGGAATCTAGGACATGCTCGACTTCAAATTCTTCATGATCATCAATCTCAATAGGTGGTGAAGGACTAGGTCTCTCCCCCCTCAATGGTGAAATCTGATATGGTTCCAACATGGATACATGGAAAACTGGATGTATTCTCATGGTACTCGGTAACTGGAGTTTGAAGGTGACTGGATTAATCTTGGCCAAGATGGTAAATGGTCCAAACTTTTGATGATCTAACTTTGCACAAGGCCTTGAAGTTTGTAAATTGTTTCGGAGTAACCATACTTTATCCCCAATTTGATACGATGGATTCTGGACACGATGTTGATCTGCATAGTACTTATATTGTTGTTGAGCTTTATGGATCTCTTCCTTCAGTTCTTTGTGAATGTCCATCAGGTACTGGGCCTTGTCTCTGGCAGCTGGGTTCTTGACATGATTTGAGAGTTGTATATCCATCCTTGGATGTTGTCCATAGTTTGCAAAGAAGGGAGTTTGCTTAGTAGATGCATGAACACTATTGTTATAGGCAAACTCTGCAAAGGGTAACAACTCAAACCAGTCATTTTGGTGATAGTTGCTAGTGCAACGGAGATATTGCTCCAGGACTTGATTCACTCGTTCTGTTTGTCCATCAGTCTGTGGATGATTTGCTGTAGATAGTTTAACTTGAACACCAAGGAGCTTGCAAAGACTGTTCCAAAAGCTGGATATGAACTGTGGACCTCGATCACTGACAATGTCATCAGGCAATCCATGAAGCCTAAATATGTACCTAAGAAAAAGTCTGGCAGTGGCTGCACCTGTGATTGCCTTGGTAGTTGGAATGAAGTGTGCCATCTTTGTAAATCTATCCACAATAACAAGAATGGCATCATACTTATCTGACTTTGGTAGATCTGTGATGAAATCCATCGACAATGAAGCCCATGGCCTTTCTGGAATAGGTAGAGGTTGCAAGAGGCCATGAGGTTTATGTCGGGGTACCTTAGATCTATTGCAAGTATCACAGGTTCGAATGTATTCTTTGACTTCCTTCCACATCTGAGGCCACCAAAAGTCCCTTGATATGAGTTCTATTGTTTTATTTACTCCAAAATGTCCTGCTGCAAGGTTGTCATGGCGTTGTTGAAGTACTTGGATCCTGGGCTTTCCTGGAGGGACATACAATAGGTTCTTATAGAGTAGTAAACCATCCTTTTCCTGAAATTCGTTTACTTCTTGGAATTTTCCTTCTTGAGCTTTCTGCTTAACGTTACAAAACAATTCATCCTGTGGTAGATTCTCACGGATCAACTGATTCAAGGCTGAATCTTCATGATGGCTTGAAGAGATAGCTGCTAACTGGAGATGCTCGGGCTTGAGTAATACACTCTCTTGTTGATCAAAGGCCTCTTCACCCTTCTTTGGTGCAAGGTAAGATCTTCTGGATAGGGCATCTGACTGACATTGATGACGTCCTGGACGGTATGTGATGACAAAGTCGAATCTGGATAAAAAGTTACTCCATCGAGATTGCCTTCTATTGAGGATCCGGGTGGTCATAAAATACTCTAGGTTCTTGTGATCTGAATATACAATGACTTTATGAGCTGCTCCTTCTAGATGGTGACGCCAGGTATCAAACGCGTCTACTATGGCAAGGAGTTCTTTATCATGAATTTCATAATTAATTTCTGGAGGGGAAAACTTCCTTGAATGATATGCAACTGGATGTAGTTGTCCATCATCTCCATATTGGGAAAGAATGGCCCCTAGAGCAAAGTCCGATGCATCTGTCTCAAGGAAGAAGGGCTTACTAGAATCAGGATGAACTAGGATTGGAGCAGTAGTGAATGCTGATTTCAAGGTCTGAAAGGCCTTCTCTGCTTCTTCGGTCCATGAGAATTTGGAGTTCCCTGTAAGCTTGGTAAGAGGTGTCACTATCTTGGAGTAATCTCTGATGAATATCCTATAGAAATTGGCAAACCCCAAAAAACATTGTACATCTCGAACACATGAAGGTGGTTGCCAATCAAGGATTGTCTCAATCTTCTTAGGGTCCATAAAAATTCCTTTATCTGATACTATGTACCCTAAAAATTCCACTTCTGTCTTATGAAAAGAACACTTCTCCAATTTCGCATACAATCCTTTTTCTCTTAGTTTCTCTAGGACTATCTTTACATGATCTTCATGATCCTCTAGATTTTTTGAAAATATCAAGATATCATCAAGGTATATTACAACAAAATCATCTAAATATTCTCGAAAAATATCATTCATCATATGTTGGAAGACAGCTGGAGCATTTGTAAGACCGAAGGGCATAACTACATATTCAAAATGCCCATACCTTGTTCGAAATGCTGTCTTCCATTCGTCTCCTTCTCTGATCCTGACAAGGTTGTAAGCTCCTCGAAGATCAATTTTCGTGAAGAATTTTGCTTTTCCAAGGCGTTCCAAGAGCTCTGATATGAGTGGTAGAGGGTATCTGTTTTTTATAGTGACTTTGTTCAATCCACGATAATCTACACACATCCGGAGAGTCCCATCCTTCTTCTTTACAAATAGAATAGGAGCTCCTGCTGGAGACTTCGAGTGTTTGATAAACCCCTTTGCTAGATTCTCATCAATGTTCTTGCGTAGTTCTGTAAGTTCCTCTGGAGATAGTCTGTAGATTGGTCCAAAGGGTGGTTGTGTTCCCTCTTGAAGATCTATGGGACAATCATAAGGTCTATGCTCTGGAAGGATATCTGCATTCTTCTTTTCAAAAACATCTTCAAAGCCGTTGTACTGATTGGGTAGCTGTACTGGATCATCTTTCTTGGATTCTTGAGCTGGTATGGCATAGATCATATATGTAGGTTCCTTCCTTACTGCATGTATGAAGGCTTTAGCTCCAACATATGTTGGGTTCTTCTGGATATCTCGACGGGTGATTTTATTCTTTTCCCAATTAATTTCTGGATTATGTTTCTTTAACCACGGCATTCCGATGATAACCATATTTGCTGGACTCGATATTACATTGAAACATATGTGTGAATCATGGTCACCAAGGTGTACTCTTAGTGGTATGGTTTCCATGGTTATATTCCCCGATGCTAGAGGCCGTCCATCTACTACTTCGGCTACTACTGGTCTGTTCTTTCGAAGTACTGGAATTCCATGTTTCTTAACGAGTCCTTCATCAATGAAACATGAGGACGCTCCTGAATCTACTAGAGCTATGAGGGAAAGGGTCTTCTTAGACAGGATTAACTTGACAGGGGCAAGACATGTTTCTACGGGTGTGGATGGAATTATGAGACCCTTTCGTATATCATGGTCCGGCTGTATGGTCTCTTTTACAACTGGACTTCCTCGTTTCCCTGCTCTACAAGGGTGGCTGCGACTTTGGAGTTTGTTCTCTTGTTGGGACAATTAACTGCAATGTGGCCAGGGTTTCCACAATATAGACATAATTTGTTATCCCTCCTTCTTTGTTTCTCTTGTGGTGTTAGAGGCTGGAACCTAGTTACATCTATCTGCATAGGTTCGGGCATAGTGTCATCTCTAGGAGTAGGCTGGAAAGGTTTCCATTGGCGAGGTCTTCCTTCTACTTGTTTTTCTTGTTTCCTTTCAAAAAGACGGTTATCACATTGAATGGCTTGGTTGATGTATTCATTCAATGTCTTCACCTCTGGCATCGTGAGTAGAAGGTCCTTCACGTCATCCCTTAAGCCCCATCTAAATTGGCTAATGAAATAATCTTCATGCCAAGTGAGGTCACATATCAATTGCCTAAATTCTGATGCATAGGTAGAGGCAGGGCGGTTACCTTGACGTAGCTTTCGAAGTTTTGTTTCTGCCACTCGACTCGTGTCTGCATCTCCAAATGTGGCGACAAGCTCTCCAAGAAATGCCTCATAATTATGAAGTACGGCCATATCCTTCTCCAAGATTGGGGCGAACCATGATAAAGCTTGACCATAGAGCAAGGTTCCAATAAAACCGACCTTGGATGCATCATCAGGGTATCTATCAGGCTGCATGCGAATGTACAATTTGACTTGTTGCAAGAATCCTCGAAACTTTGTACGATCACCATTGAACTTTTCTGGCATGCAAATCTTGGGTTCCTTCACAAATGATGTACTGGGCCGTTGGTTCACTTGAATACTCCCTTGATTCGCTTGAAGACTCCCGATTCGTTCTTGTAATTCTTGAAGGAGTGTACCTACATGCACTGGATGTCCCATCTCGACTTGTGTCTGTCGACGACTTAGGTCTTCGACTTGTTGTTGGAGACTCTGAAGTGATGCTACGATCTGTTCATAAGCGTTCTCCATGATGTCTGGTCTTGGATAGAAGATAGTCTTGCCAAAATGTCAGGGGAGCACTAGATTGTGCTCTCTGACTACACAAGACAAGATTTCGGAAACACAGTTCTGATTACAAGAATACCCACGAAGGGAAAATGCTACAAGAATATACGATCGATACAAGATGTCCCACAACCCGGGACCAATAGGTATGGAAAACTCGACTAGAGATGATACAGGAGATCCCACAACCCGGGATCGTAGGTAGGAAACAAGATATCTCGATTACAAGAAATCCCCTCAGGGATATGAACTGGATACAAGAAATAACTAGAAAGGATCTCGTACTACGAGATTACAATAGGACAAGAAAGGATGTCCACAATACAAGACTAGACAAGACTAGAGCTAGAAACAAGACTAGAACTTGAACTGGAACTTGAATGTACTTACTTGGAGGTCACGACTCCTTGAGCTCCCAAGACTGGCATTGGCAAGACTCATTATGAATGTGGCCAACCCCTCCTTATATAGGTTTTCAAGGGCGGTTCCCAAGGCGGTTGCGAACTGATGATGTCATCATGATGTCATCGATTTGTAACAAGACCTCCCAATGTCAGAATTCAGCGAATAGACAGTTGATCTTGGGGTTTTGGCACATTCCGGACGCAATGGAAGCATTGGTTTCTCCTAATTCTGAACCAATCATGAGATACAGGGTTCACATGGAATCTTAGGTTCAGGATGGTTTCCTTCGTCCATGACACCTCTAGTTGTTGGTGCAAATTCTGTAGGAACACGAACATGTACACTCTTTGAGTGAGGAGCACGCGCTGGTGCTGGTGTCATGTTCGTAATACATGTGAGCACCATGATGTTCCAAAACTCCAGCACCGAATGGGAAGAAGCACACAGATGGCTGGAATGGCTAGTACAGTAGCTATGTGCAAGAAAAAAAGTGTGTTTTGGTATGTGGATAGGTCAAAATGACTTTTTTCAGTATGTTAGAGGGAAAATGAGTTTTTTTTCAAAAATTCATGTTTTGGGGCAACCAAAGTTACGAGTTTGATGATGTGGCACTTAACTTTTGGAGGGATTTTGAAAAGTATGTTTTTTAAGTATTTTTTATAAAAATAAGTCTAAAAAAATTAAGTTCTGACATATACATAAAAGTATGGGCCATTTTGAATAAAGAATAGCTGAAAAAGAGACTTTTTCAGAAAACTCATTTTTTTATTCATAAAGATGGACGGATTTGATGAGCTGGAAAGTGGTTTTTCTCTCTCTCTATGTGCAGAAGAGAGAGAAGGTCCTAGCTCAGCCTAAAAAAAAGCCTACTTCAGCCTACCAAAAAGTGCTCTATTAAATGCACTTTGTCCCCTTAACAAAGTACAAGATTAAGCTTAATCCCTAAAAATTAGGAATCCTTACAAGGCCCATGCAGGGTTCACTTTTTTTCCTAATGTAGAAAGCTTCAACGACTTTGAATTAATATCGTGCGGCAAGTCGCCCACAACTTTAGTGAATACCTAAACTTGGAAAATTACTAAGAAAAAGATATAATAATGTACAGAGTTGAAGCTTTTACATGTAAACTACTCATGAACATAGTCTAATTTGGAGGGTGGAATGCCGTTCGATGTTGGGAGGAGGGGAAATGTGAGATCAAAATACAAATGCTATGTTACATGAGGAACCGTTCATATGTATGATCATGTGTATTTGACACATGCGAAAAATTGACGAACTCATGTCAAATATAGAATCTTACAAATTAGTAGGGGTCAGTGAGAGCATCAAAATCCCGAACACAGGTATTTTCCTTACAAATATGATGTGTGTTCCAATATACAAAAATATAAGGTATTAAGGGGTTTTTCCATCCATAATTTTGTATATTTATTTCAATTATTTTTCATTCCAAGACACTTCGGCCATGTGCATGAGTAAGGATATCACATAAGAGCAAGTGGAACATCTTCTAAGTGAAAATTAGTGTTCGATAAAAGGAATTACAAAGGTTGAAAGATACCTTTGTAAAATAGCTGGAAGACATATAGGATCTGTATATTTAAAACATTGTACTTTATTGTACATTAGATTATCTATCATGGTTGGGTGTGCAAACTTGGCTAGTGGATACCGTTACAAAGATCTTAGGGATCTTTAGTTTCATTTGAAATTAAGTTTAAATTGTTCAATAATGAATTGGAAACTATTTTAGTGAATCATCATTGGATGTTTGAAATTGTGAGAGAACACCTACACTACAATAGATCGGCCATATACGGAGGTTTTTATCGAGGAATGAACGTGGCTATTTTTGCCGCGACGTCGGTGTAGCTTTCGGTATGCCCGTCGCTACTATAGCGCCGGTATGGGCGTCGATATAAGCGTCGATATAAGCATCGGTAATTCTGACGCTCTTACCGATGCCCATACCGACACCTCTGCTGGGTGCACCGTCGCATATACTGGCGCCCGCTGGGTGTACCGACGCTTATTTCGATGACATTACTGAGAGTACCGTCGTGTATATCGACGAACATATCTGCAATTTTTTTTTTGGGCAGAGTGTGTTGTCTTTTGCTACAGCAACATTACCATGATGTTGCTTAACAAAAGACAATACACTCTACCCAAAAAAAATGGAGTACATGTGATGTGTACTCTAATGTCAACCGAACTATGATTTCATAAAATAGAATATTATTGGACACAAAAGAGATAATCAGAATGAACCATGAACCATGTACAAAGAAAGTGATATATTTCATAAATGAAGCATGTACAAGAGTGTGGCAAACCACTATCATATATATGACGCTTTTACAAAATGTGGCAAAGCAATGCATTTCCATATAAAAATAAAATATAGAATTTTGGTGTGCCACTGCCATACACATGCAAAGAATGTTCCATATCAACAGTCCTGCAACAAAGAACATTCATGGAATGAAATAAATTCACATGAAATTACAAACAACAAGTAAAAACCAAATTTATAAATTAAATCACCTCATCGCAAACGCTCCCATGAAATGACTGCACCGCATCCCTCCAAGTCCTCCAATAGTGCAGTCAATCCGTGGTGATATCCATAACTCTTCCGTTCGTGTTGGAGGATGACCCATTGCCAGCTCCTGCAACAAATATACAAAACATTAGAGGAACATACATGAGAAACTTAACACAAATAAATTCAATAAATGAAATGGTACTTACAAACTCATGATGCATCGTGTCATATCCGCCGTTGCCCAAATGTGACGGTCCAACCGTATCTAAACGTGTGGCTTCGGCATCTCGCTGCTTGCAATATCGGTCAGGAGTCTGCTGCTGTTCGTCGCGAATCAGATCCCACTCCTCAGCATCTAACCATACAGGCTTTGGTAAACTTGCTCTGAAAGCATGACGAGCCTCTAATTGTCGATGGGACATCACCTCACATGCGGTGTGCAGAATCCACTCTGAATTTACAAGAGACTGTCCATTGGCTGGTCGGAACTCCTGATAAATCGTTTGTGTCATATAATTCTCTCGATCTTTATCCTGTTCACTCCATTTCAGCATGATGGAGTGTCCAAACTGTATGGAGCAAAGCTATCGTATACCATTGCTTTGCCAGCCGTATGCATCACTGGAGCTCCATCTCGGATACTATACACCTTGGAGTCATCATGGTCATGAGCACCCCAAGGTGTACGTGGTGTTCCACGTGATGTATTGCATGGCGTACCTACATCTGAGGTACTCGTCCTAGGAGTAGAAGCGGGCGAGACAACATCTATCACACTGCCTCCACAATACAGCTGACTCCTCGAGACCTACCTGTAGATCTACTCCTAAAACCTCCTGCTCCAGAGCGTGACCTTGATCTACGAGACAGGCCAGAACCTATATCGCTTTGAGGCCTCGAACACACATGTCTACTACTAGACCCAGTAGGAGATGGCTGAAAAGATGGTCATGGTGGAGTCACAAAGCTAGGAGACATACCTCCTGCAGGAGTAGCACCACCCGTAGGAGTGACACCGGCGGGAGTGACACCCGCGGGAGTGAAGCTGGCAGGAGTAAGGCCGGCAGGAGT
The DNA here is from genome assembly GCA_020310875.1 of Ceratopteris richardii. Lineage (NCBI taxonomy): Eukaryota > Viridiplantae > Streptophyta > Polypodiopsida > Polypodiales > Pteridaceae > Ceratopteris > Ceratopteris richardii. The sequence continues at coordinate 90,631,353 of CM035410.1, forward strand.
GAGACCGCCAGGAGTGAGGCCGGGAGGAGTGTTGTCATGATATTAACTCAGCTATAGATTTGCATCTAAACATGTTCTTAATTTGTGGAATGATAGGAAAGTGGCGAAGAACCTTTGCGGGGATTGCTTTGCCTACAAGGTCTTCTCTAAATCTATTTGCTCCACACTTTGGACATACGTGGAGATGCTCATATTCATTCCGAAAGAGAATGCAATCATTCGGATAAGCATGAAATTTAGTATAATCCAATCCAATGGACTGTAAAAGTTCTTTTGCATCTCCACGTGTTGGAGGCATGTCATTGCCCTCTGGCAAAAATTGATCTTTAAGAAGCTTGTAATAAGCAATTAAAACGATATTAGTAAATAAATTTATTTTGATACAACAATGAAAGCCACTTTGTTCTCCACTTACCTGAACATTAAGTGATACTACTATCTGACCATCCATAAATGGATTGCA